>VDFB02000015.1:414200385-414294010 GCA_007258455.2 Sequoia sempervirens
TGACAACCTACAACTTATTTTATTACAATTTTCTCAATATCCTCGACATATACAACCTTAAAGGAATTAATGCCAATAGTGTTGACATCAATGACAACCACATATCAGCAATATCCAACACATGATTCGATTACAGCTGAGTGTTCGTGGGCAGATTTCTAGTTATTGTCAACCTTTCTAGTAGTGTTCTGAGGTAGGCAGTTTCTCCATTTTGTTTTATGTTTTTCCCATTTTGTTGTGTCGTCCTGTTGTTCTTCGTGCATTCATGGGTTTTCTTCCATGAATCTTCACTTGTTTCTTTTCAATCTATTGGTGTCTCCATTTGTGGTTCTTTGTTGTGTCTCTTCCCTTTTCCTTCTTCCATTTGTGGTTCTTTGTTGTGTCTCTTCCCTTTTCTTTTCATTTTGGGCGACATTTTCATTTCATCGTGCCCTAGTTTCGATTAGTGCTTTTCCTTTTTTGAGTGGTTTTGTGGCTTATTGTTCTTTTAAATCCCTTTTTGGACCCCCTCCATCTCATTTTTGTCAATCTTATGGATTGTGATTATAGGGTTTTTGATTCCCTAGTTTTTATTTGGGTCGACGGGCCATACGAGTTAGGGTTTGTGTTTCACACCCTTTTCTCATAGTTGCCCTAGCTTGCTTGATCTGTTCCTAGTGGTCTAAGCAGAGTCGGGCTCGATCTCTGCCTCCCTGTCTCTTTTTTTTTAACTCATGTATAAAATAGTGTCGAAGTGTAGAGAGAATCCATTTAAATCTGGTGGTACATGTCAGAATCGGATCTAGAAATGGATTCATCCATTGAGCCTTCGTTGTGTTCCAATCTTGATTCTGATCTCGAGTCTGCCTCTGGTGTGTTCCAATCCCTATTCTAATTTCGTCAACTTAGCGGGGTCAGGTCATCAAATGTTATGGGGTATTAAAAAATTTAAAGTTTCAGTTCTGGTTCTAATAATGTTATTTATTTCACTTCTTTAGTTCATGATTTTCTCCTGGTCTTGGGCCCGACAGGTTTTTTCGCTAAGTATGGAGGGTTACCTAGGGAAGAATAAAGAGATGTGAAAGAATGAAACTTGTGATAATGATTTTTATACCTTTGTTGGCCTAATCCAAGATTTTCTTGCATGAATAAATCATGTCAAGAGCATTAGAGGAGATCTCACAGAAGGAAGGGAAAATGG
This sequence comes from Sequoia sempervirens, assembly GCA_007258455.2. NCBI lineage: Eukaryota > Viridiplantae > Streptophyta > Pinopsida > Cupressales > Cupressaceae > Sequoia > Sequoia sempervirens. The sequence continues at coordinate 414,201,566 of VDFB02000015.1, forward strand.
CAGAAATTTCCAAAGGAGTAAAGCCCAAGAAGATCAAGATGGTGCAATTTCCCTACACTTTGAGATAAAAACATAAGGATGCTACTCTCACAGCTAGTAAGATGGATTTAGAATGGGTAGACACAAATCTAGGCCCATTCAACTTTGAGGATTTTCTAGTGGAAACTTTATGTGAAGATGTAATTGGAAGGACTGAGAGAATAGCCCAATCTAGGCTAGCACATGATACACTTTTCCCCTTATTAGTCCAATGTCCAAATCTCATCCTCACAGTAGTAGAGGCATACAACCCCTTAACAGGACAATGTATGGACCTTCAAGGGAATTTCATCATTGACCTATCCCCACAAATGATGAGGTTCATGTTTAATTCACCTACCCCAAAGAACCCCAAGCAGTTGACTGAGGCAGAGGAATTGGAGTTGTTTAATAGGGACAAGAAGGCTAAGAGGTATCACATGAATAAGAAATGGTTGAGAATTGAGAAGAAGTCTCTCACCAAGGTTCTTGAACAGCCCAAGAGGGGAGATTTCAAGAAGGATATCGATGATCTAATCTTAATGCTTTCTAGAGTATTTGGGAAGAGGGCCTCAACATACTTCAAAGAATGGATGTTTCCATTCATCCAAATCATTCTAGATGATAGGCAACAATTTGATTAGGGTATTGTTGATGACAGTTTTACTTGCAGTAAATAGTTTGAATAAAATATCCACAGACAAGACCGCGAAGAGTCTATCCTTCTTGAAATATATGGAACAAAGACAACCTAAGGGTAAATTTTGCATTTACATGACAAAGATTGGATTTTTTTCAATCCCAAGTCTCTGATAACTAGGTCATGGTTGCACTAGGGTCACTCTCAGGTAATGATGTGACATTTGTTGTTAATCTCAAGGGGGGAAATGATTGTTCTTTGAACATTTTAGATAACATTTTGAATTGAATTGATAAACTTGAACATCATGAAACCAAAATATTTGACATAATATTTCATGAAACATCACAAATTCCTTGCTATCACTTAATTAGATTTAGCATTAAGCATTCAATAAATTTATGGAAAATAAAATATTTTCAAAAAAATTCTTTCCATTCATTTATATTTTTGGAACATTTTCAAAATATTAAACATCTATTCTAAAACAAAGTATAAAAAATACTGAAAAATAAAAGTTCCTCCCAGTTATTCTACACGGGTGCTCCAAAGAACTAATCAAAATAGAGAAAACTGCTTTATATTTCACTAGATTGCTTCATAGCTATGTATAAAATGGTGCAAGCTTTTAAAGAGAGGGTTTCGTTTATGGACACCAAGTAGGTTCTGTATACACCCTTAAGCGATGCAACATACATTCTTGTTCAGCTAAACTTATAAAACCAACTACAAAAGATACTGAGATAGGTAGCTATCCGTAAAGCTCTGATATTAATTAATGTCTATGTTCATATAGAGATTTACACTGGAATGGTTCAGAAAATAGGGAAATTTAGAAAAAAACTTTAAAAATTTTATGCTCCTCCAACATCCACAAATTCTAAACTTAAAATAAAATTGAAGCATCCTCTGGCCTTTTATAGAACACAAGGCTCAGATAGGATAAGACAACTACATGAGAGGAAATATAAGGGACTACTCTCATCCAGGCACGTGGAATATTGTGACCAATAGGATAATTGTAATTGAAGTCAATGGAAGTCAACTCCAAGTACTCATTGAAGCTCTTCAAGTTTTACTTTTTCATCTTTTTCAGGATTCCTTCTGAAATTGAACAAACCTATCCAAATAAAGGTATATAGGAGTTTCCCATTATAACAGAGTGATCAAGTGGAAGTTGAACTCCTATATCTCAGGTTGCTCGATTTGAACATTCCAGGAATAAATTACTCCTGAAATAGATGCACTTTATTACTACATGCTTGAACTCCAACATCCTAGTATTCCTGTAATGAGCACATCTTTGCAATGAACTCTGTTCTAGCATGGGATCCTTAAGTGCATCATAGAACCTGGTAATGACATTAGGTTTATTCGCAAATACAATTTTCCTAACCGTCCATACCCAAGCTTTGCATCACAATTGATATCTCCTGCAATCACAAATTCCATATATTAAATCCCTTTAAAAAAAAAGAAGAAGCATATTATAACATCTCATGTAAATAAAACCATTATTCAAATGTTAGTACAAAAATTCCATAACTAACACATCTTTCAAAAATCATATCATAAATCCTTGTACATATATCGGATCACTGGGATCATTAGACAAATAAAAAAAGATTAACATTTCATTTCACATTGCAACTTGGTACCCGGTACCCGGTATTCAGCTTTACCCACTTACTTTCTCAGACTTCAGTTACACCAGAACTCCATTATACCAGACTCTCTCTTACCAAACTCACATTTACCGAACTAGATCCTTTCACTTAAACTTCACATTACCTTTCACCTTTTATGTGTTTCTGGTACCCGGTACCCAGTGCACGAAACACTTACAATACAAAGTGCCTTCTTTTATCAACTTAGACTTCTCTTCCTTTCTTCACTTTCGGTGATCTTCAAATTAGTTAGCTCCTGCCATAAGAGTTATATTTTTTCGCTTGGGTTCCCAAGTTTTTTCAGTCTTTGGGTGTGTTGTGAGACCACACAACAACTTGCAACCAATAAAACCAAATTTAAATCAAACTTGAAATTAAATCACCAGTTGTAAATTAAAACTTATACATATTTTAAAACAATAACTTTCTACCTTTAGCAAGATTTTGGCATAAAAAGTAAAACTACACCAAAAAAATCCATGTGTGCTCTGATTAATTCTAGTTTTCAAAACTTAGTAAAAATAATCACTTCATTAACATTGAACTACATAATATAGTAATCCTCCAAATCCAACTAGGGATAGAGCCTTGCTACCAGTCAAGCATCCATAGCCCTGACAAGGTTATCTCTGTAATTCCCCCAAACATAGCTCTACTGCTAGTTAGGTGTCCATAGCCCCAGTAGATTTATTTGGATAGCCTAAAGAGTTGATATCTTTTTTTATATATATAGAAATGATAGCTCATTTTATCAACTTGCAAGCATTGAAACACCACTATTAGGTTGGGAATTACAGTGGTAGTGAAGGTTACTTTTTTATTTTTCATTCAATGTAAATCCCTTCATCAATTCACTACTTCCCAAAAACTCATTTAATGATTCCCTGTAAGTGTGTGTTTCTAGCTAAATTTCACTAATTAAATGCAAAATCCTAGCTAACTATAGCTCGCTATATGTTAGAAAATATGCATAAATTAAAATTTAGCAATAGACAACTTAATCACCAAATTTAAACCTAAATTTAGAAACATTAGTTACCACCCTTCCAATTAAATTTTATGGCAACTTCTAAAAATTCTACTAACTATCTTGACTTGACAGTGTTGCACTTCATTAATGGATCAAAATATCAAGATTACCTTGAAACATGATCACATTATTTTGCATTAAATTCACGCGCCTTGCTTAGCACGTATTATCTTTAGTGATATCAAGTTTCCACAATCAATAATTTTGTTGGAGTGATTTCTAGATTTGATTCTGTGCTAATTTTTTGCATCGACGTTTCGGATCACACTCTGTGATCCATCATCAGGATAAGAGCTGAGAGCAACCAGAGTAAAAATGGGCAAATTGCAGACCTAAACCAATCTTAAAAAGACCAAGAGGTGAGAGAGGGACACGTATTATCTTTTCAACTTACTCAGGTGAAGACGTGTATTGCCTTGTCGGCTTCATTGTCCTGTGTAGTTCACACACATAACACCTTCATAATTAATACAAATTTTTTTATTTGAAATGACCACTATTAATTTTGAAATCTCCAACTTGCTTGATTCGCAATCTCCATACAACTCAAATTTGAAGCAATTTCACCAGATATGTGTAAAGAATTAATTTGATTTAACTTTTAATTTTGAAGATTATTGCTCAGCTACCACCTTGCATATGATTTCCAAAAAAAAATTACTCAAGGAAACTATCTACTGCAACTTTTCTTATGGCTCTCTATAAATTTATGCATTTCTTCTTGAATTCTCCACACTTCTCTTTTCTTTCTCTTTTTTTTAATTTTTTTGTAATTCCGCTCTGCTCTGTGTCTTTGCATTCGCTTCTTAGCCATGGATACTCCAATTTACTTAGGTTTTTCTCATACACATAATCTTTTCTTGGGGAGCATCACACCACAAAGGCTTGAAAAGGTCTTTATCATTAGGGCTTCCAGTTTCACTATGACAAACTTATGCTTAGTCCTTGGGGAAAGATATGTTGCATCCAATCGCTACTTTCGTTTTTACTCTGACATAGCTTCTCACATTGTAGCATCACTTCTGGACATTGGGCTACCTATTGAAGACGTTCACATTGCTTCCAACTTAATAGTGAAGCCCGAATTCTTGGAGAATCTGGATACCATATTAGCTGTTGCACATCCGACCATCGGGATTCCCTCCATGGATGATATTCCTCGATTCCTGGAACATAGGAAAGTCGTTCCACTTTGGCCCTTTCTCACTAATCTCCATATCCAAGACTTTGAAACTCACTGGGAACTCGCCTATATAGGTTGTTTAGCCCTAATAGAAGAAGCATCCTAGATTGACTGAATGGCTACTATCGTTTGCAACTTTGATCGCTTTTCTTTTTAAACTTTTTTTATTTTTTGAATGAGGATTTTGATATCTTATGTATATACATCACACACACACACACACATATATATATATATCTTTTTGGCATCTTTTTTTTAAACGTGTTTTACTGTGCATGGCTTTATTATTTCATTTTTAGTTCATTTTTACAAAATATTTAAATTTCACTCTCATGCATAAGATATGTTTAAGCAGAACTTGCTAATGCAGAGGACAAGCAAAAGAAGAACAAAAAAAAACAAAGCAAGCAAAGCAAAAGAAACACAAAGAAAAACCCAAAAAGATACTAAAAATTAAACTAAAACTAAACTAACCCTAACTACCCTAACTCTAATATCACAAAAGATTAACTCTAATGAAGCAATTTATTTCAATTTCTACGGTTATTTCCTCTATAGTCTTAGTACGAATTACAACAAATTTGTCTTTGAATTCTCTTATCAAAATTTTCAATATTCTACTGTAATAATGGAATATCTTAATTTTTTTGCATTTAAACATTATAAATTCAAAGGTGTACTTACCCAAAACCATGCTCAAATGTATGAAAACAATCTCATTAGAGACCGATTACACACATTTTGTCTGATGTGACAATATTGTACCTTCTCCCAGCCTTGGTCCATTTCCATGAACGGCTTCATTCATTTCTTTGTTTCCTTCCCTTCTGAAAATTTTCATATCTTCGACCCTATCTTCACTTTGCATTTTGTTAGACCAAGATATATCACTATTTATATTGCTATCAGAAAGAGAAAAAGTAAAAATTTGATATTTTGTATCTCGTAAAAAATCAGGAAAATGTTTTTTAATAGCTGATGAATTCTTAGCTTGAAGCACAATGTACACATTTCTTGCTCGATTTTCCCACTCTATCTCATTATCTACGTTTTCCACGTATACATGGAATGATTATTCATCGATGTCTTTTCCTCGTTTGTGATGAAATATCTATGAATCTCTACATTCTCTCATATTCCCCTACAAAGCATTAGAATTTTCTTTAAAATAATCACATTTTTCTAACTATTTTGGTTTATTGGTTAATTTTTTAATATTTATGTCTCCATTAGGGCGGAACATTTTTCTCATTAAAAATCCCTATCTTTTAGCAGTTAAAACTTCTTCCATTAATGGAATTGCTCCACTTATGGCCAAACTTACTCTAGTTAAAAAAAAATCACACTCAAGTTCACCGTGATCAGTTGTATCATGAATTCTACACTCGGTGACTCTCCCAAAAGTAAACAAACTCGAAGGATGCAGTTTCTGATTAAAGATTTTATAAATTTTTCTAACTTCCATAATGAAAACTAGCTTGCATTCAATTTCTCATTTACAAGCTTCTTTCCAAATTTATGAATAACATTTCAAAGCATAATTCTCCAATTCCAAAGGATGAAACCTAAAATATCAAAGAAACAAGAGAGATGTGTCGGAGCCTGCCCTCCTTCTAGCGCTAATTCATGTTGATGATAGTTTTACTTGCAACAAATAGTTCGAATAAAATCTCCACAGACAAGACCATGAAGAGCCTATCCTTCTTGAAAGAAATGGAACAAAGACAATCTAGGGGGAAATTCTACATTCACAAGACAAAGATTGGCTTTCGTTCAATCCCAAGTCTCCGATAACTAGGTCATGGTTGCACTAGGGTCACTCTCGAGTAATGATGTGACATTTGTTATTAATCTCAAGGGGGAAAATGATTGTTCTTTGAACATTTTAGATAAAATTTTGAATTGAATTGATAAACTTGAACATCATGAAACCAAAATATTTGACATAATATTTCATGAAACATCACAAATTCCTTGCTATCACTTAGGTAGATTTAGCATTAAGCATTCAACAACTTTATAAAAAATAAAATATTTTCAATAGAATTATTTGCATTCATTTATATTTTTGAAATATTTTCAAAATATTAAACATCTATTCTATAACAAAGTATAAAAAATACTGAACAATAAAACTTTCTCCTAGTTATTCTCCATGGATGCCCCAATGAATTAATCAAAACATAGCAAACCGCTTTATATTTCACTAGATTGCTTCACAACTACGTATAAAATGGTGCAAGATTTTAAAGAGAGGGTTTCATTTATGGACACCGAATAGGTTTTGTATGCACCCTTAAATGGTACAACATACAGTCTTGTTCAACCGAACTTACAAAACCAACTACAAAAGATACTAAGATAGGTAGCTATCCATAAAGCTTTGATATCAATTAATGTATATGTGCATACAAATTTTTATGCCGGAATGGTTTAGAAAACAAGAAAAAAGAACAAAACTTAAAAAAAATTATGCTCCTCTGACATCCACAAATTTTGAACTTAAAATAAAAATGAAGCATCCTTTGGCCTTTTATAGAACACAAGGCTCATATAGGATAAGACAACTAAATGAGAGGAAATCTAAGGGACCAATCTCATCAAGGCACATGGAATATTGTGACCAATAGGAGAATTGAAATTGAAGTCAATGGAAGTCAACGTCAATTACTTGTTGAAGCTCTTTGGGTTCTACAGTTTCATCTTTTTTAGGATTCCTTCTGAAATCGAACAAACCTATCCAAACAAAGGTATATAGGAGCTTCCCATTATAATGAAGTGATCAGGTTGGAGTAAAACTCCTATATCTTAGGTTCCTCAATTTGGCATTTCAAGAATAAATTACTCCCGGAATAGATACAATTTATTACTACATGCTTGATTTCCAGCATCCCAGTATTCCGGTAACTAGAACATCTTTGCAATGAACTTTGTTCTAGCATAAGCTCCTTAAGTGCATCATCGAACCTAGTAATAACATCAGGTTTTTTCACAATACAATTTTCCTAACCATCCATACCTGAGCTTTGCATCACAATCGATATCTCTTGTAATCACAAATTCCATATATTAAATCCCTTTTAAAAAAAAAAAAACATATTATAACATCTCATGTAAATAAAAATATTATTCAAATGTTAGTACAAAAATTCTATAATTAACACGTCTTTCAAAAAGAATATCATAAATACTTGTGCATATACCATATCACTGGGATCATTAGATAAATTAAAAAAAAATAGCATTTCATTTCACATTGCAATCTGGTACCTGATACCCGGTATTCAGCTTTACCCACTTACTTTCACGGACCTCGGTTATACTAGAACTCCATTATACTAGACTCTCTCTTACCGGACTCACATTTACCAGACCGGAACCTTTCACTTAAACTTCACATTACCTTTTTCCTTTTATGTGTTTCTCATACATGGTACCTGGTGCACGAAACACTTACTATAGACATGAAAAATATCCTGATCAACTAACTTCAATTATTCTATAATCACCCCTCTATTAACAATTTAATTAATCCATCTCAATTCCTCTATTAATCAAATCAATCAAATTTACCTAATTAAATCATAAATCAATCCTAAGGTCTCTCTTTAATTAAATAAATCAAGTTTATTTAATTAATCTTCTAAAGTTCTTCATTTAATTAAATAAATCAAACTTATTTAATTAAACCTCTAACATCATTCCCTTTAGCTAAATAAATCAAAACATTTATTTAACTAAGTCTAAATCACTTTTCATCTCCTTTTGATTTATTTTAATCCATAAATCTAATTCAAAAGTCAAATCATCTAATCCCTCATTAAATTAATCTAATCTCATGTCACATCCTCTAGCTTTTCCGACTTGCACAAATAAATCATTTAATTCATTTATTAAATCTTCATTTTCCCTCAACAAGGCATCTTTAGAGAATATTCCCTCAAATTTGAATTCAAATCTTAGTGGGATGAGTCCTTCCAACAAGGCATTTATGTCACCTTACAAGTCCTTTTGCATTGAGCCAAGTGGCCATTACTCCATTTGACTCTCCCTCTACCTTGTCATTTCAACATTTTCAAATTTCAAATATATGCATTTATGGGAACATTCATCAAAACTTGCACATCCTTGGCCCATTCACATGGTGACAAGTGGCTCCTTCTTATTTCTTGGTTTTTTATCCCACATTCATCCATCTTGCCTCTTCTCTCATCAAAATCTTCTATAAATGGAGAGGCTATCCTTCATTCAATCATCCACAATCCACAACTTCATGCAAAGTTACTCTCTTCACATTGAGAGCTAATTTTGTGCACTTCATAGCATAACATATTCATCATTTGGCTTGTCAAAGGATTGGGAAAGGGTCACTTTTCACATCAAAGTGATACCAATCCACTATGGGATACTTATACATGATGCTTCTTTTATGCTTTCAATTAGTTTATTTTTGTTATTTTGTTTATGAAGCATAATGTATTATTTCATAAAGAATGCTATTTTATTTTTTTTCTATAAACTAACATCATGATGATATATGAGATAGAGTTTAAGCTTGCAGATTAATGGTGTTACATACAATACGAAGTGCCTTCTTATATCAAAGACTTCTCTTCCTTTCTTCACTTCTGGTGATCTTCCAATTAGTTAGCTCCTACCATAAGAGTTATGTTTTTTCACTTGGGTCCCCAAGTCTTTTCAGTCTTGGGGTGTGTTGTGAGACCACACAATAGGTATGATTTTATTAGATAGCTTGCATAACCAAATGCTCAAGGTGGGGAAAACCAAAACCTTCTTTATGACCTCTTATGTCATATATTCAACTACGAGGAGGGGAATATTCCCTGGATTAAATGTAGTGGGTACATTAGGAAAGGCTCTCAGAAAAAATAAGGCATGGGAGAATTATGATCAACTGACCTTGCAAAATTTAGAGTTACACTACAAAAGGGTCAATGATACATTCCTCTGTCATCATCAACTAATCTGCAGGGGATGCTAGATATAGGATGAGCAGGGAAGCCATGGCTTTCATTTCTGTGTGGGCACATTGGTATATCCAATACCCCAAGTTCTCTTATTTCAGGTTGGATAGCTTTGATGGACATCCTCATCAACTACCAAGGTATTGCAGTGATACGATGGTGTTTATGGAATTCATATATCAAGCTTTGGCGGTAAATACAAAATTTGCTAACAAACACAAGCCTAGAATCCAAAAATTCCCCATGAAGTTGGGAGGATATGGTTGTGCTCACAATTTTCCTTCAAATGCAGTACGTGAAGAGCTGGGGTTTCTAAACTTGGTGTTGTATACATCAAGAAATTTTTTTGACCCAGAGCACAAGATGAATGGCTTGGCTTGTACCATTTTTGAGAAACATTTTAACTTGTTAGAAGATTTATGGATGGATATGCAAGATGATTATGATGTTAGAAAAAGAAACAATGAAAGGATTACCATCCCATAGATGATTGAGTATGGGGTGAAGGAGGATATCCCTGACACACTATCAGATGATGGTGTGGTTTTAGACCCCAGGTATGAAGTTGAAAACATAGGCATTGAAAGCTCAAACCAAATAAATTGGGATGAAGAAGAATTCAATGATATTAAACAACTTGCTAGAATAGTAATGGATAGAAGTATCCAATGGGTAGTTATGAGGATCAAGGAACTAGAGGCCCAGTCTTCAAAGAAGAGGAAAGTACAAGTACCCAAGGATATAGGAGAACAAAGAGGAGGACACCTCCTAAAGAACAATTGGAGTGCCTTCCTCCTACCTCTAGAGGAAATTTTGATCCTAGGATGCCTACTCAATAAGTTCATGAGTCACAAGATGTAGAAGCTGCTACTACTGGAAAAGGAACTTCATCTCAACCTTCCCTTCTAGAGGAGTCTACTATGGAAGTACCACAAGGAATCCTTCATGAGTTGGCTGAAAAGGACAAACAAAAATAGGTTGAGATTCATGACATTGACACTAATTCTGAGGCTACACAATCAGACCATGAGCCTCTTGTGACCACAACCACTGAAGAAATTCATGATGTTGGGACTGAGCATGTTTTGACTGCGGAGGATCAATGGAAATTGTTTAAGGATGCCAAGAAAGAGATTGATGCCAAACAACAAGCTGAGGAACTTGCAAAGAAACAAGAGGCTGAAGCCATAGCCAAAACTGAAAAGCTTGCAAGGCAGCACAAGGAAAAGGAAGACCTCATGCATCAACAAAAGGAAGATGAATGGAAAGACAATGTAGAAAGGGAGAAGTTGGCCCTATTGCAGAAAATTCATGACCTTGAAGATGAAAAGGCCTAGCAGAGAAGAGAAAAAGAGGAACTTGAAGCCAAGGCCAAGGTTGCAGAGGAAGCTCAAAGGAAGAAATATGAAAAGGAACTCTTACTAAAAAATAAGGAGAAAGAAGAATAGGCCAAACAAGAGCAAGAATCAAAGGCAATGTGGGAAAATTTTAAGCAATTAGAGAAATAGAGAGATGAAATGTTGGAGAAGAGGAGATTGGAGGAGGAAAGACAAAAAGTTGAAGCTAATAGGCTTGCCAAGGAGATGGTAGAAAAAGAGCAGCATCAGAGGTGGATTCTCAACCTAAGGTAACCATTCTCCAACCTCTCTCCTCTACCACTAATTCTTCACAACAAGTGCTTACTCCTCTTGTTTCCCCAACATGGTTGAAGCTCAACCTAGAAAAGAAGCAAATAGTCCAGCCCCAACCCTTGAACTGGGATGGTATGATGAAGGAGATTGAGAAGGATAGGTCTAAGAAAAAGGCTAGAGTCCTTCATTCCACTAAATTAATAGATGATGAAGAGATAGTGGTTCAATGTGCCATTCCTGTAGTGGAAAAGGATAGATCAGAGATGCAGTTGACAAATTATCAACTGGGAACTTTGAACTTACGAAGGCCTACAAGAAACCAACAAATGGACATGATTGATATTGTGGCATCTTCCACCAAGTCAAGAATGGTGAAAGATAAACAAAGGAAGGATGAGCTCAAGGCTCAATTAGATCAATTGCATAGGTTCTTAAAGGACCTATCTTCTCCTGTTCCTACACAATTGTTTGCTTCTACAATGCCAATTTTGTTGAGTAAAAAGGAAGTTGATGAACTTGTTGAAATGAGAAGCAAGGTAAAAATGTTGGATATATGGTTTGATAGGTTGAATCAAGAGGTGGAGGAGTTACTTGTTGAATCCCACAAGGTTCATAAGGAAGCATTGGAATCATCCAATGATGTGACTGCATATGTTGAAGACCTTTGGAAGCAAGAAGAAGAATACAGAGAGCATGTAAATAAATTGAAGGAGATTACTAAACTGCCTCAACAAACATTCCTTGGACAATATATTATTGAAGAAGGTAACTAGGACTTTTTTAATAAAACCATTAACATTATCAGATTCAGGACTTCATTCATTTTTTCCAATAGAAATGAGGTACAACAAGTTGGTAAGGACTTGACAGATCAAATTGTGGAGTTGGAAGAAATCATAGCTATGATGGTGAATGAAGTTGTCACTGTCAAAGATGGCTTTCCTCTTGATGAGTTGAGAAACAAATGGAACAATAGATTTCAAGAGGCAATGTAGAAAGGGGATTATGGTGATGACTTATTGATTGATAGGTTCATGGATATTAAGGAAGTAATAAAGATTGCTCGGAAGGAGCTTGCTAAATTAGATGATATGCAAAAGTTCACCTGTGCAAAATTGAAGAGAATAAATTTTGAGGATAGTTGAGTGGATGGGCCAGATATAGACATGCTTAAACAAGTGTTGGATAGTTATGATGAGTATTTTCTTGAAGAAAAGACAAGGGAGTAAGTATATGGAATATGCTTTTTTGAATAAAGCATCAGATGGTATAGCCAGTTGAGCAACTTTACCCTATTTTCTAAGATCATAACACAAATCTAACTAAAAAACTCCTAGCAGTTTGAAATTCTCCTTGTGCATCATATTTTGATACATGGTCATCAACAATTGAACTGAAGATCAGCAAGGGAGTCATCTCATGCAGATTTAGTGGTTCCCTAAACTGGTGGATCTCAATTTTTGGCTGGAGGAATTAGTGTTAAGACTTGTCTATATGTAGTTTTTCTCTCCATGTTGTAAAGGTTGGATAATTGAAGAAAGATCAGTAGCCTAGGGGCAATTTTAGGACTATTTCTACAAGTTTTATAGACTTTTATAGTTTTTTATGCAAGATCATTTTTTTTATAGTTTTAAAATACAGTTTATGTCATTTCCAAGTTTAAGTTTTAATGGCAATATCAATGAACAAATGGTCATTCGTATGCCAATGAATGTTATGCATAAATGTCTCTTATTTGATGAAATTCAATAGAATATTCTGAATCTGAGGCTGTTTCCATTGAATTATCTGTGAATGATATTTCTTAGTGTTTATTGATCTATAAGTTTTAATGATGAGCTGGTGATATGTTCTTATTTTGATCTTTGAAGTTTATGAATGATGAATGATTGACTGCCTTGAATTTGCACTATGAATGAGTGCAATTGTATAGATTTTTCTATAGATTGTATCATTTTATGGTCTGGTTGTTTGGAAGGAATGCTCATTATGAAGTTTGCATGTTTGAAGTGAAGGAAATCTACGTTCATGTTTTGTTGTTCTAAGCTATGTTCTATCTTTTGATATTTATTTACACCCGCCAAATGTTAGAATGATTTGTACTACACATTTTGTATTCTTTTTACCAACAGGCCCCTTGAACATTATAGTTGCATAGGCCACTAAACAACATCAACACAGTTGAGAACCAACTGCGAAGACCTTGGAAGATAGGGTGCTTTAGGTTATTTATCTTTTTTAGGAGAAATAGAGTAGAGATATTCTATTTAATGTTGTTGTGTTACTTTGACCATTAACAGAACTAGCACTAGAAGGAAGGCCTAAAGGAACAAATTAGCTCGAATCGGGTCCTTTTCACCACAAAGGTTTGAAAGAGTTCTCAGATTTGCTACAAATTCAGAACTGTTAGTTGAACTCCAGACCCCTATTAGAACCAAAGCCCGTAGGGTTTTGATCCCACCACGGTTAACACCATCACTTACTCCACCTGGGTTTCCACCAATACCACAGGTGGCACAACCAAATCCACCACCACCACCTATGGCATTCTTTGCCAACAATCCTTCGCCACTAGGAGTTATTCCTGGTGGTAGACACAAAATACCTAAAAATATCAAGAAGTTATACCCTAGATATGCTCATGGAGAATCAAGGAATGATGAAGAGCACATACAAGCATTCAAAGATTCTTGTACTCAAGCTCAAATTGCTCACCATGATGTTGTGTGTAGGTTGTTTCCTTATTCATTAGGAGACATGGCTTATAATTGGTATCTAAATCTTCCTACTAGATCAATCTTGAGTTGGACCAACTTAGAAGAAGCCTTCATTGACCATTTTTGGGTTTATGTTGATCTCGCAATCTTATACCATCAATTCACTACTATTAGGAAAGAGCCACACAAACTATTACCCCTATTTAATATTAGATTTCAAAGGATGTATAGGAGGTTACAAGACCCATACTTGGTTGCTGAAAATATTGCTATCCAAGCCTACCTAAAGGCTATAGATCCCCTCATTGGCCTATTTTTGTAGAGAACATACAATGAAAATGACATTAATTACCTTTCCAAAGTTTACCACCTTGCTATTAAACTGCATTAGCAGATTAGTTCACAAGCAGGAGGTCTAGGAGGATTTTTTCCTCCTCTAAGATACTCTTAAGTGCATAATCTTACCCCACTATTTAATACAGTCCCAAGGATGTCTCATTCTGCATATGGACCCTTAACTAAGTTAAAATCTCCATCTCAACAACTATTCTTTAGTGGTCCAACTCTGGATCCCTCGTAGCAAGTTTAAAATTCTCACAATCAAGCTGGAGGATCTAACACTATGACACATATGTCTACTACAACCACTACAGAAAGTGAACGTACTTCTCACCTGACAACAGAGTTGGAGACCCTTAAGAAAAAAATTCCTTAGGTGACTAATGAGATGGCACAACTCAAATACAACCGACCTCAAACAAAAACCAATATTAGAATTACCAAAACTAGGGAGGGTATTTCAATCAGGGTAGTTATTCCAATCAGAATGCCAATCAAAAATAGAGGAACTTTCAAGATTAGAATTCCCCCAATCAAATTACCATAACCAAAATAGGGGATACAACCAGAAATCAAATAACAACATACAATGGAACACTGGGCCAAACAATGGGGGAGTTTCTCATAACTATCAAGCTGGTGATGACAAACCACATGCTGCAAATGTTGTAGATCTTAATTTCATGACAAATTGGTGTAGGTTGCATGACACTACAGCACATGCTTAAAAAAAAATTATATAGTTATGATGAGTATTTTCTTGAAAAAAAGACAGGGGAGTAAGTATATGGAATATTCTTTTTTGAATAAAGCATGATCAGATGGTACGGCCTGTTGAGCAACTTTCCCCTATTTTCTAGGATCATAACACAAGTCTAACTAAAAATATCCTAGTAGTTTCATCTTCTCATTGTCCATCAGATTTTGATACAAGGTCATCAAATATTGAACTAAAGATTAGTAGGGAAGTCATCTCATGTAGCTTCAGTGGTTCTCTACATTGGTGGATCTCAATTTTTGACTAGAGGAATTAGTGTTAGGACTTGTCTATATGTATTTTTTCTCTCCATGTTGTAAAGGTTGGCTAATTGAAGAAAGATTAGCAGCCTAAGGAGAATTTTAGGATATTTTCTACAAGTTTTATAGACTTCTATAGTTTTTTATGCAAGATGCTTAGACATTTTTTTTATAGTTTTAAAATACAATTTATGTCATTTCCAAGTTTAAGTTTTAATGGTGATATCAATGAAAAAATGGTCATTCATATGCTAGTGAATGTTGTGCATAAATCTCTCTTATTTTATGAAAGTCAATAGAATATTCTGAATCTGAGGTTGTTTCCTTTGAATTATCTATGAATGAGATTTCTTGGTGTTTATTGATCTATAAGTTTTAATGATGAGTTAGTGATATGTTCTTATTTTGATCTTTCAAGTTTATGAATGATGAATGATTGAATGCCTTAAATTTGCACTATGAATGAATGCAATGGTATAGATTGTGCTATAGATTGTATCATTTTATGGTTTGGTTGTTTGGAAGGAATGCTCATTATGAAGTTTGTATGTCTGAATTGAAGGAAATCTACGTTCATGTTTTGTTGTCCTAAGCTCTATTCTATCTTTTGATATTTATTTACACCCCTCAAGCATTAGAATGATTTGTACTATGTAGTTTGTATCCTTTTTACCAGTAGGTGCCTTGAACATTATAGTTGCATAGGCCGCTGAACAACATCAACACAGTTGAGAACCAACTACAAAGACCTTGGAAAATTGGTTGCTTTAGGTTATTTATCTTTTTCAGGAGAAATAGAGTAGAAATATTATGTTTAACATTGTTGTGTTACTTTTACCATCAACAAGTCCCTCTTGAGGTGAATTTTTGAGTTAGATGTAGATCTCGACACCTAGTTTGCAAAAATTAGTTTCTGGACAAAAAACATTGTCTTGGGACTGATTCGCCTAGGGTGGCGAATGAGTCCTAGTGAACATAAAAGTCATATTTTCCATATTTCCAAAGTGTTTTCCAGTCATCTTCAGCTTTACAGGTGTGCACATTCTGAAAAATAGATTTCTTTTTAGTTTCATTTGCATTTTTTCTCATCTTTTTAAGCTTTTTACAAACGTCATTGTGTTTTCAAACATTACATATTTCATAGGTTTTGCATCAATAGTCAATCAATTTCATTAGTTCATTGAATTTACATCATTTCATTTAGTCATATTCACATCACACAATCCACTATTTGAGTGAACCACTTCAATTTTGGGGTTATATATCTCTCCTTTTTAGGTGAAAGATCCTAAGAGTTCAAGAGAAGTCAATAGCCAACCACAAAATTGTTGGTTCATTTTGGTGAACCCATATATTGAACATTATCTCTTTCTTATTTGCATTTGCATTTGCATTCTAGGACTCAATTGCATTGTCTTTTTCCTTTTTTTTGCATCCTAGGGCTTCTTAGAATTGTATTAGTAAAAGCATCATTTAGAGTTCATTATTGCATCTTATTTCATACCATCATTCCAAAATTTTCAATTTTCAGTCTTTATCTACATTGTATAGACCTGAACACATCTAGAAAAGTCAAAAAAATCAGAAAAAACTTAAAAATACCTATCTTGAGACTCATTCACCACCTAGGGCGAATTAGTCCCACTGCAATTTCTTAATCAGTGTTTCCAGAATTCAATTTATTGTTTTGCACATTTCTATTTCCCGCCGTTTATTTTCTGTCATAGTTCAATTTTTCTTTTGTTTCATTTGCATAAGCATCATTTTCTTTTTTGGTGTTTATGGATAGTCTTAGATCTTTGCAAATTTCCTTTTTCAGTATTAGTTCCTAGTTCTTTTAGATTAGATTCATCAATACATAAAAATACAAAAATAGAAGTTACCTCAACCCAACCTTTCAAACAAATGATTCAATTTAGAAATACCATATCATCCAAGCCTCTTAGTAGTGATGATGTAGAGAAGTTAGATGGAGTCCTTCTAGACTTCTTCTCACTCACTTCATCCTCTAAAGCTCGCCATGAGAAGCTTAAAACAATTTATGATAACCTATCCCTCAAACCTTTTAGTAGTGATGAACTTGGCTTTCTAGATGAAGCCCTTCAGGACTTAATCTCCCCTAAGTCATCCAATAAGGTTTGTTGTTCCCAAATTACATTAATGAACGTTAACACCTCTAACATTTACCCTTAATAGTTTAAACCAATTGACGATAACCTACCCCTCAAACCTTTTAGTCATGATGATTTTGACTTGTTAGATGAGCCACTCCAGGACTTCATCTCAATCAAGTCATCCACTAGGGTTTGTTGTGAGCAATCTAAAACTAAGGATGTTAATGTGATTCAACCTGAACTCATTCTTTACCCACCCTTTCATAAATTTCATCCTTCCAATAAACCTGATTTCACTCTTTACCCACCTAAAACCGATGTGTCGCAACAATCTATTAATGTTACTATTGCTCATACATATAGCACCTAAAACAATTTGCAACCACTGCAACCAACCCCACCCTCTTTACCTTTACCTAATCTACCCAGTTCTCCTCGCTTTCCATCATACACAAAGGAGTATGATCTTATTGAACAATTAAAGAATACTCCTGCAAAGATTTCCCTTTGGGATTTACTTTAGAATTCATCAAATTATCACACTATTCTTCAAACAGCATTACTACAAATTTTGGTTCCTCCTCGTACAACTCTGAATGATGTGGTAGCTTTAATACATGGAATAAATAAGTTTAATCTCGACATTACTTTCCATCAACATGAGCTCCCTCCTTTAGGGTTGTGAAAACAAAACGAAGCCTTTATGATAATTGATCAATTCCATCGAATAGGTATCAAAAGAACCCTTATTGATAATGGTTATGCCCTTAATGTGTGTAGTGTGAATCTCCTTGATAGATTACGTGTTGACAAGTCACAAATAATACCTGATTCTATATCCATTCAAGGATTTGACAATACAACAACACAACCGCTTAGTGTAATCACTTTGCCTATTACAGTTGGGGTGGCTACTCTACAAACTCCTATTCATGTCATGCCTTATGATCTTTCGTATAATATTCTTTTAGGTAGACCATGGATTCATGAGATGAATGCAGTTCCTTTGGCCCTTCATTATATAATGAAATATTGTCTATAATAATAACATTTATCAAGTTGAAATAGACCTGAGCCTGAAATTTGCTTGCACCTTGAAAAAGGAGCTACAAGTGGACTTTGAAAACATTAATTCCAACATCCAATATAGACCCTTTGGAAATTGAAAAAAATGAAGAAGAATCAGTGTCTAAATTATTTGGTGATGATTGGGGATCCTTAGAATTCACACCTTCATTTATGGGTGAATACATAATCACACAAAAGAAAGGTGAGAAACAAGAACAACCAACCATCATGTCCACTCAAAATTTTGCACAATCTTCTCAAATATATATCTCCTCTACTTTGGAAGAAAATACAACATATACAACAAATTTTGAGAAGATAGATTATCAATCTTCACCTAATCTGAAAGAAATGGAAAGACTATGGAAACTTGGCTATGAACTTATGAAATAGTTGGGATATACAAGAAAAGGATGTGGAAAGAATGAACAAGGCATTCATGTCCCTATAGAACCTTATACACAAGAGACAAAAACTGGATTGGGCTATTCTTTTTCTAAGATGACAAAAGCTACTTAACGACCATCTTTGAACATCAACACTATTACATGTCAACCAAAGCAAAAACTCACAATCAAACATCCTAAATTGCTTGATATGAACTTGTCAGTGCCATCATGGCAGTATGTTGATAGTGATGATACTCTAAAACAAATGTTAGGAGTTTATGATAACACATCCTCTGCTACTCCCATGAAATGGGTTACTTGTGCTATGAAAGTCACCAAGCAAAAAGATAGTGAGTGATATCACTGAAGAACCATATGATTCTAAAGTTCCTACATCTAATGAAATCTATTTAGGAGATACAATTGATGTGCCAATGGAGATCGGTGATAAAGAAAAAATTATTAAGATTGGCGTAGCCTTGCATGTTAAAGAAGAGCTTGAAAAATTCCTTGATGTAGGCTTCATTTGACCTATTGATTATTCTCCTTAGATCTCAAACATTGTCACATTTTTTAAACTCAATTAATCGTATTAAGGTATGTACAGATTTTCATGACTTGAATAAAGCTTATTTAAAAGATGACATTTTGCTTCCTAATATTGGCATGATCATGGATTCAACTATGAGACAAGCTTTCTTGTCATTCATGGATGGATTTTTTGGTTATAATCAAATCTTTATTAATCCTCAAGATCAATACAAAACTACATTTACAACTATTTGGGGAATGTTTTGTTGGGTTGTGATGCCCTTTGGTTTAAACAATGTCGACACAACTTATCAATGAGTAATGGCATTGATCTTTCACGATTACATACATAAAATTTTGAAATATTATGTTGATGACATCCTTGCTAAATCCTTAACACGATAAGACAATGTAAATGTTCTTCAAAAAATCTTCAAACGAATACATAAATATAATATGTGCTTAAATCCAAAAAAGTGTGTCTTTGGTGTAGATAGTTGTTAACTTTTGGGGTTTGTCATATCTCACAGAGGCATTGAGGTGGACACAAATAAAATTGATTCCATTATTAACATGCCACCCCCTAAGAACATTTCTCAATTGTGAATGTTACAAGGCCAAATCCAAGCTATCTATCATTTCATTGCATCTTTGGCCGATCACACATTACCTTTCACGCATCTCCACCTATTTTACAACTTTCCATGCCAAATAAACCATTTATCTTGTACATAGCCGCATTAGCCCATGCTCTTGCAACATTGTTGGCTCAACAAGACGATCATGGAAAAAAACATCATATTTATTACAATAGTCAAAATTTAATTGATTATCAAACTTGATATTCACCAATTGAAAAATAATGTTTAGCCCTTGTGTTCGCTACTAGTAAATTGTGACATTATTTACTAAATGTTGAAATACAGGTCATGAAAAAATTTGATCCCCTTAAGCATCTTTTTAATAAAACCGACTTATCTAGTCGTTTAGCTAAGTGGGTGATGTTGTTAACAGAGTTTGACCTTAAATTATTTTCACAAAAAGCAATCAAAGGACAAGGCTTAACCAATCACTTAGTTGATGCCCCTTCTTCTCTTGCTTTACCTAATCACGACTCCTTTCCTAATGATAGTTTCTTGACTGTTGATGTTAAATTGTGGGAATTATATTTTGATGGATCTAAGTGTAGAACAAGTTCTTGTGCTAGAGTGGTATTAATCCTGCCTGATGGAAATCCTATCCCCTTGTCCTATCGATTAAATTTCCTATGTACAAATAACATAGCTGAATATGAGGCACTAATCATGGGATTGCAAGTTGCTTTAACCATGAATTCCAAACATATCAAGATCTTTGGTGATTTGCAATTAGTAATCAAACAAATCATTGGGACATATCAAAATAAACATGACAAGTTATCAAAATAAAAGGATCTTACAATGAAACTATTAAAGAAGTTTGAATCATTCACAATCGATAACATCCCATGAAAAGATAATCGACATGCAGATGTGATGGCAAATGCAACCTCTCTTATATCCCCACACGATCCTTCAATAGACTTCACCTTTGTTATTCACCCCATCATAAAGCATTTGATTAACACTCACTTTGAAGACATTTTAACTATAACTCAAGAAGAATCGCAAGAATGGTATGGCACAAGATACAATTATTTAAAAGATGGTGCTAGTCCCAAGCCCACAACAACAAACTCTCAAAATCATTTATGAAAACTGGGAGCCAAATACATGATCCTTGCTGATTTATTGTATAGAAGGTTTTTCAATGGTCTCTTACTCGAGTGTCTTAAGGATTCTCAAAATCTTATAGCCCTTGAGCAGGCTCATACTAGTGCATGTGGAGGTCATTTTTAAGGACGATCGTTAGCGCAAAAAATTATCCGTATGGGATATTATTGGAGACATATGGAGAAATACAGCTTCACTTACATTAAACATTGTCACAAATGTCAAGAACATACCAATTTGATCCATGCCCCTACTTCTGAGCTCCATGCCCAAATTCCCATTTGGTCGTTTTCAATATGGGGATTGGATCTCATTGGAAAAATTTCACCACCCTCCTCTATTTGACATACATTTATCATAACCGCAACAAACTACTTCACAAAATGGGTGGAAGCTATTCCTCTTTGATCTACAAATGTTGAAGTAATTTTTCGTTTCATATTGGAACACATAATTGCTCACTTTGGACTTCCTTCCAATATCGTTTCAAAAATTGGAACCCCATTTGAGAATAATGAGGTAAAGAAATTTCTTGAAACATTCAACATTCAACATCAATTTTCCACACCATACTATCCACAATCTAATGGACAAGCTAAAAGCACTAATAAGATTCTAGAACAAATCGTAAAGAAAACTATTAACGAACATCATAAGGATTGGCATATGCAATTACATTATGTGCTTTGGGCTTATTGAACGAGTGTTAGATTATCTACAAGAACTACACCTTATAACCTTGTTTATGGTATTGACGCGATCATGCCCTTGGAGTTAGAGATTCTTACACTGTGAATTGCTCTTCAAAACCTTATTGATGATGCCACTTACAAATACCAATGATTTTGTTAAAAGATGCAAGACAAATGAGAGGGGGGTGAATTAGTTGTCACATAAATTAAATTTTAAAGCTTCAACATAAATCGATTCCATAATAACACTATTTTTTTTATTAAACATAAGCAAGAGGTACAAAACAAAAAGCAAGATAACACACTGAACACCAGATTTTACGTGGAAAACCCAATGAGGAAAAAACCACGGTGAGGATTAACTCAAAATATAAAATTGTTCTAGAATTCAAAGTATAAGGCTCACTACCCAGAAAGGACTCACTGTCCACATACAAAAGCTCACTACTTACAAGGAGGCTCGCTGCCTACAAAAAGATTTACAAAACAAAAGAAGGCTTTACAGCCAAAATGAACTGAGAATAATACACCTAACAAGTGTTGATATAGTTCCAATTATGCTCAATATGTTGACTTGACACACTTCATTATATTCGCTTAGTTTCTCATTTTCTAATGCCTCATCAATCACGCTCTATCTATATCTTCATTCTTCTTTCATACATGCTCACTTCAAAACCTATTCAACATTCACATATATATACCTGATCTATCCACAAGCATCAATTAGGTCGGCCTAATTAGAGGCACATCACATTTACCAAAAATACTAACAGTTGACTTCAAGTGATCACAAAATCTTCCCAACACGCTACATCAAGTCGGCACTGACCTAGGATAGGTCACACATATATTCGTGTAGAAAAATTAATTCACAATTCATTAGGTTGGCCAAGGATAGACCTAATAGCATGTTTGCAAATATCACTGAAGTTTTGATACACCATACAAGCATCTGGATACGTAAGATCTTGAATGTACATGCTCCCAACACCTACAAACCATTTCCCAAAACTACAAGTGGTAACAGTTGACTGCAAAGGAGTGTAGACAAGAATACTGGAGGGAGCAGCATGAATACCAATTCAGATACCAGACCAAAATACCGGATCAGGCACAGCCATAAACTTGTAGCCACAACATGGTGACATCGATGACAACACAAAAACTGTAGAGATAGTCAATCTTCTTTGCTTTTCCAACAGATTGCACCCGCTTGAGATGCTTGATGAAAAGTGTATTAATGCTCTTGAGCATCTCCAAGCTTACATTAAACAATTACAATGAAAACACAACACTCATCATTCCTCAAACATTTCGTAGGGGTGATTTTGTTCTCTATGAAAATCAGCGTAATACTAATGGTGACCATGAAGACAAAGATAAACTTAGCCCTAATTGGTTAGGACCTTACATAATTAATACCAATTATGGGTCTGGTGCTTACATCTTAATAGAGCTCGATATAACACCCCTTAAAGAACCTATTAATGTTGTGCATTTGTGTTGGTATTGCCTCTAATCTCTTTGAATAGTATGATTATTAAAACAATTTTGTTTAAAATTATTTGGTTTCAATCTAAATAATTTTTACATTGCTTCATTCTTGACAACTGATCATGTGTTAGTCTTGAACACTAAGGTAATTATTTAAGTTCCTTTTATAGTTACTTTAGGTTTCATACTATTCAACCTCATGTTATGTTAAGTTTGATCCTTATATGGGTTATAGGTGTATTTAATTTAACATACTCTATTCAAATTAACAATGTTGTATCTAAAGTGAAACTAAAATATGTTTTACATTAGATCACATTAATCATGTTAAATCATGAAGCCATTAATTAAATAATTTTACTATAATTTATTTAATTAATCTCATTACCATTTAACATTCAAAACACATTAAGACAAATTATAATAACATTGCTTGCACATGTATATGTATATAAAAAGTTTCATGTACATCTCAATATCATATACAAAATCACCAAGGTTTGTGAGAGCTAGACCCCTCGAGCTCTGGCGCTCATGATCTAGTCCACAGAGTCGTGAGATAATTGTGTGTGATCGTGATGATGATCCTTCAACTCTGAGTGCATACTTCAAACCTTGTACTCGACCAAGAGCCACAAGTCGATCCTCTGCCACTTGATCCCTCTCCACTCGTACCTATGCTAGCTTTGCATGTAGCCTCTCAACCTCTGCTAAGGTTTTTGATGACTATCTTGCACTCTCAGCTCAATGGAGTCATCTCCTCACATTCTTGTACGCCGCCCACAGCCTCACAAAAGTTTTGAAAAACTCTAGCTCCTCCTCCACAATCGGTGGGGGAACGTATTTAGGATCCATCTCCTCCTTATCGATGGATGCATGCACTATCTCTACAACCTGATGATAGAACTCTCACCAGTCTCTCGTCACTCCTGCAAGATAGAAAAGGTACACAATTAGTAAACATCATCATGATATATATATATATACAAAGCATAAAATACTAAAGTGCATGCATCAAATCAAATATCATCACCTATGTCTCCAGTCGAATGAGGAATATCAATTTCATCCTCTCTGGGGGGAATGGAGGACGTGCTAGCCTTTCCTTGGTTGTGGTCATTGATGTCTACTGTAGCTACTACACATGATCTAGTCCTATGAGTGTGATAAGCCTCTCCATGCTCGTGTTGATCCTCAGTCGCTACCTCATCACCCTCACTTAGGGATGGCTCCTCCTCGTAATAATCATCCTCCTCATAATCCTCCTCATCCTCATCCTCCTCTTCTCCATCTTGGTCCTCATAGACAGGATCGGCCTTTGAATCATACTCATCATTGATCACATCAGTAAATATATCTACTAGCCTGTATCATACATCCTTGGCCCTATCCTCTGGCTCATCTCCCTCATTTGGTGCTAGCCCTACATCACCTATAGGGACATCCATAAGAAATACAGGAGCTAGTCATGTCACTGACCACCACTCCTTGTGCTCATCCATGCTACCAACTTCATTAGTTTCTGTGACTGGTGGCCGGTCATGATTTGAATCATCAGAATAACTCTCATGAACATGATCTATAGTAAGCTAAATAGTATCACTTGGCCTCTAAGCACTCTGTAGTGATCACCTAATGAAGGGGCACGCCCTCAGTGGTGTATGCACCTGCCCAAACTATCGCATGACTCGCCCATAATAGAAAGGTTGTACAACATAGTCATGTCATCCAGCTAAAATCCTATCCATTTGCATCCTCCTCAGATATCCTATGGGGTCTGGCCACTGTAGAGTGAGTAGATAAGGTCTCCATAGGATCTTGTCCTCCTCTAGTCGGTCAAATCTCACCCTCCAAAAATGTAGATCTTTGTACTGTCACAAGCATCGTAGAGGATAGTTGAAGGCTCATGGATATGTTGCATCTATAGCACATGGGAACCCAACAAGACTAATGCATGTAATATGCTCAAAGCACCACACCTGCAGAAGTGTGTAGTGCACCATACTGTCGATCTCTCAAAACACAAATCGGCCAATATCATAATAAAGGTGTGCTAGGATGCAGCATCCCCAAGCATAGATTGTCCTTTTCTCATGCATCCCTAGAATCAAGTGTACCAATCCTCCATCCAAGTGTGTCACTCATCCATCATGATTGAGAACAAGAGCCACTATATGCATCATAATTCGTCACACAATGGGGGCTCGCGAATATAGAAGCATGTAAAGCTCAATTTGTGCTCTCGTGCACTCATCATGAACAGGTCCATCCAAGTAGTACTGCATGTCCACCTTCTTCTCATGGAATGACCGATCCCCCCATAAATATACCCACTCTCTCCAAATAGGAACTCATAGGATATGGTGTACATCCTTGAGAGTGATGGTCATCTCCCCGCTCGGAAGATGAAATGTACAAGTATTGATGTCCTAGCGCTCACATAGATCCATAAGCATGGCATCATGGTATCTCATAGGTGGCATTAGGTATTCCTAATAGATTCCTACTACATGTAAATGCTTTGCCTCTACTTTTGACAGTGTTGGGGCTAAATCTCTAAGAAAGCTAATATGTCTCCCTCCTAGTCGTTGTCACGACTAGGCTGGAACCTATCAAAATCATAACAATATCCTCTAAAAATTCATCTAATATCTTCAATTTTCACATTATTCATCATGCAAGTGTGCTAAAGTTTATCTAGTGTGCTTTCCTAAACAACCTAGACACTTTATAACCCTTTTGGGACACTTCACAAAGAAATGGGACACTTTGCAAAAAAAGGGGAAACTCTGCAAACTTTTTTTCCAAGATCTTAAATTAACCTATAAATGTATTAAAAATCATTAAATCATTACAAAATCACTCATTGAAAGTTGTAGAATCGACTCACCTCATAGTACAGCTCGCCACACGCAACCTGCTCTTGAAGCTCATCCAATTGCAAAGGCATATAATCCTATCTACTTGGCATCTTCTCATCTCACTAGTCACTCTCATGCTAAAAGAAGGTAAAATGCAATTGTAAGTGAAAAATTACTTCCCTTTCCCCTCTTTTCACCTATTTTCAGTACTTTTACTCTTATGCATTAAAATTAGGGTAATTTTATCTTAAGAGTTAATAAAGAATATTTTCTTCAAAACAACATAATAGGAGCTAGGGAACTCCATTTTCAACACTGTTTGATGCGTTGGAATCGTGATTCTACATCTAACATCATAAATTGTCTATTGTTATGTGGCATGGTACTTGGAAATTCCCTATGATATGATGTTCCTTATTCGACATGGCTAGATTACTACCTTGATTCCACCTCTGTAAAGCAAGCGAAATCAAGGGGGGGTATACATCTACCCTCGAATTTGATTTCTAGAAAGTTAGATAAAAGGATTTTTGGATAATTAATGAATTTGTGTTGTAGGATGTGGTTCCTAATGATGTGGTTTTGTAGATAACTACATTGGGGGCTTCGTTCTCCCGTCTTTTGAATGAGTATCATTTTATGTAATAAAGTGCACTGTTTAGAGTCCTTTAGCTTACATATGCACGTAGAGTCATATGGTCACTAAAGTGGGGGCTAAATGTGGCATAGAAAATTGGACACTCTTGAGAAAAGAGACAATTTCACGCTTAATTGGACCTACTTTTGAGAACCCCTGCATTATTCATCCTTCAAAACAACATTTATAGGCCCCTAAGACCCATTATTTTTGATCTAGAGGCCTATTTCACTTGAGAATTCACTTAAATCCCAACAAAGAACACTTAATTCATGCATATCCCGAAAACCCACCTTTAAAAACCACTAGTGGGACCCATTCGCCACCTTGGGTGAATGAGTCCCCTCTGGTGGGACCCATTCACCAAGGGTGGCGAATGAGTCCCTTTTGAGGGAAATTTCAATTTTGAGCAAGAATTTAATTAATTCAACTTAAGTTTTTGGTGGATGTCAGCCTCTTAGGTCTAAATAACAAGAAAATTAGGAGTTGATGCTTATAAATACTCATTTTAAGTCCATTTTCA
Organism: Sequoia sempervirens; assembly: GCA_007258455.2. Classification (NCBI taxonomy): domain Eukaryota; kingdom Viridiplantae; phylum Streptophyta; class Pinopsida; order Cupressales; family Cupressaceae; genus Sequoia; species Sequoia sempervirens. The sequence continues at coordinate 414,228,856 of VDFB02000015.1, forward strand.
CATCTCTTGGTCAATTTTATAAAAGGAAATTCTAAAGTCAAGTCTTCCACAACAAGTTTCATTAGCAAAGTTGAATTTTTAGGGCAACAAACTACGGTTTTTACAGGTCTTGAAGCTTACTCTTCATTCAAGGTTCAACATTGCAAAGGGTTGACGATGGATGCCTACGGTGAATCATGGAGAAATCTAGGTTGAGGAGATGCAACTAGCCATCAAATCACACCTAAAGACTTGTTTTCAAAGTGATTCCATCTTCCATTATCTCTCTAACTTAATATTAAGGTTTGCATTTCATTTGCATTCCATTTGCATGTCGTTTATCTCTATTTTTGATGTGTTGTAGGATTTCTAGGGTTGAAGTCTTGCATCATTCAAATCACATTTTCATATCTTGTTCTAGCACAATAGAATAAGGTTTTATCATGTTTCAGACTTTTCCTAGTCTTTAACACACGTAAGACTAGGGTTTTATGCATATTTTTGTCCATTTAAGGTTTTATTACCCAACTAGGTATTTGACCAAGGAAAACCCCCCATTATACAACCAATCTTAAGCTATTTTACAAGAATTTTCTGAGATCCCAACTCAAGTTTCCATCAAAAAGTATTGTACAAGTGTCAAGGTGCATAATAGAGATCTAAATTTACAAAAAAATGAAAGTGGACTAATTCGCCATGGATGGAAAATGATTCCCTCCTGAGGTGACTTTTTGAGTTAGATGTAGATCCCGACACCCAGTTTACAAAACTCAGTTTCTGGGCAGAAAACCCTATCCTGGGACTGATTCACCCAGGATGGTGAATGAGTCCCAGTCAACATAAAATTCAAATTTACCAGATTTCCAAAGTGTTTTCCATTCATCTTCAGCTTTATAGGTGCACACATTCTAAAAAACAACTTTCTAGTTAGTTTCATTTGCATTTTTGCTCATCTTTTTAAGCTTTTTGAAAAAATCACTGTGTTTTCAAACATTACATATTTCATAGGTTTTGCATCAATAGTCAATCAATTTCATTAGTTAGTTGCATTTACAGCATTGTATTTAGTCATATTCACATCATACAATCCACTATTTGAGCGAACCACTTTAATTTTGGGGTTCTATCTCTCTCCTTTTTAGGTGAAAGATCCTAAGAGTGCAAGAGAAGTGAATAGCCAACCACAAAATTATTGGTTTAGTTAGAAAACATAATCAATGAAAATCATGAGTATCTTAGTTATCCCCCTTCACCTAGTGAAATCCTCATTAAGAAAGAACATTACCATTTATCATTCCCCTACTTGTGATGAAGTCATTTTAGAAGAACCAATCCATGAATGTCAAGAAAATTTGATTTGTTGTTCTCCTAAAAAATCTCTTCCTAGGGAGAATATTGTGGTGCAAGAAAATGAAAACAATAGTAATGTGTCTTCCTTAGATCAAAATGTGATTATAGATTGTCCTCCTTTAGAAATACATCAAACCAAGACTGCTGAGGTTATGAATGTGCAAGTGTCCATTAGATCCCCCTCGATCAATGGACCTCATACATACCCCATGGGACATCCTAAGAACCCTCTAATTCTCTACCCACCTTCACACAAACAAAAAACTCAAAACCAACCTGAACTCATTCTTTATCCCCCATCACACAAGCCTCCATCTCAACCTAAACTCGAATTCACCCTCTACCCACCTCAAAATAATGTGTGGTAGCAACCGAGTTATAATATCATTGCTCATACATATAACACTAGAAACAATCCGCACCCATAGCAACCAACCCCAACCTCCTTAACTTTTCCTAATCCTATACTGCCTCCTGCTCCTTGATTAAGGGAGTATGATCTCATTAAACAACTTAAGAGCACTCTCGCCAAGATATCCCTTTGGGACCTTCTTTAAATTTCACCTACCTATCACACTATGCTTCAAACAGCCTTACAACAAGTTCTTATCCCATCTAATTTGCACAACCAAATGACAAAGCAACAATAATTCAAAGATTAAATGTTGACATTGTTTTCCACCAAATCGAACTCCCCCCTTTGGATGTGCAAAAACAAAATGACACTTTCATGATCATTTCCCAATACACCATGATAGGGATAAAGAGAACCCTTTTTGATAATGGCTTTGCTCTTAATGTGTGTACTGTAAATCTTTTGGATATGATTCGTGTGGATAAATCAAAAATTCAACCTGATTCTTTATCTATTAAGCACTTTGACAATAAAGAAAAGAAACTGCTCGAGGTGATCACTTTTCCTATTATAGTTGGAGTGGCCACATTGTAAATGCCAATCCATGTCATGCCTCGTAATCTTTCATATAATCTTCTTCTAGGACGACCATGGATTCATGAGATGAATGTAGTGCCTTCAACTCTTCATTGTAAAATTAAATACATCTAAAACAACAAATTGCACATCCTTGACATTGACCCTGATCCAAATAGTTGTTTGAATATTGAAAAAAACAAAGTGAATCATTTAAACACATTAACACCAATTATGCAAGTACAACCCATCCAACAAAAATAAAAACAAAAACATATTGAATGAGTCACAAAGCTATTAGATGATGATTGGGGTTCCTTAGATTTCACACCAACACTCATGGATGAGTACAAGATCATAAACAAAGATTCAACTAAGGGAAACAAAAAAGCAGTCATGTCAACACAAAACTCAGATGACCCTTCGAAAGCATCCACCCCAACCACTTTAGACCAAAACATAACAAATTATACAACCTTTGACTAACACAACGACGAACAACCACCTGATCCAAAAGCAATGAAAAATCTTTATGGATGAGGCTATGAACTTATGAAACTTGGCTATAGTGGAAAAGGATGTGGTGCTCATGAACAAGGTATTTGTAACCCTATAGATCCTATCACACAACAAACAACTCATGGTCTTGGTTATTGTCCTTTGGTAGAAGTAATCAACCCTTTCCTCAACATCAATACTATCACTAAGCATCCTTCTAAGACAACTTTAATTGTCGTATACCCTGAACTGATAGACACTAGTGGTCTTAATTTTTCTCCTTTGCAAGCAATCAAACAAAAAAATATATCCTTGCTTAATGTCAATGTCATCTCACAAAACCCTAATGAATTTAATTCATTATATTTTACACCCTCCTGTAAAGGAGAGCCCAAAATCTTGCAATCTAAAGAGTCTTGCGTACGTATGACATCTTGTACTAAGCAAGAAACATCTTTGTCACAAACTACTGGACCATCTTCTCCCATTGATCACGAGGATATCTTGTTAAGACTTATCCAAGATCACTTGATCACCCTTCCTCCAAGAACTCGAAAAAAATTCTATTACAAGACTTCATTTTGTGCATATCATAGAGTTCATGGTCATTCCACTAATGAATGTAAGGCTTTGAGTAGTAAAATCCAATATTTTTAGGAGTTTGGTATTCTTCCTTCTATGGGGGCATCTAATTCCTCTAATTGATAATGATTTTCACTCTAGCATTCATTTCATTAATCATTTTGGCTCACACTTGTCCTGCACTCAGTGGGGGCAAGGGGTTATGTAGCCTTGTCCTCATATGTCACTTGTCGTTGCCTCTTTTTTCTAGTAGTTCACCTTTCATTAACATATAAGAGCAAGCTTGGGATGTGGAAAACATGCCTTAAGTTGGCTCGCATGTGACATATTACCTTTTTCATGACGTAGCTTATAGGAAACATATGACCTGGCATAGGGCTTTCTGACTCGGCTCTCATGTCTCCTTCTTCTACGTTAAACCAATTGCTCATAGTACTAGTGTTTGCAACTGCTTTAAAGTGGGGGCATACATCACCACTCACATTTCGTTGTGTGATTTCTTTCTTCTTGTGATGCGTATTTTTCTTGGTGGAGTCATTGGGCTTGATTCCCTCAAAGAGTGTGATACTTATTTTCACACATCCTCTCTTGGAGACATTAAGCACAATGTTCCCTAAGATGAGACCTTGCACGAACTAAGCAAAATCCCTTTGAACATTCCTTGCACTATTTTTCCATTTACAACAATTGTTATATGGTCACCTTGCATAGCACAACTTGCATTCCTATGGTACCATCTTTTTTTTCTATGAGTGTCAAGCATATGAAATTTTTCTTACCGCATAGAGCTTGAAAATCATTTTCCTTTATGGTGCCTTATTAAATTTATCAGGAGGTATAACTCTGATATGGTTGAGTGGGAAGCCCATTTCAAGGCATGAATTTTTCCCATAGTCACCTATGCTTTTGTGAGCACATATCGATTGTATGTGTCTCACCTTTTGGGATTTCTCACTCAGCAGACATCTAAGAGTTTCGTCACCCCAGAGTGAGTATACATTTCTTTTTTCAAACAAACAGCCTACATTCGATCCACAACGTGTTGGAAAAACAGTTGAAGCTTCATCCACCTTTTTATTTATTTTTTCTCTTCCTTCTAGTTCTTACCATTGCATGATTGTGTATCTTGTTTGGTTGAAAATCATTCACCTTATGTGTGTCCTTTTGCACTCATGTTGGTTTGACTTAAGATCTTGGATCCTAAGGGCTTGCACAACCTCCTTTGATCTTTTTCATCCTTTGTCACCTGCATTGGTATGATTGGACCCATCTTGAATGTCTACTTTAGTGTGAGTTTGAAGAAAGCTTATCCTCTCACTAAAGTAGGGGCTAACAAAGGACACATAAAAACTATCCCTTTTTGCTTGCTTGATTTGGGATTGATGATAGATTGGACTTAATGAGGCCTTTATTTGGTGTTGTGAGGTTTTTTTCATATCCACATTAGGTCTTGGACCCTTGGAAATGCATTTATTGATGTCTTGTAAAGGTGTTGTAAAGTGTTGTAAAAGACTTTCACACTTTTATAGACTGATGAACCTATTTTCCCCTTAATTGACATTATAAAATATATTTAATTGCATTATCACATCAATCTAGAAGACTTTTGAATTAAACTTAACTCTAATCTAGTGTTGTAATGTGTCCTACATATTCACATTGGATATTGTGCCTTTCTAGGCTATGTGGACCTCATTTTAGTGTTGTAAAGTGTATTTAATCACACTTTCACATTGAATTTGTGTCCCAAGCCCTAGTTTACCTTTACATCATCATTAGTAGGCCCCTATTGCCCCATATTGTGCATCCTAAGGCATAATTTGATCAAATACCTAATGAAATCAACATAAGAACTTAAATTCTTCATTCCCTAACATTCTAGCTATCAAAAGGGACCCTCTAGGACTAATTCACCCATCTAGGTGAATGAGTCCCTACCAAGTGGGACTAAGTCACCCAACATTGTGACTTAGTCCAATTTGGCCTATTTTCAAGGTTTGAGCAGGAAATTTTGGATTTAAAGTTTATTCTTCCTTCATGTCAGCCTTAGGGATCCAATTAGTGGGAAAATAAGGTGAATTTCCTATAAATACAAGTCTATAAACCCTAATTCATCATTAACTCATATCATCCATCATTCATCATGTTCTCAAGTCAAGCAAGCTAGGGTTTTATCATTGCAAGTCATCAAGATAGCCTTCAAAGACATTCAAGGATACATTCTTCATCTTTTGCTACAAAAATTCAAGATCAATCATCATGGAAAGGTATTAACTCCATTTTTTCATGCTTCATTACATTATTTCTCCATTTTTCTTTAATTACCTAAAAAGGGGTTTGACCAAGGCAATCCCCCATGCCCTAACATTCACAATTTCTTTCTCTTTCATTGTGTGTTTGTAGATTTAGGCACTTTGAGGGTTTGAAGATCGGTGAAGATTAGGTTGAAGACTTTTTGAAGACCTCTCATTTCTTGCAAAGCCAAAATATCCATTAAAAGTCACTTTTAGGCCTGAAAATTTGAGCTTCAGAAGAGGACACCTATCAAGAACCGAAGTGCAGACAAAGGGCTTTTGTTTCCCCTTTCAAAATTTTAGAAATACAAAAGTGGACTAAGTTGCCACTAATGGTGAATTAGTCCCACTATACATTCCTTTCAATGATTTTTGCAGATTCAGACACCAATTTGGCCAAAACAGGCTCTTGAGCAGTTTTTCCAGATCCAGGACTAAGTCACCTAGATTGGCACAAGTGTTGGGTAGTCACCTAGATTGGCACAAGTGTCTGGTAGTCGACTTCTGTAATAGTTTTGTCAGAATTCCAGACATTCATGCCATCCCTTTTCAACCTCCAGGTGCACACATTCTATTTCATAACTTTCTATCTAGTTTTATTTGCATTTCTAGGTCATTTATTACATGTTTTCATATCACAATGTGTTTTTCCAACACTTTGTATTTTTTAGATTTTACATTAATAATTCATTTCCTTTATTATTTTATTGCATTTAGACATTTAATTTAGACATATTACATTAATTTTGAGTGTAGACATTGCCCATTTTGGCCCATTTCTCTCCTTTTAGGTGAAAAACCCTAGAAGTGCAAGAAAGCTTTTGGGTGACAAAATATTTTTCCACACTCCCCAAAGTGTTGTTTGACCAGGACCCCCATCTTGACAAAAAAGGAAATTTGTAGATTCACACTTTGATTTGATTCACCTAAGGGTTGATAATCATTTTATGGTGTGGATCTCATTTCCTAATGAATTAAGGAAGAATAGGTCCATCATACCCCACATTGATACAACCCCATTCACTAAACCTATTTTTTTTCATTTCACATATAAAGATTCATAAAAAACATTCATGTAAAGATTCATAAAAGACATTCATTTATTTGAGTAATTTAATGAACAAGGTAATAGTAAATAGGTAATATTGCTCGAGGTATAACACTACTACTGGAGATCTAATTAGATATCATAAAGGGAGATGTATTGAAGCTTATGCTAAGTGTCTTGGATGTGTTACTAGTGTGGAAGTGAAGGCTAGTACTACCTGGAGAGGCATAAAGAGGTTGGGAGAACTTGGTTTTGATAAATCCATAATTAAGGGAGACTCCAAATTGATTATTGGTTTCCTCAAAGGTGAGGCTAAGCTCCCATGGAAGATCAAGAATTTGATCCACGATGCAAAACATGTGATTAATTTTATGGAAATGTACTCCTTGATTCATGTCTTCAAAGAAGGAAATGTTGTTGTGGATGTGATCTCCAATGTGGGACTAGTTAATCCCCATTGGCAGTTCTAGAAGTTTGAGAATATTTCACTTTAGATTAAGGAATGGCTTTCTAAGTACCAATCGAGAGGGGTCTACTCCAAATAATTTATAATGCTTATTTACTCTTTGGTAGAGGGGTTTGTTCCCTAGTCTGGGGGTTGGGCTAAGTCTTTTCTTCTCTCGCCCCTTTTTGAATTTGAATTTAAATGGTTCAACTCAGATGGTGATGTGTAAGATGGTGAAAAAAGTGGATCCGCTAATGTCAACTTGCTTTTATTTTTTAACTATATGGTTTGGCGAAGAATTAAGTTTCAAATGAATAAGAGATGTTGCTATAATGGAAATTTTCCCCCCATTTGAAAGGCTCATAATGTTCTCGTGATCTTGGACAAGATTTAGAATAATGAAAAGGTAAGTATTAACATGACTTACATTAATAAAATTATCTCCCTCAAAGGTAGTTATTTAATTTAGACTAAGTATATTGAGGGGGTTCCTTTTGATAAGACCGTAGATCCTATTTCTCTTGGCACAAAGGATTTGACACTTATTTTAATTATTACATTGGGGTTACGAAGTTATTTTATAAAGGCTTCTTGCATGTTTCATATGCCTTTGCCTATTAGTTGTCATTTTGAAAGATGTTTGTGTTGCAATTGGATATTAATATCCATTATTATTATTTGCAACATCTTTAGTCACTCAAATTATGGGTACCGGCTTAAGATCGTGGACATTTGGTGAAATATTTATCAGGCTCTAAACTATGAAAAAACCTTAATCAAATATCTTAATAGATCTTTCCAGAATGCTAGAGAATAATTTAGCGAAGATTTGTTAGCAGATGCAGATGCCTCTAAACTTCCTCTAAATGTTGGTGAGACCTATATTATTATGTGAACTTTTAACTTTTTTCCCACTATTGCTATAGTAGTTGTTGGTAAAAAGTTAATCTCTTGTCACTATAATAGTAAAATCATGCGGGGTCCGAGGAAGTGGTATGAGCCACTTTCTTGCATTACTTTACACTAAAATGTGGATCTCTAGAGGCTCTTTGATACTACTAGAATAACCCCTTTTTCATGGTTGTGAGGGGTTATAATGATGATATCACTAATAAATTATATAAATCTTGGTGTGAAGACAAAGTGCAAATTGGTAGCATAGGGTTTGAGGTGTTTCTTAGGCTGATTGTGAAGATGACTAGCTTGCAGTATAGTAGTTTGAAGGTAGCTAAAATCACCAACAGAAACTATCAAATATTCATTAACAATTTCTTCGAAGGGGAGGAGAAGCTCAAGAGGTTCCAGAATGGTTATGATAGGGAACGGATCTTGGCTCCTTATAGGGTGGTCAAAATGCACATAATGAAATACTTCACTTTGGAAGGCAAGTACACCACAATCCACAGTTATCACATCCCTTTTCTCTATCATATTAGGAGGAATGAGAAGATAAATATTCCTTTTATTATGTTGTCTTCTTTCAAGAAATGTAAAGCCAAAGGGGCTTCACCGCCCCTTCACTAGGGCCTTATTCAATGTATTTATAATTATGTCTCTACTATCACGCCCCTTCTTGGCCCCTCTTTGGAAGTTAACCTCCATGTTAATGTTTCCCAAATTAATTAGTTGAATCCCCACCCTCTTCCTCATACCAATAATACCCTTGGTGAGGGTATCCCCTCGAATAATCCTCCCCTAAAAAAAAACCTAGGTGCTCCCTTTGTGCTGAAACAATCCTCAATCAAAGGCCTCCTAATTAAAGGGGACCCTATATTATCAATCATGAAAGGTAAGGAGAGTATCAACAACCCTCCTAGTAATCCTTCGTGTGTTAAAAGGAAATAAAATAGTTAAAAATGTCACCATTGAAATAAAGGATGAGGAAGGACAGGGAAAAGTGAAGGACTCAAGCAATGGGAAAGGAGGAAGGAGGTCAGCTAGGTTGGTAGGTAGTCTACAAAGGAAAGAAACTAAGCTACATGAAGAACTTGGAAATGAACTTGAAGAAGTGGCTCCAACTCCCCTAAATATTAGCAAGAAGGAAATTTTTGTGGTTTTGGGGGAGGAAATTTTGGAGGACTCCATTAGTAGTGAAGAAGATGAGGAGGAGGAGGGAGCTAATCAATAGGTGGTTCAATATTTAGAGGACAATGAGGATGAAGGGGAAAAAATAATTTCAAAAGAAATTGAGGATGAGATAATGAAATCCATGGAGGGTGTGGGCAGGCGGGCAATAGAGGACAATGAAGAGGAAATGCAGTTAGAAGATAGGCCCTTTCAGTTTTATCTCACTCAATTATGTGAGATTTAGAATAAATTCAACAAAATGAATAAGGAATTTAACAAACTAATGTCTATCACTCTAGAAATTATGAGGGCTATATTGGGTACTGTGAATGGTTTGGCCAAAGTCGGGAAACATCGTAGGAAGATGAGCTCCTCTCAGGTAATGGAGATGTAACAGGAAGAAAAAACAATCGAGGAGATGGAGCAGTGCAACGAGGAGCTGAAGCAGCTGATTAAGGAATGGGAATTGATTTGTAGTTCCAAAAATTAGTTTATGTTTTATGTTTCTTTTGTTTATGGCCTCTATGCCTTAGTGCTTTATGGGTCTGTGTTCCCTCTCATTTTATTTGGTTACAATTTTATGCTTTTTTGTTCTTTCACTCTCTTGGTTTTGGTGGTTTCTTGGCCACAGTTTGGCCTTGTGTTGTTTCATGCTAGGTAGGGTTATTGTTTTGGTGTAGAGTGTTGGTCTATAGTTTTGGCTTTGTTGTTCTGTGATGGTTGTTCTATTAGTCATATGACCTATTGGTTTTTCTCTATTTGGGTTCAAGGGCCCTTTCCCCTACTTTTGTAATAAAAAACATTTCACCCCTACAACCAAATTTTAAAAAAGCTTTCATAGTTTAGAAACTAGATCCAAATAACTAAAATTCATATTTTAATTATCTTTAAATTTTGAGTGTACACCTTTGGATTTACTCATCCAAGTTTAATTTTAATTAATTTATATTAAAAAGTTTACACTTTTGACACCCTTTTGTCTCTCATTTCAAAGCACTTACCCTTCTAGCGCACTTCATATAATTAATGTCAATACATATATTTAAAAATAAAATAAAAATATGAGCTTTGAAGTTGGAAAATTTACTATGCAAATACCTTCAATTCAACCCTGTAAGCTCAACTCTTCTACATGATGAATTTAATGAAAAAATAAAATAATGTAAATTTATACAACTTGCAAATGATGTTTGAAATATATGTTTTGTTTAAATTTAAAATTTAAAAATAAAAATTAGTTAATAAGTACATTATCATTTTCAAAGTATCTATTTCATTTGTGTCACAAATCTAGTAAAAAATGTACTATAAATTTTATTTGTGTTTTTCATATACATAAAAATAAATTATTTATTACTAAATGACATTATATATATATATATATATATATTGATAACTCAATGTATCCCCGCAACTCAAACCTAGCGCATTCCCTTTACGGGGTGAGATTGAGGCGAGAATAGTCCCTAAGGATGCATCCAACTTCCCACCAAGCTAGATGCATCAGGTAAAGACTGGGCCTCAGAGTCGAACCCAAGACCTTGGGGAGAAAACCCAACACTCAAGCTAACTCTACTACCAATGTAGACTATTAATATTATGTTTATTATTTAGTATTAATATGTTGATTTGTCAATGACTATCAAATTTAAAGTAAAAAGCAAGACTTTTTTTTTAGAATCATGACTCGGATATTTCTCCCCCCTAATATCATTGTAGGATGCCTCTCAAATTAACAAATCTATAATGCTAAAAAATATCTTTCAATCCTACACCTACTTTATTTTGCACAACTTCATCCTTGCAATTAATCCCATTTTTATTTAAATTTTATTTTTCACCTAAGCAATTTGTAGAAACTATCTTCTTTTACATGACCAAACAATTAAAAAATATATTCAAATTTCTTTAGCAAAAAATTATGGCATGTACATTGCATGGTGTTGGTTGCTTGTTATTGGACACTATCTTGTATTGTTAAATATAGATATAATATCATCTATATGTGAAGTACAATATGCCTTCACTTAAAAACATGTCAATGTAAAATCACACTTTGTGCATGTCATTTTAAAACTTAGTAATGGAGAAGTCTTAGTATATTCAACTAAGAGGTTACAAAACAAATATAGGCAACACTTATAACATGAATATGCCTCTTCTTGATGGAGTTGATCCCTCAACCCTACAACTCCTAAATGTCACCTACAATCAAATACCTCTCAGAGAAAGAGAAAAAAACAAAGCTTTGGAGACCATGAGCTATTGATCGAAAATATACATCATGATTAATGTTCATTCCTTACAATTAAGTGAATACAATAAAAATCTTTATAAAAATAAAAGAAAGTAAAAACCAATCCTAACAAAATCCTAGGTGAGGATAAAAGAAAATCATACATATGTCCTCATCCTATGACTTGAGACACAAAAACCACATGATCTAAATAAACTTAAAATACTAGAGTGAAAAAAGATTTAAATAATTAAACAATTAATTAGATGAATACCCTTTTACTCTTAACATTTCTATTTGATACACTATAATCTTAGCTCAAAAGAAACCAAATTTAAAACAATCTTATTCTTCACACCCATGTGATCCCATCATTCATGACCATATTACCATGGGGGAACCGGGATCTCCTCTAGTCTGACGTCAGCGGGAACCACACGAAATTTCTTCTTTTCAAAAAGATAACAAAAGATTCCATTTTCTAATAATTGTGGTTGTCACGTCCATTTTGAATGCCCGAGACTCTTTTATCCACTACTCATTCATGCTCTTTTGTACACACCATTTTGAATGCCCCCAACCCTTTTGACTCCCATTAAATCTGCCAATCAGCCTATCGGCGTAAGCATTGCACCTCATTGGTGCAAGTGCTAGTAATTAAAGAACTTAAAATTATTAAGTCAACCTCTTTCCATCCTTTTGCAGATCTTATTGAAATTCAACCAACACAAAATAAGAAAAACATATACCATTGAAAAAAATTTATTCAACATATTAACTTTATAGAATAGAAAATGGTACAGTAAAATCAAACCCTTTATAGAAAGGCTTTTTCTCCATCCACTTAACTTCCCAGTACTTACCAAATAACAATAATTTATTACAATTCTTAATAGCACATAACTCTATAGGTTATAAATATAGCATAAACACAGCAACAGTGACCACAAAAGCTAACAGTAGCATAAATTAGCCCTATGAGAGAGCAGTGCTGATGAGTATATCGGTAGATTGCACAATTTTATCAATTATTTATAGGTATTATTTTTCACCATTTCTTAATCCCCCTATAACTGTCATGGGTTGAGAGGCAATTGAGAGGCAAGAAACAGAATGCATTTGTCACCATAGCTGCACAGGGTCGACGAGAGTTTTCTTTATATATTCTTTAGTCTCCTCCATGGAATTACCGTAGCCGTCTCTGTACTTGTAGAAGAGCATAGCACATTGCCTCATGTTAAAAAGATATCTTTTGCCACATTTTGGGGGTTCACCAATTGACTTGAAATACTCATAGTTTAATTCCTTCAGAGAATGATCGACATTTTTTGCAAAATACTTTATAGCATCTTCTTCTGTAGAACCTGGATTCTGCTTCATATAACATGTTGTAAATGACCATGTTTGTCCTCGAGCTTTCTCAGCCTGCATCACAGAAGAAACAAGGTTAGCATTTTTTCATGAGTTAATTAAACAAATCAAAGCTAAAAGCTTAAAGTGTACTGTTTAAACTAAAATCTCATTTACAGTTTAAATACCTCAAAAGTGGCAATATCATTTGTTACCCGCCATTGCAAAGCTGCAACCTGAAAGAAATTTGAGGTATCTTGTAGGAGGGGAAGATCATCATCTGTTACAACCTCACCCATTAAAAGGATTGGATGTAAACACGGCCCAAGACCTACAGATATACAACGTGTCTTGAAGTACTCTTCCATTGACGGTATGTACCCAGTTTCTGACCACTCTCTTTCCTAGATTGCAGCGTCGATGTACTTCTCCCACTGTACAAGTAATGTGTGTACATAAAGAAACACAACTGGAAAAAGGAATTTTGAAGAACATAGGCATGTACAACATGAGCATTTTATATTTATAACAATTTCATTACATACATCTTTTCTTATGTGATGGAGCATGTCCCGCCCCTGTTGCTTTGTCACCTCCATACTTATTTCATTCATTGCTCCATACCACGCTAGGAAGATTACTTTCATATAGTCTGGAAGCTCGTCTACTAAGGAGGTATCCCATCTGAATGTAGAAAAAAGCTTCTGTATACTTGGTTTCAAGAGAACGATCAAACTAGGGTTTAAGAAATTACCTCTTTATTGCTTCTGTGAAAATTCTCAACTCTTCCATTGTTCCGTACGTGTCTAAAAAATCATCGATGACATTTTGCAAGGAACCAATTTTGGTGAAGGCAATTCTACATAATGAATACTCTGGCTCAAATGTGGCCACAGAAGCATACGTCTCTACCATCCTTTGTCGGCCAAAGTGTATTTCTGGCATACGTGACTTTTTCCACCAACTGTGGCATACAACATATAGCAATCAAAGTTACAATTTACTTAAGTTATCGTGCCATTAAAAAAAAATTTAAAAAAACTAAGAGGGTTATTTATTACCCACCTCGAGAGAAGTTTCAATTCCCTCTGATGTAAAGACTGTTCAATGTTGAAATACAATTTAGCCAATTCTATGCAACAAGTATTATTAACGTACGGCATCCTGCGAAATTATAAAATAAATAAGATACGGCTATGATGAACCAGACAACGGTTATAAAAACAGACGGAAATCTTGAAATATAATGCAAGGTAACCATTTCTAAACCTACTTGAATAGGGTTTTTCTAAGCCATGCATGGTTGTCGTCGTAAGCATCAATGTAGCTCCTTGCCTCTAAGGTGGAGATACTTAGGTGCCAAGAATACTCCAATACATGTTCAGTCTGAAAACATATTTTACACAAATTTATAATTAAGTAAAAATCAATTTGTTATGGATAAAAGATTATTTTGGAAACAATTGTGTATGTTTTGAATCGACGTTTTAGATCATACATTCTTGTTTCTGTTGATGGATCAATGGATAATAGTATTGTTGATCTTTTAACAATTTATTTTTAATCCAAAAGCATCCATTGAAAAACATACACAATTGAAAGATAATAATATTGCTGACCTCTTTAGCAATTTTCTCATTGCATAAGATATTATTTGTTGTTAGTGATTCTCTGAGATACTTGGAAGCAAACAGCCTAGCTTCATCCATAATCTCTTCTCGAGGGAATGCAATGTCAGAAGCTCTAAACAGATTCACTATGCTTCTATGATCTATGTGTCTTTGGCCAGAACAGGAGAAGAAGCACCCATTTTCATCTTTGAAATTATTTAGCACCTCTGAGATTTTATCCATGTCAGTATTATAAAAACAACATAGTTTAATAATAATAAACTGCATCAATTTCTTTTTCAGAGAAAAAATTCCACCTGGGGATACATTGTATCCATGTATCCTAAGGGTTCGTAGTCCCAGTGCTGTAGTATTGAGATCTGCAAATAGGCTATCTCTACCTGATCCAATACCCTTTTCACTCCAATATCTGCCCCATAATTATCATCATAATTTAAAATTGTTTGGATGTAAACAATATGACTATAACAATACCATCAGAAGCACATACTCACCCATAGACATAGTCAAGAGCTGCTTTGATTTCTTCTTCGAAATGTCGACCTATTCCGAGACGCTCGATATTGTCAACCAGCGAAAGGCGTTCAAGCAAATCGATTGGATACAAGCATGGCACTGTTTCACAGATTACACGTAATCAATAATGCGTTTCACAGCAAAGAATGACATGAAACTCAATGTTAAGGAAATGTATCATACCGCACCCACTGAATTTGTCCACCAGATTATTCAAAAAGCTAAAGCATCTCTCATCGCCGGTATTTATGAGTACACAGGCAGTGGAAGCAGGCGAGTTAAGAAAAGATCCATCTGTACTCTGGAACATCATTATCTTTTTCCAGTCAATTATTTCCTCAAGTCCTTCCAGTGCATTCAGCATGCGTGTGGGAATACCCCGCTCCATGGAGATACTGCAAGAGAATTATAAGAAAACAGAAATGGCAAAGAGAATTTTATATATTACACAAGCGATAATAAAATTTGGTTTTGTTTAAACAGCACATTTTAAGTTTTGATTTATTTAGGTGGTTCATTTGAAATCATACTAACAATTGAATCTGCTAGAAAACTAGTGTGATTTCACATGAACCACTAAAACAACTCAAAGCTTAGAGTGTACTATTTAAACCTGACCACAAAAACTCTGCGTAAGCAGTGTTGCTTGCTTTTTCATCAAAGAAGTATCATATGCGAAATTCAACCCTAGAGATTCTGCCTTTTTCATCAATGCACGAAAAATTATTTCAAAATCTGGGGGCAAGTTATCCTCCTTTTCTAATGATTGCAGATGATCTGCAATGAAATGAACACCTGCACATAAAATCAAATCTTTGAAGATGCCAAATGAAACATTAAAATGCAGAGTTAATTTTTTTGTGATCGGAAATGTTAATATAAATACATGCACAGTTGATTTCAGAAAAAAAAAATCTTTAAAGATGAAACATTCAAGCCCTTCCCAATCCTATCGATAACCTGTCCCCTTTACTACTGACCAGATCTAATAGTAAAAAGTTCTTTAACAACAAAATAATATAATGTAGCATAAATGTAATTATAACCTTTTTCTACATTAGGGTGTCCTGTATTCCAAACGAGAAGGGCAATAACAGAACTGAGAGTACCGAGCAAACGATCGCATAGCATAAACGTTGAATGAAGCCCCCACGAACCATCCTCTAGCTGGTGGTGGATAAGCCATTTTATGGCCTGTTAGAACCATCCTGGGCAGGAACCCTTGCTACCTAGGCGGTGTCATAAGCTGAGGGACTGATTTCTCCATCTTCAAGGCCTTTGAACATTTCTTTTATCTTCACAACCAGATTATCGGCCCACTGTTGGTACGAAGCAGCCTGCAACACAAACAAAAAAGATCAGCCTAGTAAACTTTACAGACTTGGATATTTTGATTTGAGACAAATCATAGTTCTATTACTCTGTCTTGATGATATGGTGTCTGGATAGACTGCATAATATCATCGTTTCACACATCGCTATGATAATTGGCAGTCCGTCGAGGGACAGAAGATTGAACGGTATCAGAAAGCGAAGACATCGTTCTGACAGGACGAGTTGCTGGCAGAATGCACGAAACCCAGCGTTGTGCTTTGTAATCCACTGAGCGTTGTTGGAATGCTTTGTTGAGGAGGAATGTATTCAACTTAGACGCTGAATAAAAGGAAAGTGCAGCCATTGAGGAAGTAATGGAATGCCAACCTCCTTAACAAAAGAAATTGAGATACCTGACTATGCCAAATGGGTGCTCTAAATAGGCGTTCCCATCTCTCGATCTTGTTGATCTAAATGTCCATGTTATGTTATGTCCAGGCACTGAATTTTTTAAGTAAGTGATGGGATTTATTATATGCCTCTCTATTGCCTTTACCAATCTTTTTAAATTAATTTATTTATTTATATTGTTATTTGATTCTCTATTGGCTCTTCCAAAATTAATTAGGTTCCCTTCATTAACTACAATTGTCTTTACTATTGTAAACAAATATAAAAGATATTTTTAAAATAAAAGTTAGAATTGATGAATCTAAAAAGTAATGTAATTTTATTAATATAATATGATTTGATTAATTGTAATTGCTTTTTCACAATTAGGTTATCTTCATTAATCACAATTAGGTTCCATTCATTAATCACACTTGTCTTTATTATTGTAAAGAATGATTTTTTTATTATTAAAAATAGATATGATGAATTTAATAAGTAAATATAATTTTATTAATGTAATAAGTAATATAATTTATATTAATTTTATTTTGTTAATATAATGGTGGAAGCAAATAGGTTGATGGATGTTGTGAGTTGTCAATTAAAAATTGAAGTGTATTTTTTAATTGTATTTTTTATTTTTAATTAAAAAATGTTTGGAAGTGATCAATTATTGGCTATGGATGTATATGAAATATTTGTTATTTAAGGTTTATATATAATTTTTAATTTATAAAATTAATGTAAAATTTATACATTTGAAATAAATATAAAAGAGAAAGAAGATGATTTTTTTTTTTAAATGAGATTTTCAATCCTATTTTTTTATTATTTGTTGTAGATAAAAGTGAAAGAAATTGTTTGATAGGATATTAAAAAAATAGTGTTATAGATCAAATTTATTTGATCCTTAATAACATTATGCTTTAAAAAGTAGAATATTTACTACCAAAATAAAAATAGAAAAAAATATAAATAATAAATAGTATTTTTTTTATTTTAAAAAAATAACTCTTCAAATAAAAATAAAACAAGTGCATATAGTGGACAGTACTTACCTTATAGTATTGTAATTATAGTATTTTAAATTTGAAAAAAATATTTGTATTTTTTTTATGTAAAAAATAAACAAAATTTGAAAAAAAAAACATATTAAAATATATTTATAAAAAAATTATCTAATTTATAGTATTTAATTTTAATTTGTAAACTTAATTAGTTTATATTGATTTTTTTATAAACCTAAGAAAAATAACTAAAATAAAATAAATTAATAAATAAAAACAATAAAAATAATTTATTTACCAATTATAAATAATTAAAATAAATAAAAATAAAAATGTATTAATTAAATAAGAGGTTTATGTACGTTAGTAAATAACAAGTGGTTGTTTTATTGATAATATGGCAATAGAGTAGGGGGTTTTAGGGGTAAATAACGCAGAAATCAAAATTTTATCTACAAGTCATTCATGTTAAACTTCAACACTCAAAAAAAATTATGTTGGGTAGTTAATATATATAATTTTCTAGGTTAAGTAGTTGTAGAAGATAAAAATTGAAGGTTTTTTATTTTTTATAAAAGTTTGTTAAAAATGTAATCACTTAATTTTTAAGTAATATATTGGTACATATAATTATTTTTTAAGTTTTAATTTTCATTTTTTTTTAGTGATATCAAAGGTAAAAGAAAATTGAAAGAGATTGAAGAAATTATACTATGTATTTATTACTAAAATAAAAGAAATTTTATTGTGTATTTGTGGTTAAAATAATTATTTCTTTAGCATGGCATAGTTGAGGATTAGGGATATTTTTTTATCTTTTTAAAAGAAATATTTAACAAAGGAAAAGAGGGAAAAATATTGTTTTACTTGATATGTTTCTCTCTTCTAAATATTTTATAAAAGAAGGTTTGATGTAGAGGATAATATTTGGCTAAGGGAAAAGAAATATAAATGGGGGTTTGTGAAGTCCTATTTTTGAAAAATTAGGTATAAAATGTGTATGAAATAATTTATATATAGGAATGAGGAATATGTATACAATATTTTTTAATTATTTTTAATGAATTTGAAATTCCAAAGAGTCTATATCACTAATTTTTATCCATCATTCAAAATTGAAGGCAATAATTTTTTTATAAAGAAAGTTTAAAAATGATCTTTTGAAGATAAAATTTGAACCTAAATTGGTTAAGATAAATGCATACCATAGTGGGTGAGAGGAAATACTTTGAATTTTAGGGCTTTAAATTCCAAACCCACAAATTTGGTTTTTTAATCATTACACTGTAATAAGAAGTATAAGGTGCCATTAAAAAGGATTTTTTTTTTGTTGAACTCAACATCCTATTTTTCTATGGGCTTTACAAACATGCATGACAACCTTGCAAGTATACTAATGGAATTTTTAAATATTTCCATGGTACATTTGAGTATTAAAAAGTACAAGCGAGTCTCAAAAAGGTTGGATGACCCCTGTAGAGGCTAAAGGATCATTCTTTTCATTCTTGCTAAAGGATTGGGTACATAAATTGAGAGATAGCTTTGATAGGAACAGATGCATTTCCTTTTAGTTTGGTAGTTATTATTTTTCAGTTTAGCATGATGTCTTCAATTTTTCTTTTCTTTATTGACCATTAATGAGGAGTAGTGGTCTAGTAGAGTTTTAATACTCTATTTCTACCTCTTGGTAGATAGGGGAAATTCAATCTTCATGATTATTCATAAAGTTTTTATATACCTCTAATAGGTAGTCTCTATTCCAAACAATTATAGGTAAAGTGAGATCAACTAATGTGTTTATGGTCAAGTAGTTGGTCATCGGTTGAAGATGCACTCAAGGGTTGCTAGTACAATGAATTAATAGGATAATGGCCATTATAGTTGAGTACTTATTAACCAAGACAATTATAATTTTTGGTAGCCATAATAGTGAAGAAAGGCTAGTTTTGGAAATCAAGAAAATGAGAATTTTTGATAGAAAGCATAATAAAGAAGGAATAGTTTTGGCAAGCAATACAATGACAAGTTTTAGTAGCAATGACAATAAAGAAGGAATGTTTTTAATGTGTCTCATACTACATGTAATATAGACCTTTATACTATGTCAAATGCATTAGCACATAGCAATAGATTTATAAGAATAAAATGTGTTGGTCACATGGGAATGCAAATTAAAGGGTTAGGCATCAAGAGGATGTACAAGCATTGACACCATATGATCAATACCAAAAGATAAAAGGGAAATCTTACAAAGTGGAACACCTAATCAAATTGATGAATGTTCTAGATCATCTTGGGTTTTTTGTTGTTTATTCATTACTGTTAATGTTATTTTCCTTTAGTATTAAGGGGGATTTGTTAGAGGTTATGATCCATTTAAGTAAGTTTGGTATAGTTAGGTTCTTGTAGTAAAGGTGGTTGTAGAAGTTAAATGATGAAGATGTTTTATAAAATATGATGAATAATTTAATCAACTAATTTTCTCATAATATTTTTTGTGTCCTTTTCTATCATTTTTAAATGTAATTTTTATTAATAATTGATCTTGGATCCTAAAAATAATGAGTGTTAAGTTTTCATTTTAATTTTTTTAAGAGGAAGTTGTGAGCTTTAAAGTGTACAATCTCTTTGATATTTTAATTTGGTTTTTATAATTTTCTTGATGTAGAATCTTAAGAAATATATCATGCACTATTGTTCTAATGAGAATGAAGCATTAATACAAGTTGAGACTCAATCTTGTGACTTGGAATATAAAATAAGATAGTTTTTTAGTGTTTCAAATGATGATTTGGACATCCTATTGTGCCACACTATGAATGTTTATCCTTTTTATCACCTATATTCTCATGTTGTTCTTCCTAGTGTATATTTTTTGGATATTTTAGAGCACTAGTTGTAGTATTTTGATGATAACAACCTTAAAATGGAAAAACCTATGGTTGGTGAATTTTAAGAGGGATAAGAAATATGTTTTTATGCATATACTTGTTTATTTGAGGTTTCCCAAGAAAAGTGAAAGTGGGATGTAATTAGTTGGTAGCTCATGTCTATGTATTGTATATTTAAGCACGATATAGTAGGGTGTTGAGTGTATAAAATATTGTGTTCCCATCCCTTACTTATATTTGAACCTATATTTTGTATTTTGTGTTAGAGTCGCTCAAGGACTCAAGCCTCTAGGATCACTTGAAAAACCAAAAACAACCTTCTACAAAGGAGAAAAGAAAGAGAATAAATTTTCAATAAGGAATGTAATATTACAAATTTGAATATATTGGAATATTGGTTGAATATGCAAATGTACATAAGATTTCTTTCTTATAAAGGTAAGTTGAAACATAGGATTAGACAAGATCATTACAAGTGTCTTAATCCTATAACATGAGACAACTAACAACCTAACTACCTAGGAATCAAGCATTACAAGATAGATAAGATAAGTTCTAGAAAATCCAACTAAGACTTCTAGAAGGAATCATATAACCTAAGTAAACTTAACATGTGAATATGTCCCCTAATTACCTAGTGAGTGAATTAGCTAGGTACAAGACATTTATTCACACCAACACCCCCCCTTAAGTGTAACTCAGGGAGAATATTATTATGAAAACTATACAAAAAGACTATGGAGATGGGTCCCAGCTACTAGGCAATGTTAAGTACCCATTTACAATGCAAATGCAATCAATCTCTCACAAATGAAGAAAAGGAGAAAACCCAACAGGATAAAACCCTCTCCAAAAGAGATAAAACAAAATAAAACAAAATAACATGATGTATGGAGGACTCAATGATACACCCCAAGGACTACATTCATCATGTATACATAATCAATGACCCCCCCCCATAAGAGGGAAAAAGAGAGACAAGATATTCCCCCCACAATGAAGAATCTCCAATGTTGATGAAGAATGTCTAAAAATAAAAGATGAGTCAATGTCTACAAGCAACACATCTTCCCTTAGGAAGAAACAAATACATAGGCTAATTAAGAAGCCACTCCATGTCCAACTGAAATGAGGTGGGATGAAGTCTCAAAATGTAGGCCTCTAAAAATAGAGTAAGAGTCTCCAAGCTTGAATGAGCCACAACATAATCCAAATCAAAATCAACCAAAAAACATGACAAATTAGGAGAATGATGAGACACATGAATGTCAATCTCTAAAGACAAATATGGGATAATATTTGTACTAAAATTGTCATCAAAGAGGAGAGAAACCTGAGCCTCAAGTGTTTCCTCTAAATTTGTTGTATGAGACTCCACAAACAAGTTAGAAATACCTATCAAATATTCACCCCAAAAAGCAAGATCTGAAAAAATATTATCATCTTGCTAAATAGAAGCAATGATAGCTGAAGAAGTAGGAAGTGGAGGAGTAGGAAGCTCAGCACTGGTCTCTAGAATACCATGGTTTAAATGACCAAACTTCTCCTCACAAACATGATTCACACTTGATGAAGGAGTGCACGATATGCAATTAAAGGAACATTATCACCTTCTAAAGAAAAATGTGAAAAGGAATACAAACGAGATGAATGATCAACCATCCAGATAGCAATAATATCCCTAGCCTCCAAGTCCCTTATGTACACTCTATCAAGAGTGAACTCAATTGTTTTACCTTAAAACCCATGGGTAATTTTATAAATAGAAAGGATATTATTGGACAAAGAAGGAACACAAAGTACATCATTAAAATTTCCCTCTCCCATGTGAATAGAACCCTTCTCTTTTACCTTCATATATGTATTATTACCCATCAAAATATGATTTGAATTATAAGGCTCAAAAGAAGAGAAAATTCCCATAGATGATGCCATATGATGATATTCCCCTAAATTAATAAGCCATCTATTAGATTCAAGACTTGTAGAGGCCAAGAGTGATTTTCCTTTCATTTTGTGTAAACCTATTGTATATCATGTATTCTTTAACTATGTTGATGAAGGAGTTGTCGATTGAGATGCTAAAAAAGAAGTAGAAGACACTAATGAGGACATATGTATGTAATTCTTTTGAAGAAGGTGTGTGAATTCATCAATCTTCTTATTGTAATGTTTATTCTCATCATGTCCTATCCTTTTACAATATGCACATTTAAACTTCTTTTTAGATGTGAACCATATATTTTTGGGTCTAGGGATGCTAAGTCTCTTTTGCTCAATTAGGGTCTTTCAACTAATGGAAAGAGATAGATCCCATGCCCAAAATCTATGTGGTTCACTCAAATAAGGGAATGTGTGATGAATTTAAGACTAAATGAAATGATCTAAATGCAACTAGATGATGAAATTGATTGATTAAGTATGCAAAACCTAATAAATGTAATTTGTTTGAAAACACATTGTGTAATGCAAAAACACTTGGAAATGAATAGAAAATTGTAACAAAAATAGATCAAACTGAAAGTGTGCACCTGGAATGTGGATGAAGACTAGAAATGAAATTTGAAATGATGTTGATGTTTATTTTCAAGCCTAGAGGGACTCATTCGCCATTCTAAGCGAATCAATCCTAGTTCTGTAAAACTATGTCGGAACTTGTTTCTGACAAAAGGGTATCTAAAAATGCAAAAAACTCAAAATTGACCTAGAAGTGGAACTCATTTTCCATTGATGGAGAATGATTCCAATTTTGAATTTTTGAATATTCAAATGTAGAATTCGGAGCTCTCGGTCTGCACTTTGGATTTCTACAAGTGTCCGCTTCTGAAACTCTGATTTCTGAACCTGAAAGTGAGTTTTAGTTGATATTTTGACTTGTTGAATGAAGAGAAGACTTGAGAAACCTTGAAACTTGATCTTCAATGATTTCCAAGCTTCCAAGAGTTCTAAATCTGTAAACACACAAGACAAGAGAGAGAAATGTTGAATGTTAGGGCATGGGGGTTTGCCTTGGTCAAACCCCTTTTAGGTAATTAAACCAAAATGATGAAAGAATGGAATGAAACATGAAATAATGGAGTTGATTACCTTTCCAAGATGTTTTATCTTGAAATTCTACAACAAAACATGAAGAATCTGCTCTTGAATGTCTAAAAAATTGATCTTGAATGACTTGTAATGTTAAAACCCTAAGTTGCTTAACTTGAGATAGAAGATTGGTGAATTAATGAATGATAAGAGATATGAATTAGGGTTAAAAGACTTATATTTATAGGCATTTCACCTATTTTACTCGTTAATACCTCATCATAGGCCGACATGAAGAAATAATAAACTTAAATTTCACTTTTTTCCTGCTCAAAGGTCAAAATTAGGCCAAATGGGACTGATTCACCACACATGGTGAATGGGTCCCACCTGGATGGGACAGATTCGCCATGCATGGTGAATGGGTCCCATAGAGGCCATTTTGATAGCTAAGATGCCTAGAGATAAGGAAATAAGGTTTAAATTGCAACTTTGTCGGGTATTTGATCAATTTAAGCCTCCAGATGCACAATATGGGTTAATAGGGGCCTATTAGTGATGATGTAAAGGTTAATTAGGGCTTGGGACATAGAATTCAATATGAAAGTGTGATTAAATACACTTTACAACATTAAAATTAGGTCTGCATAGCCTAGGAAGGCACAAGAACCAATGTGAATGTCTAAGACACATTACAACACTAGTTTAACATTAATTTTTATTCAAAAACCTTCTAGATTGATGTAATGATGTTATTAAACACATTTTGTAATGTTGAATTAGGGAGAAATGGGTTCATTAAGTCTAGAAAAGCATGAAATTCCTTTACAAGACATTGTTAAATGCATTTGAAAGGGTCCAAGACCTAGTGTGGATGTGAAAAACACCTCACAACACTAGATTAAGACCTCATTAAGTCCATTTTATCATGAGTTATTCCCATTTCAAGCAAGAGGTACTTTTTTCTACGGTACAAGATGATTCCCCTTTAGAAGAGGGAGTGGACTTAGGAGTGTTATGTGAAGGATAATCTTGACCTTGTTCATTAGAATAAGTGGGGTCCTTATTCTTCTACTTACCTTTTCCACTTGAAGCCTTTGAATCTTTTGTAAGAAGAGCATGAGTTTGGGAAGACTTCGATATGCCCATGTGTGCCAACTTTTCTTGTTCCCTTATGGGTTGGGTTGCAAGTTGATCAAGAGAAGGAATTTTCTATGCATTGCCAAGGACATCCATTGTAGCATAGAATGTAGAAACAAACATTGAATAATCAAGACCAAGCTTAGCAAGAATAGAAAGAATCAACTTTTCATCTTCGTTAGTGACCCCACAATTAGATAACTGCAATCTAAGAAAATTAATATTAGAGAAGAAGTCTTGAATATTTTCAAAATATAAAGAATTAAGACCCATTAGTTCATTCTCAAACTTAAATTTCCTCTTTTATCTGGCTTACCAAAGAGACCCTCTAAGATAGTCCAAACTTTATTAAGATGTGTGCAAGATGCAACATGATATCTAATATTTGGAGAAACGTACAAAAGAAGAGAACCAAGTGGTTCATCCCTTCTATCAAGCTATTTTCTTCTTTTTATAGCTCCTATGGGTTCTGGATCCCTGTCAAATGTGATTCTTTGCAACTTCAATTTTGAAAATAATATCTTCGCTTATGATTTCCATTCATGATAGTTATATGGAGATAAAGATGCCACTTTTGGAAAATCCATGATAAAACCAAAAATTACAATAGAGAAGGGTGTGTGCAAGAAGTTGAGTTCACTTTTTGGCCAAAAAGTGGAAGTGTTTTTCCTAATTTTCAGAATTTGACACATTTGACCTTAAAATTTGAAGCACTTAAAGATGAAATCTTTAAAAAAGTCACTATTCATAAAATGTAGTGCTCGGAGTCTAGTTTCCAAATATGTAATTTATTTCAATACCCAGATTGTACAAATTGAGTTTTAATAGGAATTTCTAAAAACCACTGTTTAAAAGTCATTCTTTTTTACCATACCATGCACGTGTATGACATCCATATTTTGACTTAAATTATCGTATTTTTCTAAATCCTTTTGGGAAAAGTTTTGTGACTCACTAAAGCTTGTTCTTGATATTTTTTTGTAATTTTTTATTGAATTTTTTTTTGTTAAATTTTTATTAGGAAGATTTGTCGTTTTGAAAAATCATGTACAACATGCATAAGATGACCTAAACTTATCATTTTTTGTTTTTTTTTTTTTAAATTGAAAAGAATTGTCTGAAGTTTGTTCTCGTGCAATCCGTTTGTCAAAATGTTATGTTGATCAAAAGTTATTAAAATAGTAAAAACCCTAATATTTAAAGTTTATGGACCAATTTTATTAGAAATAAATTGAAAAATAGAAAAAATAATCCAATTGCAAAACAAATTACATATTTAGAATCAGCATTGTTTCATCTAAAATGGGTTTTAATTTCATCAGAAAATTTTGCATAAAAGGTCGTCAGCCATATGTCCAAAGTTGGTATTTTTCTTTGACATTGTTAGGACCTTCAACTTGCGGGTCAAACCAGGTTGAAGGCCTAGGTTTGGACTTCCAATGCTTTTCCCAAACCAAAAACCAAGGCAAAAACCCGACCACAAAGCAAAAAAAAATTCAAATTTTAAAAAATGGGATCCCGATTATAAAACGGGATCCCGTCTTATAATCAGGATCTTGTTCCCTATTCTATAATATTTGGATCGTTGTAAAGGAAATGGGATCCCGTTTCTTGGCCAACAATCCCCACATTCAATGCCGAAGAATGGGATCCCGATTATAGAACAGGATCCCACTTCTTATAAACGGGATCCCAATTTTTATAAGCGGGATCCCGTTTTATAAACGGGATCCCATTTCTTTTATTTAAATATACTGCAAAAAATTATTGTGAAGTCTGCAACTTCACATGTACGGCCAAGAGCAGTAAAAGTAAATTATTTTTCATAAGTTATTGTATTTACAGGTGGTGAACTTGATTTTTAGTTGATTTTATCAAACGAGGCATCATCTACACCATTTTTGAAGTGAAATTGTGTTATTTTGTGCTTGTTTGGAGGAACAAAAGGTTTTCAATTTGCAATATGGATTGAATTTTTCAAAGGAGGCATGAAGAAAACAATTTTTAAAGTGGAATTGTGGTAGTTTTCTACTTGTTTTGAGGAACAGAAGAGGAAGATTTTTTTCCTAATAGGTATTCAACTTCCAATTTGGATTGAATATTTTAAAGTATTTCACTATTAACATTCATTTGTGCTTGAGAAGTTTATAATTATGGGAGATAAAGCTCGTAATAAGAGAAGGAAGACAATTGACTCAAGAAGTTGAATCAAATAGAGAAAAAGAGAGACAAAGACAAAGAGAAAGAAGAATGAGAATGAAATCAATGAATGATGGTGGAGCAGCCAATTCAACAACTATTGAAGATGAAAACATTGAGGATACCATGGTTGTAGATGAAGCTAATTTGCAAGGAGTCAATTTGGAGAAGAATATGATTATATAAACAAGTCCTACTATGTCTTCAAATCCCTCTTTGAATTCTATGGAGAATGTTTCAATATGCACAAATCCAGGTACGTCTTCAAATCCACATGTTAGTGAAATGGTAAATTTGTATGTAGAAGTTTTACAAGATGTTGGACTTAATGATGCTGACATTGACTATATTCAGAGAGATGAAACTTTTATAGAATTTGTTAAAAAGAAAAAAGAAAAATCTTTTGTTGCAAATGAAAATCAAAATGATCATTTTCTTGAAAATCAAAACAAAACCTATATTTTTGATGAAAATGAAAATGAAAAAAATGAAAATGAAAATGAAAATGAAAATGAAAATGAAACCGCTTTGTTGATGAAAATGAAGATGGAAATGTAAATGAAAATGAAGATGAAAATCTAGAATGTGATGTTGAATTTAATGAAAATACTTTTTTAAATTGGAAGTGTTGTTTTGATAATCTTCCGGTCAAATCTCTTGGAGGCAAATAAGAACACATGCCAATAGAATATACACCAAATTATTTTATTGTAAAAAAATTGCATTTCAATGTCAACTAATGATGCAATTGATGAGAATGCAAGAAATGAGGAAAGTAATGAAAAGGTTAGGCTTTTATGTTAAACCAAAAAGAAAAGATCAATCATTAAAACATGTTATGTCTACTATTGCTAGTGCCATTCAATCTATTGGGAAAAATAGTCGATCTAAAGATAAAACGAACAAGAAGAGCTATAACTACACTATAGTTAATAAAACAACTTTGAATAAAAGAATGGTAAGCAATATTAGTGAAGTTTTAAAAATGCATCCTAAAACATTACTAAGAGCGCAAAAAGAAGAGAAAGTATAGAAAATGATCCTATCAATCAATGTTGGAGTTTCAGTGGACGACTACCGAGGTCTGATATAAAATTGAATGTTGAAATTAAATCTTTGATCAAAAAATATTGGCATGATAATACTAGGGTTTCATCTAATGCTAGAGATGTTTTAAAATTAAGGGTGGGGTCCAAAGTTCGCGATCCTCACCCAAAACACCTATTAGATACAACAAACTGAATTTTATAGAAAAAATTTGTAGCCATTCTGTTACCTAGTAATATTGAAATAAGTCAAGGTCTTTTGAAAAATGTAAACCCGGTATGTAAAATTAATAAGAAATGAATATCTTCTTGTTGTAAAATACATGTTCAATTTCGTTATTTTTATGATGTTTTTCGATATATACGTTGTACCTTGCATACTAACATGATTATACAGGATTGTGGTATTGATATGCCACTTGAAGCAATAAGAGAGTTTATTTCAGTTTTGTTTTGTGAAAAATCTAATGATAAATTATTTTATTTAAGTTCTTGTATTTTGGACAATGCATTAACTGTGGAAATCTTTCATTTTTAAGAATTTGTTTGCATGAAAGTGTTGACCATGATTTTGGACAACAATTAGTAGATGTCAAAAGATTTAGGAATTTCACTATTCTTTAAAAGATGGAAAAATAGGAAAGCGTTGTGATTTAGTTACAGAAAAAGTTAGTGTGCATACATTTATGAGTGAATTTAATAATAAAATTGTACCAAAATATGTCATGCACTCTGAACATGCTCGATGGCTTGATGGCCAATTTCATGCATGTAGAAACACATTTCCAATTGGTACTATACTTTTAGTGGTTGATTTTGCGAGAATTATACTCTCGCTCTGCAAGAGGAAATTCAATCTCAATATTATAATTCAGTGCAAGTAGCTATGTTTGTCCATATTGTTTATAGACATGCAGATGATAGCACTAAGGATGATAGAAAAGTTTTGAGGGAGTATCATTTTTATTTGAGTGACAATCGGTTACACTCATTAGAGTTTGTTCAATATTGTTTTAGTATATTTTATAGAAATTTAAGAGAAAGAGGAATCCATATGAAATAACACCTCATATGGTCAAATAATTGTACGAGGTAGTTCAAAAATGCTAGAATGTTCTATTGGTTAAGTAGGGTTCACAAGGAACTTAATGTCCAATATATATGGAGTTTTTTTGAAGCTGGGCATCGTAAAGGAGAACATGATGGAGCTGGCGCATGTGTCAAAAGAATTCTTGCTAGAGAACAATTAAAATTTGAGGATTCAGTAAAATTTAAAGATGCACGTGAGATTATGGATTGGTGTAATAGAAGATTATCTGCACTTGGTTCGAGTGATTACTCTACAGTTCATCGATTCTTTTGGTTGGTGGAAGAAGAGAACATTGTATCTAGAGTTGATTGTGAGACAATCAGTGGATCTACTAAATGGCATTCATTTAGGAGTGTGACAACAAGCACATGGACTATTTGGAAAAGGGAGCTTGCATATTTTTTCTAGTTTTGTATCTCAGGAGATTGGGAAGCTTGTGAAAATACAGAATGGGTTGAACAGTGGGAGAAAAGATCATTGACACCTGCAGAAGCACATAATCAATATGAAAGAACTATTGAAGAAAATGATCAATTGTTTGCATCTAAAGATTATGACCGTGTTTCAGACCTTGTACAAGAAGGTAATTTTAATTCAATTTATTTTCATTTTATTTCACTTTATTAAGTTATTTTGTAATACTAAATTATTTATATGGATATGCACAAGTTATTAAATCGAATTTTGTTGGCAAGACATGTGTATGCTGTTATTGCACCCGAGGGGAATGAAGAGCAAACAGAATATTGGACTGTGTGTGAAACTAAACATAACACCCGAAAAGATGATGATGGATTTCATTATCCAATAGGTACGGTGATCCCCTTAAGACACCTCCTTAAGCAAATTTTGATAACAAGTTTTAGATCCCCTTAAGCAATTTTTTAGAACAAGTCTTTGATCCCCTTAAGAAAATTTTGAGAACATGTTTTCCAATAGGATCGGTGGTGGTTGTTGGCACTTGGCTACAAAAATACTTGAGAAGAAAGAATGATCTACCTGCATTCGAAGACTATGAAACACATAAAAATATTATGCATTATTCACATTTGGTGGAGGCAACAAATATAAAACTAGAGTGGTATCATGGAAGACCTTCAAAAAAAGTGCTATGGTCAATTTCTATGGAAGAGCATGAGGCAATCATAGATGCATTGCAAAAGAGAGAGGATGCAGATGGTACAATGGAATAAGTAAATACAGGTAAATATAGTTTTAGTTTTATTTTGTCCTTTTAAATACATTAAATACATGTTTCAACATTGGTCAAGTGTGTTATTAGTTGAAATTGAATTAAATTGTCCTTTTATATATCCTTAAGGCATAATCACAAAGGATCTAGTCCATGCAGATTCAACCTAGACAACATGGAATACTTGGTAAAAATAGGTAATTATTAGTTAAATTCATATTTAAATACATGTTTTGATTACATATTGATATTGCTTGGACATTAATAGTTAAATTGATTTATTGTCATTTTTGTATCCTAAAAATCATCTTGCATTGATCTCATACTTTGAAAGAAAAAGGAGAGGATGCCTGGATTCAACCTACAAACATGTGTGGAATACTTTTAAATGCAGGTACTTGAGTGATATTGCATATAGATAGTTTTATATAAATTAAAATATGTATGTTTTGATGATTTCATTGATATTGCTTGTACCTTTTTGATATCAGGTGGTGTGAAGACCTACTACATTCTAGCCACGAGTTTGAGATGTTCTTGAGATGGCATATCCAAATTTTGTAAACATTGTTTTGAGATGACATATATGTACATACTGTATCACTAAACATACTCTATGTACTTCTATGTATCAAATCAATATTCTATATATTTTGTTTCTTAAATGTGCATGTTTTCCTACTTTGAAACTTTATGTCTAAGTGTATAATCACTAAATATCATGCATACATTATTGTTAAATCAATTATATCCTTAAGACATATTATGACCCCTTAATACATCCCCTTAAGAAATTCTATTTGACCCCTTAAGACCCCTTAAGACATCCCCTTTAGACATATTATGACCCCTTAAGACATCCCCTTAAGACGTTCTATTATGAACCTTTTAGACATCCCCTTAAGACGCCTATTATGACCCCTTAAGACATCCCCTTAAGACCCCTTAAAACATCCCCTTAAGACATTCTATTATGACCCTTTTAGACATTCCCTTAATACCCCTTAAGACATCCCCTTAATTAACACATTCTATTATGACCCCTTTAGACATCCCCTTAAGACCCCTTAAGTCATCCCCTTAAGACATCCCCTTAAGACGCTCTATTATGACCCCTTTAGACACCCCCTTAAGACGTCATTATTTTTTTTGACAACTTATAAATTAGTGTTAGATGTTATTATTTATAGTATTTATTAATGCTTTTATTCTCTAATCTTCTATGGTATTGTTTATTTCTTATTTCTTAAAATTTTATCCTTTCTAGTATATAAATAGATTGCTTTTGTTTGTAAATTATGATTTATTGACTGATTATTGATTGACAAGAATTGAATAAGTTCATTGAGTAATTATCACTATTTATTGAATGTACATATCATGTATATCATGTATGAAATCACTAAATTTTCAAAGTATAAATATTAAAATGTCCTATATTAATCCATGTATGAGATCACTAAATTTCACATTAATATCCTATATTAATGTCTTGACTATGAACATAAAATGCATAAATGTACATGTGTAAATTAAAATTTTAAATAATAATAAAGTCCATAATTTATGTAACATATTAACTGCATGAAACCAATATATTAAGTGCATGAAATAAAGTCCAACAGAGTACATGAGAAACAAGAAATATAGTCCATGAAATTAAAAAATATAACACATAAAATCACATGATTCTAGGTCATGTACTGTCTCTATAATCAAGAGACCTCTTCACACCATGCGGACTATGTGGATGACTTGAAACACTCTATATAAGAGAAAGATGAAATCAAATGTAAGACAATAAAAAATGATTTAATGACAATTTAATTTATAATCCATCATAAAATTAAATTACCATCATATCTACGTCTAGATGCTCTGGTGTACCTGAAGCAACCTCTAAATTCTCTAAATCAATCTACATAAACAAGACAAAGAAATTTGAAATTAGATGTACAACTCTTACAATTAATTTTTTAATTCAATTTAATTTATAATTTTATCATATTTTAATTGTACCAGATTCTAAGGTTGTGCACTGTGGCTCTTCTCTGCGACCTGGGTTGGTACATGCTCAACTACAAGATGTGTCCATGTGCTATAAAAAGAAAAAAATAACATGTAAAAATCCTGCCATTATGCATAACCAATTTAAAATTTATAATTGACTTTAAATATAATAAAAATACAAAATTACCATTTGACCGTTCCCAGCTCTACATGTCCTCCTCACTGCGTGTAACTAGGTCCGGGTTAGGGCTGAAAAGTTGCACTAACAAAGTCCTACAAGATCAAAATTAAAGCATGTGCAATTGACTGTATATATATATATATATATATACATATATATATATATATATATATATATATATATATATATATATATATATATATATATATATATATATATATATATATATATATATATATATATATATATATATATATATTCAAGTTTGCACATTTTGTGTAGAAAGTTTTGTAAACAACCTAGAAATTAGTGGCCTCACGAGTAACTACAACATCAAATGTTTTCCCAATGCCCATTCTTGTTGTGGTATCAACCTAGACATACATGTACATAGGAATGTACATAGGAATTTAACGCTTATAATATTTACAAGTGTACATGCATGCATTTCATATATCTAGTGAATTCAAAACTCATAAAATTGTAACTATACTAATGTAAACTTTAAACAAATTTACAATATGAATGTACCTACCCCTGATCTATGATGCTCGATAGTGGAGGAGTGCTTGACAATCCCTCAGGAGGAATCGACATGGACGCCGATTGACTTTCCTAAACCAACATAAATATTTCACACATATATGTGATTCAATTATAAATTTAAAACTCAAGTTTAAAAATAATTTATGATTTCATATATAATTTTAAAAATTGAAATCAAAATACCCCATAAGGATTGCTAAGTATGACCGGTGTCGATGTATGTACTCGTGGAACAGGTGATTGCCCTTCCATTGTTAGTATCATTTGTACACCAAACAATTTGATTGTTAAAATGTATTGCAAACTTTTCTTTGATATATACAACCATCAAAATTCTTATAAAATGAACGTACATCTAGATGCATATTTATACCTATGTCGCAGTGTCCTCAGGGTGATGATATGCTGTGAGGAACTCTACAAATGAACTGATGCGACCAAATGAACCACCAGAATCTCCCCGTCTACCTGAACTAGGTGTGGCCTAATCAAGTCCATAGCATACTTGATGACAACTAGTACATATATGGGGGACGGACCTCGACACTCCTGGAGCGGTACTCGGACCAGCTCCATAAAAAACTCCTCCATCATCATCGTCTCTATGCTCCCCACTTGCTATCGCAGAAGCATGTTGATCAAGGTCTCTTGCGAGTGTACTAAGGGAACCTAATGTTGAGACCAGAGCTTGATGATGTACAGGTGTAGGAATGGGAGGACCAGAAGCAACAACAAGGGGTTGCGCATGCACGGGGCATTGGGGATCAACCCTTGCCTCTAATCTCTATTGTGGCATGCCGCCACCAACACCCTGAAATGATCTAAAATCAAAATAATTGGGCTTTTTCCCCAAAACAAACTCTACATACAATTTTCTCAAAAAATACAATGGGCACTCCCAATTAGCATGTGGGGGACTATCAAAACCATATACCATCGATCCCAAAAATGTGCACTCATCTGCGAATGTATGCACCACCTCATGGATATTCTAGATTTGTTGGGTGGAATGGGTTGTCAAGTAACGGGGTCAAGAAAGTAGGGGGCTAGATGGGATTTCATTATTTTAAGGTCTAATATTTGTTTGTAAGACAGACCATCGGAATAAAATTGTCTCATTTGTTCTTTGTCTCGTCGATGCCTATCAAGATCAGAATCAATCATCCTGATGGCATCAACAACATTTTGCATCATAGATGCAAAACATCTCACATGTGGAGGAATCAATGCTTGACTTTGCATAGCATTGATTTGATTTTGTAAGGATGCAACTTGATCATTTATTTGTGCTCTCAAGCGAGCCTTGTCAGATGCGATAGGTGTTGGATGTGGCATATTAGGTGGAGGGGGAGGTGGAGGGGGAGGGGGCTGGAGTGGATGTGGTTGTGGCTGAGGTGGTGGATTGATGATATCATCAATGTTAAAATCATCCATGATATGCTCGATATAAATGTGCACCTGCATTAAATCATACAAAATAGTCCATGTGCATACATATATTAAGATCATATATTTAATTGAAATAGGATGAGAAACATATATATTAAGATCATATATTTAATTGAAATGCACATATATATACATTGATTGTTCAACTCAAGAGCATGTCCATACAAAATTCAAAATTAAATGTATGTACATGTACATTTAAAATAAAAAATATGATGCATAATTTGCATGTGTACAAATCATTAAACTAAACTATGTACATACATACAAATTTCAAAATTTAAGAACTATATATGCAAATTTTTAATACATGCACATACATACTAAACAATAAACTTGAAACATTCACAAAAGCTCATTTTATGTCTAACACACACACACACATATTACAATTTTTTAGCAAGAGAAATCATGATCTAGTAGATAGCCATGAAATATATACTATTATATATTATTCATTATAAGTTCATAAATTCCACCAAATTCATAAATCCATGTCACTAAAAATATCCATCTAGAACCAAAATCATAAATTCATGTCACTAAAAATATCCATTTGGAACCAAATTTATAAATTAATCACACAAAATATCCATCGTTCACTAAATTTATAAATTCATAACTATTTAAGATCATTGTTTTAATTTATAAACTATTGTGGCTCTCTACTGCATAGATCTTCATTTCTTTGTGTTTTCCTTTTCAGAATCAGGATTTCTCCTCTCCTCTAGCCATTGTCAATGCTCATCTATGATCCCATCCATAGCCCTGACAGCATCAACAAGGGTTTGCATCCTAGATGCAAACATCCTCATAGGAGGTGCGACACATTCTTCATTTTGAATAATGTCGATTTGATCTTGGATGTTTCTAACATTGGCATTGATTTGTGCTTGCAAACGAGCATGTTCCACCATATTCTGATTTGATCCATGGAGTTTTACAATTTCTGGGAGGAACTAATTTTTGCTGAAATCACATATTTTTAGAAAATATAATGATTTAAGCCTTGAAAATTTCCATTTAAAGAATTCCAATTTAAGAGGGTTTGATCAAACTACCTTAAATCAAACCCCCTTGGATAGAACCCCACTAGTTTTAAACCATACCTATAACATAGTCTCCTTTACACCTATCAAAATGTTGATAAAAAAACCACTTTTGATTTACCTTTTGGGGGATCCAATGAATTCATTTTAAAAAAAAAAATTGCAAGTATGTAGTCCTTATTATAAGCTTCCCAAAAAGTATAATTTTAAATAAATTTAATTTGATTATTATATTTATTTTTTATTCCTCGTGAATGTAAGTTTTTCACCGAAAAATCAAGCTCTCTATTTTGCACATGTGGAAAAATAAAGCGCATTATTAAAAAAAAAAAATTAAAAATATTAGTGCACTAGATATTGGAAGTCCCTTGATCCAACAAAGAAAAAAAAATTGAATTTTGATACATACAAAAAGTTGTGTTATACTCCGCGACTATGTCCTGAATTATAATTGGTTTGAATTTAAACTTGATTAAAGAAAAAATATTCAATAAAAAATATATAACCAAGTGGAAGCACTAGATATCAGAGCTGTAAATCTAAATTCGAAAGAATTAGAATTTTATCCTTCATGGAAAAAAAGTTATGCATTATACGGTGAGTGTCACTTTTTCAAAATGTTGTTTTTTGAAAAAACTATTTTTTGAGGGAGATGGAAAAAGAAGTGCAATCTGATTCCAAAAATTTTGAAAAAAATATAT
Source organism: Sequoia sempervirens (assembly GCA_007258455.2). NCBI lineage: Eukaryota > Viridiplantae > Streptophyta > Pinopsida > Cupressales > Cupressaceae > Sequoia > Sequoia sempervirens. The sequence continues at coordinate 414,265,018 of VDFB02000015.1, forward strand.
TTAGAATCTATAGACAAAATTTCACAAAACTCTAGTTTGCATCATCTTCAAATTCCTCATGGTTTAGCTGCTATAGGTGCCCGAAAGTGAAGATTTAGTTAAAAAAAATATTTCAGTGTCCAGTTTGGCCAAAAATTGTAAACCACTATTGTGGGATCATCTCTTTAGGGTTTAGGGTTTAGACTTCAGAGTTTAGGGTTTAGGATAATAGGATAACCTAAGGGGATATATGTAGTAAGATCCTAGGACAAAATTACATGGCATAAGGGAATGAGATTTGGTGGATTTTCCTAAGACAACCAAATTTCACTTTAAGATCTTGGGTATGACAAAATGAATGGTTTAGTGTTTAGGGTTTAGAATTTAGAGTTCAAGTTTTAGGGTTTACAAAACTTAGGGTAAAGTTTTAGTGCCCCTTGGAATATTTAATGAACTTGCAAGTTAGTGAAGAACATTTTCTTGTGGAATAGTTGATTGAGATCTACTCTTGTTTCAACTGACCAACCTAGATCATGATATCTCATTCATATTATAATCTTGTAGGATCTTATTATTGTTAAATTTGGTTGCCTTGGGAAACTTTGATCACCAAATTTTAAGAACTTCTTTGATCCCCTTAAGAAATGTCATATTGGGACCCCTTAAGAAATAAAATTATGATTTAGGGTGACATGTTGGCTTAAGGGGATCTACGTCTAGTGAGGTCCTAGGAGAAAATGACATGGCTCAAGTGAATAAAATTTGGTGAAGTTTCCCAAGGCAACCAAATTTCATTAAGAGCCTTTCAAGAAAAAAATGATGGCTTTAGGGTTTAGGGTTTAGACTTTAGAGTTCGTGGTTTAGGGTAATAGGATAACTTAAGGGGATGTACATGTAGTAAGATCCTAGGACAAAATTACATGGCATAAGGGAATGAAATATGGTGGATTTTCCTAAGACAACCAAATTTCACTTTAAGGTGTTGGGTAGGACAAAATGAATGGTTTAGTGTTTAGGGTTTATATTTTAGAGTTCAAGGTTTAGGGTTTACAAAACTTAGGGTAAAGTTTTGGTGCCCCTTGGAATATTTAATGAACTTGCAAGTTAGTGAAGAACATTTTCTTGTGGAATAGTTGATTGAGATCTACTCTTATTTCAACTAACCAACCTAGATCATGAAATCTCATTCATATTATAATCTTGCACGATCTTATTATTGTTAAATTTGGTTGCCTTGGGCAACTTCACCAAATTTTAAGAACTTCTTTGATCCCTTTAAGAAATTTGTCATATTGGGACCCCTTAAGAAATTGATTTATGATTTAAGGTGATAGGATGGCTTAAGGAGATCTAGATGTCTAGTGAGGTCAAATTTAGTCATACTATAGCCTCATTGGTTCCATCTAGCTCTGGGTCAAAAGTGTTTACCCTCTAATAAAAAGTATCATGTTAAAAATGAATCAATCTATACATATCACAAAAATAACAATAATCTTAAATGTAACCCATACTCTAACCATAATAGAATGCTAAATGATCCCCACCCCTAACCATATCCTAATTGAATTGTAAACATAATTGAAACTTAATTAAATTATAACCTTTACCTAATCTTAAATGTATTCCTATATTATATTATATTAAATTATATTATATTTTATATTATATTTAAATTAATTTATATTTGTATTATAATTATATTAATATTTATTATATATTCCTAATTGTAACCTAACCATTTACTACAAACCTAATTGAATCTTAAGCCTAATCCTCATTAAAACCCCAAGTAAATTGTAACATTACCTATCCTTAATTGTAATCTTATATTATATTTTATGATATTAAATATTTATATTATTTAATATATTATATTATATTAATATTTATTAAATATAATATATTAAATAATATAAATATTTAATTATATTTTTTTTATATGAATCATCCTCCTATCTCTAAATTGTAATAATAGCATGTAGTTCCTCCAACCTATCATCATGGACCTCCTCCCTTTCCCATGTAATAGGTGTACCTTCTAGGTGTTAAATGGTTCCATCTTGGTCTCCTTATTGATGCATTTCTATCCTTCCACATAAATCTATATAGTATCAAAATATAGGTAATTTTATGGTTATTCAATCTCTCTTAATTGCTAAAGAATCTATTATGATTGAGGATGGGTGGATTATTATCTAGGATCACATCTTAAAAATCCTATAGTTGTCATGTGGTATGTGTTTCTTGATACATATATTCCCATACAAACCTCTTTCCATGTTTATCAACTCTCCTATATAATAGACACTTTACTAGATTTAGATTTCATATGATATATATGTACCCAAGTGTTTCCAATTGGAATTGCTATAATTATACTTTTATGGCATTCTAGATATTCATAATAGTTTTCATAAATCTACCAAATAGACCCATTCTTCACATTGAACCTACATAATTTTAGGTATGTCCAATGAAAGAAACTTTACCCATAGCACTCTCACTCGTGCTCTCCTATCTTGTGGATATAATAGAATAAAGTTTTCTTCCAATGATTTAGATCCCTAATGATCATGTCTAAGTGTCATAGAGAGTGATCATCTGCTCTTCATAAACTTGTAGAAACCAAAAGGTTTTATATTATGTGTTCAAATAAGTGAAAACATTACAAAAAGCTCTACTAAATGGTGACAACAGAGGGTTTTTTAAGGAAACCAAATTTCATTTTAAGGTCCTAAGACAAAATTCAAATGCTTTATTGTTGAGGGTTTAGATTTTACAGTTTAGGGTCTAGGGTTTAGCAAACTTAGGGTGAAGTTTGGGTGGCCCTTGGCATAATTTAGACTTGCAAGTTAGTGCCAATTGGAATCGATTGTACATGCTTAGATTTACGAATTTGTTAACTAAATTTGCAAACAAACATTAAGATAAACTTTATGAATTTTAACTATTCTTTAACATATTGTTTTCTAATCTAATTATAAATTAACAATGAAACTAAAGTTTAACATATCATTTTTTCCATACAATGCAAATAAATTTTAAAACATTTAACCAATGCAAAAGAATTTTTTTGAGCTCGAAATTACCTAGTTTTTAAAATCAAAATGATTTGTTTGATTTCAATTTAGGGTTTTAACAAAAAAATTTGTTCCAATTCAATTTATGGTTTCAATTTCTAAGAAATTAGGGCTTTTAATGCAATTTTTTCATTTCAATTCAAACTAGGGTTTTCAAATTCTTTTTTTTTTATTTGAATTCGGGTTTCAAAAAGCTTGATTAGGTTTCTAAATGCAATGTTTTTATTTCATTTTGATTTCTAGAGTTTTGAAATGCAAATTTTTTGTTTGTTTCAATTAGGGTTTTCAAATTCAATTTTTTTTGGTTTAATCGAACAATTTAGGTTTCAAAAGTTAAATTTTGTTTGTAAAACACAATTCAAGGTTCATTTTTTCATTTTTATTAAAAAACCTTCAGGTTTCATTGCATCTATTTTTACAATTATTCATTTCTACTATAACAATTAAAAAAATGCTCAAAACGTGAAATAAATTAAAAAAAACATGCTAAATTCACTTATTTTCTTCACAATTTCAATTAAAAATAGAAAAATGCAAAAAAATGGGGTGTGGGCAGGTACCTGTAGCTGTTTGTGGGGGTCATTGTCACCAATACTCGGGGTCTCGTCCGCTGTGCAATGAACTTTGTTTATTTTTAAAAAAATAAATAGCAATATAAAACAGGATCCCGATTTCTACAAAACGGGATCCTGATTTCTACAAATGTAATCGGGATCTCGTTTCGTGGTAATAGGGATCTTGTTCCTTTTCCATTGGTTCAGGATCCTATGGGAAACAGGATCCCAATTTTTAAAAACGGGATCCCGTTTCGTGTCAAGCTCGGGATCCCGTTTATTAAAATCGGGATCCCATTTTGTCAAAGCCAATTTCAATTTTTTGGTTAAGGAAAAAACTTCCACGTTTCGTGGACTCAACTTTGTGCACTTACCCAAGATTAACAAATTTTCCCTCATAATACAAGTAATTAACCCCTTTGTCACAAAGAAATTGACACTTCTTGCAATTTTATAACAATGTGCATCCAAAAGTACCAAATCAACTTCAAGCTGATATTCTAATTTTTTGGAAAAAAATCTACAAAAAAATCCATATATATAACTAAAGTGCTCCTCAATACCTTCCTAATGTCGCAAGAATAAAAAAAATAGAGTCCAAAGCAAAAATTTATGAGCTTGGAGGCCGAAAAAAAGATCTGACTTCAAGCTATAAAAACAAACATTAAACAGCAAAATTTTGAAAAATAACTTGCACCATTGAAAATCTCTTAAAACCAGCTTTCCAACGATATCTTGTTTATGGTCCCCCCCCAACCCCCGAGCCTGGTTGGCTGAAGTTCAACTTTGACAACTCTGCCAAACCTAACCCAGGTTAGGCAAGTGGGGGTGGGGTCATCCATGACCACAAGGGGAAATTAATTCCGGCTTACGCAATCAACTTGTGGATTCAATCATCTAGTTTTGTTGAGGTGGTGGCAGCCTTCCATGGCATACAAATTTCCACTCAAGTTGGGCTTTCAAATTTGGTTATAGAAGGAGATTCTAGAAACACAACTCTCTTGTTGACGGGGAAAGCCTCTCCCCATTGGACCCTCTAGAACCCTGTGTCCTCAGCTCGTAATCTCATGATTTCCCTCAAAAATCGCAATATTAATGACGTGTATAGGAATGGTAATAAAGTCATTGATGCATTAGCAAATATTGGAGCCTTTAATCCAAATTTAGTAATATGGGATGATATCCTCCATATCCCAAGTCAGGTGCTTGAATTAATTCAACATGATGCTAAAGTACTGTCAAAATGAGATCGAGTTGGATACAATGTCATCTCTTATTGATAGTTGTCACACTTAGGCTCAATTATGGAAACTTAAGCCCACTAATTAGTCTTTTCATATATACATTTACTTGCGGATCTGGTTTTCGTATAGCCATTTCTACAGTTGGTAAATTACCTTGCTCTAAAATTTGTGATTTTAGCGATGTGGGGTGATCTGGTTCAGGATGAACTCACTATTTTTGAGGGATGGAAGCAGGACAAGGAGGTTTGGGCCATTTTGGAACGGGGCAAGCTAGCTTCATTTGCGGAGGGTATGCAAGGGCATGACCCCAATATTTATGTGAAGTTCTCTAATTCTTGGGTGAATGGCACTGTTATTATTGAAGGGGTTTCCTTCATGGTGACTCCTGAGCTAATTGCAGAGGTGACAGGGCTCTCTCTAGAAGGGTTGTGAATTCCTCACAAGTCAAAAGGCCATTACCAGAAAGACATGGAATGTTTTTTTGAAAGAGGGTGAGAGGGTGAATAGATTGTAGAATGGCTTTAATCGCATGGACTTGCCTGGAATTTGGAGAAAAATTGTAGAAGTCCCAATGAGGTATGTCACACTCGAAGGGTGGTTCTACCACTTCCACGCTCATCTTTTCCCTATAATTAACCATCTTAGGTATAATGTTAAAATGAACTTTTCATTTTGGATTTTTTCCTTGTTTGAGCAATCTGTTAGAAATGTCTAGGATGAATGCAAGAAATTACCCATCCACAGGGGCCTCATTTATCATCTCTACAAGTTTCATTCTACGTTGTTACACTCCCCTACCACCATTCGAAAGAATACTCTGACTAGTCACAACCCCACCAATCCCTCTGTGGACCACAACCCCTCTATTACCCTAGATGAAACCCCTCCTTTCATTCGCCATAGCACCTAGGTCTGAGTTAAAGCCCTTGTTAATGAAAAAATCCCTCCTGACCCCATCAAATGTACCCCTTTGTCGGAACCCATGCCCATTTCTACTTTTGTGTCAAGGAGTACAATAACTCAAATGACGATGAGTCATGGAATCCCACCCCGACCAAATCTCCTATACACTCTTTTTCTCATGCAGATGTCTTTGATGTTCCCAACACCCCCTTGTTTCTAACCATAACCCTCAAAATTCTCCCAATATGTGCATCAATATGGAGGAAACCAAAACTGAACCTAGGTCGATTCATGCCTCTAGTGACCACCTCTATAAAAAAACCAATGAAATCTTGGAGAAAATTAATGTCTAGAAAGATATAATGAAGTGGCTCTTGGTCCAGCTGGTAACAGCTAAAGAAAGAATCCTAATTCTAGAAGGCAAGATTCTGGAGCAGCAGGTCCTATGGCCAGGGGAGGTGGAGAACAAGAGGCACTGGGACATGATTGCTTCTCTAGCCAAGTCATTCGAAAGGTGGGAAATTTTGGAGAACGAGCTAGATGATTTGCATGCCATTGTTGGTACAGAGGAAGATAAAAATAATTTATTGACTAAGATTGATGTTATCCACCAAAACCAGGAGAAAACCATGCAATGCCTCAGGATCATCACCGATTATAGTAAAGAAATCGTGAAGAACACTACACTCACCCTTTAGGTTTTTTAGGATGAATTAAGGAAGTTCCAGGGGTAAAGGGTTGTAGTTGATGGTTCAAAGGATAGTCATATGCAGAAGAAGAAAGGTAAAATGGCGAATAAATTGACTCATGATGTCATGGTGAATACTCTGTCCATTCAGCAAGGGCCTCCAAATTTCGAAAAGAAGCTCCAATTTTTGTCCTAGGAATGGAATGTGTTCACTAGTCTCAAGTTGTTGGGAGATTTGTAGGTGTCCTATGGTCCTATCTTGGTCTCAGTTATAAGTGCTTTCTTTGTTGTTTTTGCTGGTTGAACTATTTAAGTTTAAGTTTATGTTTTAGATTATGGGTTTCTCACTTCTCGTGAGTTCCTCATTTTCCTCTATGGCTATTTTGTAATGGGTATTAGCCATTCCAATTTTAATCTAATCAAAAAAATATCTTGTTCATCAAAATCCAATTTTTGGATCAAAATTTATGAATTTTTAAAAAATGTTGAATTTTTTAAAAATGTTGAATTTTTCCTGTAGTGACGACCCTCCTAGCAAAATCAACATTTTCCCAAAAATCAAATTCATCAAAAATGGACAAATTTTATATGAAAAATAGGGGGTTTTGGACCATCTAAATGAAATGATAGCATCCATTTGGGCTATAAGTGCTCCAATAAAAAAATTTCACCATATCTAAGATCTTCAAACCCCAGTTTGCAACTATATCATGCAATGGCCAAATTGAGTGAAATAAAACCTAGATCTAAATTTCTTAGACATTATAAACTCAATAGTGAGCTTAGATTTGCACAATCATGATCCAAAATGAACCTGTAATACAAATACACAAAGAAAAAACCCCAAATATAGTATTTCTATCAAGTTTTTTTATTCTTGAAGTCATCATTTAATGCAAGAGAAGAGCATACTCAACTTTTCAAGATCCACCAAGATTTGCACCATAGCAAAAAACTCAAGCATAATTATCTCCCAAATTTGAGAAGGGGATTGCAAATCTGAAGCTTTGATACCATGTTAGAGTCACTCAAGGACTCAAGCCTCTAGGATAACCTACAAAACCAAAAACAACCTTCTACAAAGGAGAAAAGCAAGAGCATAAATTTACAATAATGGATGCAATATTATAAATTTGAATTATTTGAATATTGGTGGAATATGAAAATATACATAAGATGCCTTGCTTATAAAGGCAAGGTGAAACATAGGATTAGACAAGATAATGACAAGTATCTTAATCCTATAACATGAGACAACTAACAACCTAACTACCAAGGAATCAAGCATTATAAGCTAGATAAGATAAGTTTTAGAAAAGCCAACTAAGACTTCTAGAAGGAATCTTATAACATAAGTAAACTTAACATGTGAATATGTCCCCTAATTACCTAGTGAGTGAATTAGCTAGGTACTACTCAAGCAATGGAAGTAATTAAGAAAATATTGTTACTTTAAGAGACAATATTTTTTCTAATAGTTGTTCTAGATTACGAATGGTGTGTTGAGAAAATGTGTCTCAACCTTGCAATTACATAAGGTATTGTCCATCTGACGATGACAGGGGGCATGGGGGGATCCCCTCACGATAGGTCCAAGGGGATCATCCCTCCAGCTACGATCCAAGGGAAATGTTCCCTAGTGGGGGCTACGCCCCAAAAAGGAAAATTTTATTTATATTTTATTATTGTAAATTTGGACTGTTCATCATTATGTCTCATCTAATGGCCGATATTTTATTAGCTTGACTCTCCTTAGAAATAAACCCTATTTTATGAGGGTGTTGTATTACAACCGTGTATTGTGATGTATTGTGAGAGTCTGATAGTGGTTGTGTTGCCTCTGGATCTCTGAGTGGTGATACTCCTATGAGAAGCTTTCTCTGCAAGCATATTGTAAACTTTGTGATTTCTAAATAATATATTGGGTGGCTTTTGGAGTGGGAATTTTCTCGTAAAAGGTTTTTCCCCATGTAAATCATTGTTTTGTGGTATGCATGATTTTTGTGTTCATTTATGTTTAAGTTTCTGCAACTGTTAAAGATTTGTAATTTTTTTGTATTATTCTCCTCTCAAGATTAGTGTAGGAAGTTGTTCCGCTACCTTAACTTCCTTACATGATGGAAGTGCCAAAAGAGATTATCTAAATGAATAATTATACAAAAGGAAATTAGAATATGAAAGATTCAAATGTGAAATTAATAATGCAACATATCTATGATACATTTTAAACTAGTTTAAATATGTGAAGTATATTATATTGTTAAATATTTTAAAAACACAATTTTAATTTTTAATCTAATTTTTTAATTAATAATATATATTTATATAATTTAACATCTCTTTATATAAAAATATTTACCTTTTTATCTTTTTTCTTATAATGTAAAGTTTTATTGTTAAAAATGTATGATAAAATATATATAGCCAAACTATTGTTAAGCACATATATTCATTCTAAATGGTGGATGATTATCACTCTTTGAAACCACCTACTAGACATGCTCATTTGGTATATTTTTTATCTACCTACCCATCTTAACATACTATTTGATCTTACATTTATAGGGGGGAAACATAGGGGAACTAGAATGTTAAGGGGAAGAAGTTGGTGTTTGATGAGGAGGAGGAGGGGTCATTGAATGAAGAGTACTTCCCTATGCCTAACAAGGAGGAATTTGATATGATCCAAAAGGAACTAGAAGTAGTGATTGGAAATTATTTTGAAGAAGATAATACAACTGGGAAGACCCTAAGGCAAAGGAGGAAAAAAGTGAGCATGATGAGGAAAAGGATAATGAAGGGAATGAAATGAATACTATATTAGAAGAAACAAAGGAAGGCGCATACCTAAAATAGGAGGAAGAGAATGTTAAGGCTATGGTGAGATCTGAGGAGGAGGATTTGGGAAGCAATACTCTCCAATTTTATAAGAATCAGATTGATAACTTGCAAGGGAGGGTTATCCAATTGAATAGTGTATTAAGTAGCATGATTTCTTTCACTCATAGGATCATGAATAGGGCAATATTTGGAACAGTTTTTGGGCTTTCAAAGGTCAAAAAAATAAAATATAGGAAGGAGGATAAACAGGATGTTGACACCCCAAAGGAGAATATTGTTGGTGAAGCTAAGGACACCTAGAGGAATGACCTGGAGCTGCTCAAGTAGGAATGGAACCTAATTAATAGTAAAAATGAGTAGTCTCTTGTTAGTTGGCTTATTTTTCCTTTTTTTTTGGTTCTAGATCATGTGTGCCTATCTCTTTGAGGCCTGCATCTCATTTTGGCCTTTATCTCTATGACTATTTCTCTTTAATTTTATGTTATTCTCTAGTTGACCTATAATTATTTTCTACTATTTGAACTAGTGGGTCTGGTGGCCTTTTTTATTATTATTTTTTCCAAGATCAAGGCCCTTACCCTACTTTTTAATCAAAAGCATGTGATTTAAAAAAATCTAATTAAGGTTACATTCATTTTTATTATCTAGTTTACTATTTAATTTTTATATTTTGTGTTGTGTGTTCCCATTTTTTATGTATTCAAGTGTTACAAATTTAGTTATATTATGTATTATTCTATCATCAATGGATGATATTACATATGCACAAACAAGAGCATGATTTCACCAAGGCCTAGTAAGTGTGATTTTATCTTAATTAAATATCCAATCTAAGTCTAATACTTACTATTCTAGATTTTTGTTTTTATCAATCATAGACATTTTCTATTGGTCATTAGTAATCTACAAAAAAATTAATTTCTTCTAGTTAGACATGTTTCTTTTCCACTAAAAATTAAAATTTCAAAATAATAAAATCATTTTTTTTAATTAGACTAGATTATTGAGTTAACCTAGTTAAAACACTAGTAAATAGTATGTAATTTAATCTACTTTAACACTTCTTAAATAGATTAAAATATTATATTTTATTTTGGTTATCGTAATGTATTTTCAATAAAAGTATTTTATTTCCCATTTGTTAAACTATGTGTTGTCTTTAATTTATTATTTTTACTACATGTTTAGGATCTTCCTAAATATCTATTCATCATAGTTCTTGTATGAATCTCAATATGGTCTATGAACTACAAGTACCACCTCATAGTTGAATTATCTTTATGACATGTCGACTTCCATTTATCCTTTGGTAACTACCCTTGAGGAGTTACCTCTCATGGGGAAAAGGAGTTTGGCTATGAGGGAACTCCATATTCTACTACTCATAATAAAATTTAATATTTTTATTAAAACCTAGAATTAAAATATAAACTCATATTGCTAATAGTCAATCTAATCTTTCCACAATGAATCCTATCATTAACTATTTGATAGATCTTATTTATAACAATCTTAAGAGATTATATTTTTGCAAGCTATGGGGTATAGTATCCACTATCATTCCCCCTTTTCCATGAAACCTTTAATTATTTAGGTGGACCAATTCTTACTTGTCATATACATAAATTCTTGTGTTTGTGCCTAATCTTAATTCTCATATCTATAATTCCACTACCATTGTTATATTAATAAACCCTCCTAGTATGAGAGCCTCTTATTCCCACCACACTCATTAGTTTTCTACCAACCTATTTTTTATATATCTTTTTTTCACCTTCCCAATATTTTATTTTTACCTACTCAACTAGACCATCTACTCCCTTTCAACCCTTTCCTTCATAACCCTTTATTATTTCTATCATTACTACAATAGTTGCTTCACCTCCCCATACAACTAACCTTGTTATTAACTAGATTATACAAAATATGGTGACTATCCAAAAGTAATTGGTTTCTATTTCTGTGTCATCTCAAGTAAAGAGGGGATATTAGCCTAAAAATTATTTAATTAATTTGGATAAAACAATTGATGAAGATATTGATAAAATGACAAGATGAAAATGCATTAGTCATTTCTAGATGTCTACATTTTTCCCCTCTTTGAGAAAATGTGTTTTATGGTGTTATTTCAAATAACTTTGACCGGTATGAAATAAATTATGCTAGTGACGTTCTCTAGTCCTTAATGGACTAAGGGATAGAGGTAGGATGCCCCCTCAAGAGATCAACCAGAAAAACCTATTTTCCAATCAAACTCAGAACAAGAAGGATAGGCTACGTGCAATGGATAGGAGATAAAGAAACAATGTTAGTTGATAAAAATGATAAAAGAGATAGTGGAACTAGGCTAGGTAAGAATGAATGAACGTTAATAAATAAATATAGGGTTTTTGATGCTACAAATAGGCATGGAAGGGGCCATCTAGGCTCATTTTTACTCTCTCACCCTAAAAATTTAGATCCTCCAAAACATGTCTAGAGTGAAGCAGTTGGCAAGATGATAGGAATTCTGAGGAGCATTCATCAAGTAGAGCACATGCGGATGTTTGTGCAGCTAGCCAATGCAAGACCAGCAGTAAGTGTCTAAAATTTGGGTCCCTAAGGGTAGCTCTAGGTGCATTTACGAGGGATAAAACTAGGTTTTATCAAAAATGCAACACAAGCTAGCAACAAATGAATGATAGACAGTAATGTGTATTTTATGTGATATCACATGTTTGATGGGTTATGTTGCATAAATAATGTGTTTTCATGCATTTGTAAGGAAATATTGCACACTTCATAGAAATGTGCAATCAATTATGACACCACAATTGATAAACAATATGTGCATTTGACACTATTGCATAATTGATAGGAAATACCATGTATTTGATATGTGTAGCATAGAAAATTGTACTCCCTTATAGGTGATAATGAAATTTCACACTTAGTTTAGACCTATTTTAGTGACCCTTGCATATATGCATTTAAGTATGATTGACTCACCTAGGAGGTTGTAAGTCAATCTATGCACCTTGTTGATTTACATCCTAATGAAATTATAAAAATGATGGCCTCAATTGACCTTAAGCTTTAGACATTGAGTTTAAGGTCACCACATTTTTATGTTTCATTTTGGTGAACTTGATATTTGACATCATAGCTTTGGGTATGTGTAGGATCATGATGGGCCAAAAAGTGGCGATATGATGGGTATGTGTAGGGTATGTGGCTGACAACTTTTTTTTTACCAAAAATTGATGAAACGAAAAGGGTTTTAAAAGGAGATTCTCAACTTTCCACCAATATAAATTATTCTTTACTTTGAATTTAATAAATTATTATTATTCATTTTCTATTTGAATTACGACTAATGTCTTGATTGATAAGCTGATTGAAAAACATCTATAGCTTTCAAATGGTATCACATTTTTTGAATCCGAAACATGTGTCACATTCTATGCTTCGCATACTATAGTATTAAAAAAAATGAATTTTATGAAGTTTTTACCAAGTTAAGGTGGTTAGACATACAAGTTTTTATATTTTTTAAAATTTGTAATAAAAGAATCATAATTAATTATTTACTTGGAAAAAAATTACAAAAAAATATGCATCACATTGGGACATGAGTCTTATACTTATATCTAAAATCTTATAAAAAATATTATCATTTTATTGTGGTTAGGGTGGTCAAACAGACACCTACTTCTTATTTTTCCACTGAAATTTAAGTACTACTACATTAAAATTTCAAATTTTCACCAAATAGATTTATTTATTTTTAAATAAACCTAGTAGTTTAGAAACTATATTCAATTTTCTATAGATTCTATTCTTAAATATTTTTGAAATAATATAGATAACTTATTCAAATTTTTACGTCAAGTTGCCTAACTCTAATTTTTCTAAATTTTTTGCCACTTAAGGGCCTATTTTTTCCATGATGATCCTGCACATACCCCTTTCTGATTTGGTAGTCTTTCAAACCTTAGATCTATATTTTGCATCATTGTGTTTTGCATTTCTTATCTAGGTTTTTCATCATTGTGTTTCTCATTTAGGGTTGCATATTGAATCATACAAAATCATAAAAATCCAAAAATAGTGTATGCGTATTGCATCATAGGTTGTATTATAGTGTGTTTTAGTTATTTAGATCATATTTTCATTTCAATATTACATATAAAAAGTGTCATTTTGTTCCAAAATTTTCATACATTTGCATTTTCCTTACATTGCGTGGAGGTTGTTCCATGTGTAGTGGATTCCAGTCCATGTTCCAATTCGAGAGGACTATCTTTTATGTATATGTATTGGATTGTATATCAGTGTATCTTTCATTGTAATCAGATGTATTCTTCCCACACATGTACTCAGGGAAGCTTTGTTATAAATCTTGTAACGATGTACAGATGTTGATAAACTCTCTTGTAATGGATATTGTAAAATGATGTATCTATCATATGTTAGTTATTTAGAAAAGATCTTTATTGTTGTTTATTAGATTAACGTGATATAGAAGTAAATAATGTAGAATCATTTTATGTGGTGATTTAAAATGATTCTAGTTATCTTGGTTGATGGTTATGTGACTAGCATGGTCATGGAACCTTAGAGGACCTACAATTAGATTATATGTTATATTATGTTATGCAATCTATTTTGTATTTCATTTTAAAAAAAAAATTGTTCCGTTATTATGTCATGGTAAGTGTTGTCCTCTTGGGTTCCTTGGTGGGGCATTATACTTCGGCCCCAGCTGAGCCAACATAGTTTGACACAAATCGACCAACATAGAAGACATATGAATGCTAGCTCACACAAAGCTTAACAAAGTTACAAATGAAGAAAATTCATTCTATTTCAAGCAACATCAATAAAGGATTTCGCATTACCTCATTGCTCTACAAAATTGATGATGAGAATGGCAACAATGCTTCAATTCCTCTACTTTTTCTCCCCTTAGTCGGTCCTCTTTGATTTTTCCTACTTTTCTCTTCTTTTGTTCGCTGCTTAATTTTCCCCTCCTTCGTTCAAATCTCTTCTTGTTAATTTTAGGAGATAGTGGTCTTGAATTCCTCTATCTTCATAACCTTACCTGGTCGCCCACTCCTCCTCTTTCTAAAGGTTGACTGAAGCTTTTTTTCATGGAAGGGGTTGGCCCCTATCCCATTAATGGTGGGAGTTACATATTTTATTCCATGATTCCATTGTTTTCCATGAAATGTAAAGATTTAAACCCAAGGAAAATAGTCATATATATTCATTTATATATTCATATACTCCTATGTATGTACATGTATGTATGTATGTATGTATGTATGTATGTATGTATGTATTTATTTATATACACATTTATATGCACTATTCACCTTCATAAGACTATATACTTATGCACATATATTCAAAAGGTATTTTTTTTTAACTTACATATCTATCTTATCCATTTCTTTTCCTTATTCGAAATACAATTCAAATTCGTCTAAAAGAACAAACAATGAAATTGTTTTTCATGTGACAATTGTATTTGATGAAAATGAGTTTCTTTTCCAAATTTATTGAATATTAATTTGGTTTAGAAAAGGTAAGGAAAGAATTCACTAATTTGTTCTTAAATTTCTCACACCGAATATAAATGAAATTCATCATCTTTTCAAACATATACAAATTTTTTGATCTACTGTGGTGTGTGAGATTACAGATTCTATTCTTGCTTATGTGATCGTCCAGCTAAGTGTGCCTACCTCAATCAAGTTCGTGTGCTTCAACCTGTTTCATGCACACACATTATTACACATGTCCACTTATCAGTAACCTTTAACCAATAATCTCATGAAATAATTTCTTTAATCACAAAATTTCATAATATTCATTTTTCAATTTTGTCATAGCATTTTATCAAATCCATAAATAAAAATGATAAATTCTATTTTCCATTTTTTTTTTCAATTTTCTCAATATTTAAAATATAAGCATTAAAATTGAGATATGAAATTTTGGAATGTAAGAATGCAAAATGGTAATGCAACTATAACTATGTTTGGTATGTGTTGGTTAATAGATTGGGCACCTTGAGAATCTACAATTGAACACCCACAAGGTGCAGAAAAATTAACCCAATAGCTCTGAATATTAATCTTTGATAAAGATGAATATTATCTGAATTTTTTTCAAGGTACAGCTCCCTCACAAGATTTTCAATGAATTGGAAGAACAAGAAAAACAAAAGATCATGTGTTATTTTAACCAAAAATTAGAAAAGGTATACCCAATATAAGAAAATTTTCAAATATCAGGGTGTGATGCAGTGGATAAGAAGTATTAGCACAAAGACTAATTAACCATCAGAAATAGAACATTCACTCAATACCATATGAGAAATGAAATCGATTATAAGAAATGCATTGCTCATAACAAGATAAGACATGCATGAGATATTCTTAAACACAAAGATTTAAGAAATCATATTAACTCCACCAAATTGCACACAAACAAAATAGTAATTCATTCATCAACAGTACTGAGCAAAACTTGTGAAAAGATGTATAGAGATATCATATGAAGATAGATTCATTTTAAATAGGCAGATGAGTCCCGCCTCTTTATGTCCATAGCCAATTAAACAAAAGACACATAAAAGAAATAAAGAGGAGTCATGTCGTTACGATGGTGTCACTTCATTTCCAGCTTCCTGGATCACCAAAGGTTTCTTCCGCCATGCTTGGAATTCCTTTTAAGGATGTGCATCAGGTCCTTATGTTGGGGAATGGTTACATTTTTCATCCTTACCTTCCATGTTAGATGAAGATCTTTAGTTGTTTCCATGCGCTTCTCACAAATCTTCATAAGATTCATTGCCTGAGATGATACCAGGTGTAATTCACTTAGTTTTTGGAAGTGTTCATCATTAAGTGTGGATAAGTCAAGAGATTCTTTGACCGTTTTCTTGAAATAAAATGTCAAGATTCTAGCATCTACATCATCCCTCATTCCATCTTTATCTTGAAGTAGACCAAGAGCTACTAAGGTGCTCAGTACTGCTTCATCTGAAATGGTAGTGCATTCATTGATGATTTCTTTAAGCTATTGCAAAATCTATTTGGCAACCTGTAATTTCCACTCTACTCCTTTAGTCCATGATAGATAGCGAGTATCTAAATCATTTGGTATGACTTGATCTACAGTTAATCTTTCCATCTCCAAGCTCATCAATAACTTCAATTCAATTTGATAATTAACCTACATTTTTTCTTCTTTTTCAATTGCAACGGCTTCATCCCCTAAGGCGGCTTTAAGAGCACTTGCCTCTTGGAAATGTTTAAAGGATTCAGTAATGATAGTTCTTCCCTTCCTGATAAGGGATTCATTCCAATCACCTACAGCCCTACTTCAACTTTGACAGCTTTTAATTTTAGTTAGGGCCTCTTTTCCAATTACAGTAAGAGATTCAACAGAAGAATCTACCTGAGAGATAGGTTGTGGGACGACTTCAAAAATGGACTTTAGACAATTGGTCAAGCTCTTAACCTAGACTTTCAATTCATCCTTGCTTTCCTTATCTTTCTTTGATCTCTCAACCATCCTAGTTGTTGACACTTGAAAATTTTGAACATCCCCATCCCTAGTAGGAGGATCGAGGTCGACCCTATTCACTTCAAAGTCACTTGTCGCTTCCTGACAAACATCTCTTTACATTGAAGGGTGTGCAATTTCCAACTGGAGTGTCCCTGATTCTGTGTCATCTATAATCCTAGCAGTAGTCTTTAACTTCTTAGGTTTAGGAGTTGAAGTCCTCTGTAACAACTAACCTACTATTTCTTGCTTAGGCAAGTTGGGTTGTATAGCTTTCCTTTTTCGTGACAGTGAATCTTCCAACTAGGTTGGGGTTACTGTGACCTTAGTTGCCTTAAAACCTAGGGACTCAAACAATGTTCATGTGACTGGAGGAGTATCTCCTATAGGTGCAGTTTTTCATGGCCCCTGAGAGGTGTTTACCTCTCTAATAGGTGATTCATCTTGAGAGGGAGAGGAATCAACATTCAGGTTTTCTAATCCTTCCTCTTCTTCATTATCCTTCTCTAGAGTAGGTAAGTTGAAAATTTCATCCCCACAGGTTTTTGAATACACATTCTTTTCTAGTGGGTCTCCATCACCACCTCCTTGAGCACCTGATGATAAGGACTGAGGAGCATTACCAGTTGATTACTTGTTGGCATAGGCTTGGGAGGTACCTTCAATAGGTTGTGAATCTTTGGATCCAATACAAGGGCGAGATTGCTTTGTTTTCTTTTTAGTCACCCATTCTTTGGTTCTAGTCAGAACATTAGCAGTTCTAGCTTCAATGGTTTCTTTTTCTTTAAAATTCCAATCCATGGTAGGAATGGGCTGGCTCCCTATTAATTTAGAATATATTGGGTCAACCATGTCAAACCCATCTTCAACAATGCCTTGCAAATCCCATTTCAAATCATAAATGATGAATTTTTCTACTATTAATCTCATCTAGCTTCTTCTCCTTACCTCATATTCATCGAAGCAATCGGCCCAATAATCCTCAAGGTTGGATTGGTGATTGAAGGTAGGGCCCAATTTTAGATTGTTCTTAATATAATCTTTCAGATCAAAAGAAACACGCTCCTCATATGAGGGCATGTTATACCTAGACAATTCTTTCTCAATATTCAAAGCATCGGACATTGACTAGCAACTATATGCACCAAAACCAAATGGAAAGTTGGCTGTCAATATTTTTCTACCTTGACACAGTCTATTAACATCAACCAATTGTCTACTCACCTCAATAATCACCCATTTGTCTTCAGGATACTTGGGTAATTTAATAGGGAAACCAGCATATCCACCTACTCTTATGTATGAAAACCTCTAAAATTGAATAAAGTGGCTGCCATAAAAATCAACAAACTGCATTGCCTTCGGAGATAATCTCATTGCAAAATGCCCCTGCAATTCCCTGACCATCCTCATGGTAAAAGTGCCAGCAACTCTTCTGAAATGCAGGAATCTTTTTTGAAGTTGAAGTTTGTCAAAGTAATCATAAATTGGTACCTTTTTCTGGAGGAAAATCACTAGGCCTTAATCCAGGCCAAGGTCGAGTACTAGTGCCTCAAGGGCATATATTAAACAAGATGACATGAAGAAGAATTTGTTTAGGGTGAAGAATGACATCAACTCATGCAAACGGTCACTAATAATCTTTTCCCAATCTAAGAATTGCTTACCACTCAATATAATTTGGATGAAGAAATACATCCATTCTTCGAAGCTGTGAACATTTTCATTTCCCCTAACCCTGTGCAACAACACTACAATATCAGCCACCTCATCTACAAAATGGTTCCTATGTAGGTTGCGAGGCAATTGAGACTTTCCCTTCTTTGGTTTGACCAGCCAGTTCTTTGCTATCACATTTCTGTAAACCCCTTAATTGGTAGTGAACTCAATCTGAGGGCTTGTCATGTCCATTGGCGAGTATTCATCCCTTTCTGGAGTTCTCAAATAGGACACGAAGGTAGACCTTTGAATTTTTAGAAAAAGTCTATTGTCCTCTATCCTAACTTCCCATGTATGTGAATTATAATGTCTGATACATTCCAACACAAGCTTGGGACATTACACAGCTATTAGAAATGTGGTGGATTCAATCAACCCACTACCCACTACTCTCTCGATGATAGGTGGAGGGTTAGGTTCATTAAATTTATTATGCAATTCATCTAGATTAATGGGCCCTCTAATGGAAAACCTTGCAATTTGAATTGTGTGTCTCCTCCAACTCGTCCTTACAAATTGTTGCAATAAGAATGTTTTCCCATCCCTTTATTTCATTAAACTCAGCTTCACGGAAAAACATGGAAGTAGATGGACATTAATATCTTAATTTTGCATTATGACACAGGGTAGTTGTTTCTTTCACTATTCCCCACATAACCGTCTTTCAAAATTTAAAAAAAAAAATGTATATGGGTGGTAACAAAAGATGTTCAAAGATTCCTATAAATATGTGCCCAAGTTCAAATGTCCCAGTGAAATATGCCCAGCCTAATAATCATCGCGTTGGCAGCAAGGTTCGACAAGACATACAAAAAACTGTCTGGTTTGAACATAGGAAGGAGATAAAGGGGCCCAGGTGGTAAAGTGGAAGGTTCGATGAACTTAGGAAACACTGCCTGGGTTCAAATCATGACATGAAACACCACCCGCGTTAAAATGAGATGTTTTTCAAATAAGAGGATGACTCAAAAGGTGATGGACAAAATAATAGTAACAGTATGCAAAGTGATAATGAGACTATGACTTTGCTTATGCTTGGATGAAATGAAAAATGGTAATGGAACTAAGACTATGACTATGCTTGGATTTGGATATGCAACCTTGAACCTTAAAAGAGGATGCTAAGAAAACTATGATGGACCAAAGTAACAACCCTAAATGTCAATACCTCAAAAGGAAAAGAAACAAGATTATGATAATGATCGGATAAAAGGTGAGCCTAAACTAGACACATGAGTTGTAAGCCCAACCTAAGGATGAGATAAATAAAAATATGATAAGGTTGAGACACCTAAATATGAAACTATAGTCTTCCCAACAGTATGACAAGCCTACTAATCTTAAGACTCAAACATGTTGATGGAAAGAGGTGTGGTATGGTATATGTAAACTAAGACTATGTAAGCTAACCTAAGGTAAATGATAAATGCAATGAATGGACTAACTAAACCTAAACAAGTCTCAAGTTCGACTGTACAATCACTATCTATAAGGAAAATAGAATTTAGATGTATAGATATTTCCCCAAAAAAAAATGAAACTAATAGATGTGGTGTTTCAGGCCACAGATGCGGTGCAGAGCCAGTCAATTGCGATACAAGATTGGTCAATTACAGTGCACAGAAAAATGCGTCATTCTAACTTCCTAGGGTTTCAGACAGATGTGGTGTTCTGACAAACAATTGGAGTTTTCTATGTAATAATTGTGGTGTTCTGGTTTTTGGACTCAAATTGATATTTTCTAAATGGTTTTCTATTTTTGGAAATTTAGATATATTTGATCATAAAACACAACAAACAGTTAGAAGACAAATTTGGCTATTTTTTACTCTTTGAATTTAAGGTAATCAAGTATTTCACAAGTTTTCTTCCACAAAACTCACTAATGGTGCCACTGGTTTAGCACAAAAGAAGGCACTCCAATCAAGCACAACCTATCTAGTATTAAAGGAATGTCTCCTCACAGTAGGCTTACCTCACCCTTCCGAGTGATGTTAAATCTGAATCCAAGGAGTGGGTGAATAAGGTATACCAAGGTCATGGACCACCGTGGCACCCCTAGCCTTGAAAGAGTGTGAACTATTGCAAGACACCTTACACCTCAACCATGAACTGGATGTGGTAAGTAAATTCTTAGGATGATGCTATCTCAATACACTACTATGACTTGATGTGATGATCAACTGGTCTTAGGATTCTAAAACAAGGCTTGTAGTGACTTAGTGAATAGTGGGCCCATCTATAATAACAAGATTTGGAGGGTCTCTCATGCTCTCCTCACCAGCTAGTCTCAACAGACTAAGGATCTCCCGGCTTGGCTTTGAACGATGTTGGAAAAACCACTTAGAGGTACAATGTTGGTTCTCCCTCCTTTATATAGCTCGCCCAAACACATGCTTGGGGTCATCCCTAGAGTGATCACTTATCTAGGAAGGCCAACACTACAAAATAAAAAGGAAGGCTTAAGTGTCTTGATATTTCTCACCATCGAGGATCACTCAAGGCACAAGGGGAGAGGATACGTATATAAGATTCCTTCAGTGGCAACACATATGAGCATGCAAATGCACAAAACATGAAAGAAACTTGTTCTTTTTAAGCACCAATTCTTAATGTTCCTAATTTAAAAATTGTAAATGTATAATGGAACCTTACAAGAAATTGGATTAGTTCTTTTATATCAAAAGGTCTTCTCCCAATGATTTCCACACAACTATAAATCAGATATTAGTAACCCAAAAAACCTTTACCCTAATGAATGCAAAAAGTAGAAAATGAAAATTTGAAATTTATATCCTCTTTTTTTTATGACAATCAATTGCAGTGTACAGAGGTTTAGATACGGCTGAAAAATGCATCACAAAAATAAATGATTGCAACTTATGGAACTACAACTGTGGTGAATGGAAAAGGTGATTGTGATGCACAGATCAATGATTGTGACATTTTGGGTTACGATTGCAGTGTAGGACTTGAAAGTTGCAAAATCACACAGATCTAACAAAAAACAATAAAACTAATGATGTAGATGATGTAAGAAAACTATTAGAGTATCACAATAATAACCAAAATCCCAAAAATCTAAAATAATAATAATTGAATAATTTAGACTTTTGCATAATGACAATTAGATGCATCATTCTGGGAGACAAATGTGATGTTCTAAAGCTCAATTGCATCGCACCATATGATGATTACGATTTTTGAAGGCTCATTTGCGTCACTACATAGATCAACTATAGCACAAACCTGAAAATCAAAATTTCTAACAAATTTCAAAAAATCTAGTTAGTTCATGTCAGGTTCACCAAATGTAGATTGGGGTAGAATTTGGGGAATAAGCATGAATTAATGATAGCAACCACAAAAATATCTAATTAAAGCTATGAAGACCCTAATCCAACAATGAAGCACAAATGAACATAGAAATCACAATAATAATGCAATAATATACTCAATCTCTATGCCATAGTTGAATCATCTCCATTGCTCTTCTCCATTTTACTTTGTTTTTTTTCAGATAGTATGCAAGATATTTGATAAGCTTGATGTTGATGCAACATAGCTAGATAGCAAGATAGCAAAACTTCAAAGACTGTGGTTGTAGGGTTGAAATGAAGGTGATGGATTCCTTTTATAGAAATCCCAATTCAAATGAAGGGCTAAGATTAAAAGATGAGGTATCATGATCGATATGAGGTTAATTGAGACAAGGATAGGGAAGGATGGACCAAAACTCAAGAAATCGGTTCAGATTTAGGGCTTGGCTAAGAAGAAATTCAAATTAAATAATAATAGCAATTGTTTTATTTAAAGGATGGAAAATGAAAAATTAAATAATTAAAATAATTATTTAATTATAGAAGGAGGGATATGAAAAATTTAAATAATTGAAAACAATTATTTAATAATGGATGGAGGGAAATGGTAAATAATTAAATAATTAAAAAAAACTATTTAATTATAGAAGAGGGAAAAGAAAATGATAAATAATTTAAAAAATGAGATTTATTTAATAATGGAAGGAAAAATCCAATGAATAATTTATTAAAAAAAAAATATTATTTAATTATGGAGGAAAATTGAAATAAATAATTAACTAAATAAGATTTATTTAATTATGGGAAGAAAAAGATAAATTAGTGATGTAATATAAATAAAATTGATATTTATTTAAATTAATCACAAGAAGAATGAGATAAAGTGAATTAATTAAATAATTAAGAATTATTTAATTAATAGAGGAAAATGACATTAGAGAATAATTAAATAATTAAAATTATTTAATTATGTATGGGAGAAGGAGAATTAGTGATAAAATATTACTTGCAAGCTTGGGATTTTTTCAGTGTCTACACATACATTATTAGTTTTATTGAGGAGTGACTGCCTTCTCGAAGTTGGTGTGAATGATGTATGCTTGCAATACCATGCATGTATCTATTCATTGTGTCAATGGTGATCCAGAAGATTGTACCAAAATATTTTAGCAAGTAGTATCTATCAAATTCAATGTTTCCCAAATCTCCCTTCTAGAGACATTGTAGGCTCTATGGTTTGAAAGGAGAGTATGCCTACACTTATTATATCATATTCTAGAGTTTTTGGAGGATATGTTAAGCATGTAGAAATTTTGATATGACAGAAGGTTCTTTGTTTCTATTTGTATGTCATCCAATTAGCGTTTGAGATGTGTGTGGTAATGGCTAGTAGTGTGCAGAATTCAATTATTGTGTGTGGTTTCAAGATAGAATTGAATTAAGGTCCTTGTGGTAGCACATGGCATCATGTAATTTTGGCGGCAACAAAATTTGATTTTGGAACAACGTGTTACATGTTTCATGTAATTTGAATTTAGGTCCACCTTATGTCATCCTAGCTATTTGTGGATCCCCGGTCAACATAAAAATGAGTTAATGCAATGTCATGTATATATCTTTCAAATGTTCAAATGCATTATGTGATTCATGTCAAGTATAATTACACTAGTGTGAGGAAAAGTTGGCTATAGATGTAAATTGAAGAGAAGGTGGTGAAGAGTTACATTTCAATGTGTGTGCCAGTATCAAAATATCATTTGCAGTGAGGAAGAGTGTCAGTTGTAACTCTCACACATGTATGAGATATAGAATATCTACAAGCATTATCTCTATGTTCTTATAGTACTAGTGGTCTACCCATTGTACTAATTCAATTGGGGATTGGTGTCTCTAGTAGGTTGGTTCCTACAAATATAATAAGGGATTGGTGTCTTTGGTAGGTTGGTGCCTACTTCATATTGTAAAATTCACTTGTATATTTTTGCCTTGTGAGGTTGGGTTTGGACAGTAGATCCAAGCATCTATGCTCACTGTGGTTTCTCCCATCTTGGGTTTCCATGTATATCTGGTGTTCTCTTGTGCATACATGTCCTCTTGATGTTTCTTAGTAGTAGTGAAAATTCATGTTTCATGTTTAGTTACTTATGTTGATGTTAGTAGTGAAGAATAATATATTCTGATAATTATGGCAGAGTTAATAATTTTAACTAGATTTGATCTATTGATTCACCCCCTCTCTTAGTAGATTGTGTACCCTTCACCTATAACTCCTTCAACCTGGGAAATCCACCAAAATTAACTCAATAATCACTCCCAAGATTTCAAGGAGTTAACTAGTTGTTGATGGGTGATCCCACAAAGTTGGTTTACAATTTTTGGGAGATTCTAATTTTTGCTAAAATCACATATTTTTAGAAAATATAATGATTTAATCCTTAAAAAGTTACATTTAAAGCATTCCAATTGAAGAGGGTTTGATCAAACTACCTTAGATCAAACCCCCTTGGATAGAACCCCGCTAGTTTTAAACAATACCTATAACAGAGTCTCCTTTACACCTATCAAAATATTGATTAAAATACACTTTTGACTTACCTTTTGGGGGATCAAATGAATTCATTTAAAATTTATTTTTTTAAGTATGTAGTCCTTATTATAAGCTTCCCAAAAAGTTTAATTTTATTATTATATTTATTTTTTATTTCTTGTGAATGTAGGCTTTTCACCGAAAATCAAGCTCTTTGTTCTGCACATGTGGAAAAATAGAAGATTATCAAAATATATATATATGAGTGCACCAGATATTGAAGTCCTTGATCCAACCAAAAAAAATTGAATTTTGATACATACAAAAAAAGTTGTGTTATACAGTCCGCCTATGTCTGAATTGTAATTGGTTTGACTTCGAAACTTGATTAAGGAAAAAATATTCAATAAAACACTTTGCAACCAATTGGAAGCACTAGATATCATAGTTACAAGTCTAAATTCGAAAAAATTAGAATTTAATACTTCATGGAAAAAAAGTTGTGTTATACGATGAGTGTCACTCCTTAAAAATGGTGTTTACTGAAAAAAACTAGTTTTTGAAGGAGATGGAAAAAGAAGTGCAATCTAATTCCAAAAAATTTGAAAAAAATATATTTAGAATCTACAGACAAAATGTCACAAATCACTAGTTTGCATCATCTTCAAATTCCTCATGTTTTAGCCGCTATAGGTACCCGAAAGTGAAGATTTAGTTAGAGAAAATTAGTTCAGTGTCCAGTTTGGCCAAAAATTGTAAACCAGTATTGTGGGATCACCCTGATTGCATAATTCCTAGTTTGTATGCAGAACCCCCCTTATTCAAGATATTTAAAATACTAAACATTAGATGATTGAGCTACCTACATTCTAACTACCCAATGTACTACTTCTAACTACTGATAATAGACCCAACCAGCATCCACTCCCTATTAGATGTAACTGTGTAAGGGGGAAATACATAAGTATAGACAAGATAAATTGCATTGAATAGAGACTAATCTAAATCAAAAACAACAATCAAGATCTATGCTCATTAGTCATGAAATGAATCTTTCTAAGCTATTGAAAGCAAACAATAAAATCCTACGATATCAAAATGAATTTAAAAACAAAGGAAATTTTACCATCCCATGTCAGAGTGTGTTCGTAAAGATGTGGTTGTTTGTATCAATGTGAAGCCTCCATTATTTGTGCGAGAGCTTTGAATAACGTGCCTCTATTTGATCAAAGATGTTGGTTGAAGCTTTGTCAATGTCAATTATGATCTCTGTATTTCTTGATTATGTAAGCTGCATTGATTCTCTAATCCTTTTTTGTGAGGAAAGAGGTTTGGTATATAGAAATTGTGATTTGAAATGGACAATCAAGATTGTGTAGTAGAATATCTTGATCGATGATCGAAAGATGTTGAGAGGATTTATATGGGCATAATTTGTGCAAATTGATTATGTAATTAGTGTGATTGAGGAATAGATTGATCTATCTAGAATATAGATTGATTAGTTAGGAAATAGATTGATCTGTCAAGAAATAGATCAATCAGTCAGGAAATAGATTGAGCAATCAGTGATTCATAATTTACTCAATCAAAAAAGTGGGTGGAGATAATTAATTAATCTTTTTGGAGTTGAACGTGCAAATCAAGTTTGACTTTTGCAAACAAAGTTTCATTTGTTTGATTTGATTTTTAATGATGTTTTGAATAGTTTATTTATTCAAATTTTTGGAGGGAAAGTGATTTAATTAAACTATTATGTTTTAATAATTTAATTGATTTAGGGGAATAAAGTGAATTAGCGACATAATTAAATAATTGGCATTATTTAATTAATCAAGAGGAATAAAGTTAGATTAGGACTTTATTAAATAAATGAAATTTATTTAATTGGTCGAATTTGATAAAAAAGTGAATTAATTAAATAATGTTGTATTATTCAATTAATAGTAGAAATTAGGATTTTTAGGACTTTATTAAATAAATGAAATTTATTTAATTTTCTTTTTATTGTGAGTTAAATAGATTTTGATGGGACCCGAAACCTAGTACATAACGGTTTTGAGGGGAACCGTCAACCTCACAAAGAAAAGAAAGCTACAAATAAGATAAAACACAAACCATCAACAACCCAATAACAACCTCTAAAAGATAAACATGACTACACAAGTTGCATCAAACAAACAAGCAAGGGCCCAAAACCCTTTTACAACCTGGTTTTAATCGAGACTAGAAACCCTTAGAAACATAAAGAACCCACCTGCAACTGCTAGGCATCAGCAAACTAGCCGCTCATGGATGACACCAGTGAGCCAAGAA
The DNA here is from genome assembly GCA_007258455.2 of Sequoia sempervirens. Taxonomy (NCBI): domain Eukaryota; kingdom Viridiplantae; phylum Streptophyta; class Pinopsida; order Cupressales; family Cupressaceae; genus Sequoia; species Sequoia sempervirens. The sequence continues at coordinate 414,291,746 of VDFB02000015.1, forward strand.
AGATAACCTACTTAATGGTGTAAGACACCATCAAACCCCTAAGAAAAAACACCATCAACTCCAACAACCCCACCTCAACAAGAGAGTTAGAGAGCACAACAAACCACTAGACACAAATCCATTGTTTGAACAAGGAAACCAACTCCAAATCCACCTCAACAAGGAGCTCCCCTCTATTGGAGAGAATGTAATGACCACCAATTCCACTACCGCCCAAAAAACTCCAGCACCCTCAACCTCCACCTCCATAGGAGAAGCATCCACCTCAAAAGGATCAGAAAATGAGGAAGCCAGAGATAATCACCTCCCAACTCCACCACCATAGGAGTTGAATCCACCTCCATAGGATCTGAGAAGAAGACCAACATAGTAGCAGAACAAGCAGCCATACCACCCTTTGGAAAAACCTGGTAAGAGGCCAACACTCGCAAATAGCAAGCCTCATAGGTAAACCACTGAGCCTGAGGGGGCTCAACCCACTGGGACATAGAGAGAAACTTAGAATACCACACAACCTACAACAAAAAAGGAGAAGCCAGAGAACCCAAATCATCCATGGACAACACCAGTAGCAAAAACTCTTCCAAACCACTCTACTTCAGCATAGAGGCAATAGAAACAATCTCCATCTCCATGAATGACTGGGCCATGAAAAATTTCTTTGGATATAGCCCAGCCACGAAAACATAAATAGAGGATAGAAGATAAATGACCTCTAGAAAAACCACATGGAGGGTTAGCACAAGCCCAGAAAACATCAGCCCCTGTAAAACCAAAAAAAGTAGAGTAACCCAACAGGGGCACAACAGTAACAAAGAAAAGCCCCAAAAATGAGCCAGGAAGGGATCATCCCACTCTAGAAGAACAATAGACACAACTGGGAAATCAAGAAAAACATTAGAAGCATCCCAGGCCACTGAAAGTGCTCAAGCCTAGCACAAATAAAGGACCCAGAGTCTAGCCAGAAAATAGAAGCCTCCACAAAATCCCTAACAATACCAACCTAGCAAGAAGAAGGAAGCCCCCAAGCAAGAGAGCTCACAAAAGTAAGAAAAAGTTGCAAGCCATAGGGGCATCCAAAGAGCAGAGCTAGGTGAGGGAGACCAAAAAATAGAGAGAAGGGCAAGAGTGCAAAAGCATGAAGAATACCATTCGACCCAACAAGGTTTGAAAGAATGAAAACTCCTACCACAAACAACCCCATCACAGTCCACCCACAAACCACACCTAGCACCAAGAAAACCTCCAAGAAACCCAAAGCCAAAGCAAGCAAATGCTACAAGCCATAGGGGCATCCAAAGAGCAGAGTCGGGTGAGGGAGACTAGAAAATAGAGAGAAGGGTAGGAGAGAAAAACCATGAAGAACACCATCCGACCCAACAAGGTCTGAAAGAATGAAAACTCCTACCACATACAACCCCATCACAATCCACCCACAAACCACACCCAACACCAAGAAAATCATTGAGAAACCTAGAGCCAGAGCCACGGTAGAAGAAAGCTCTAGAAAAGGATCCCAAACATAGCAAAGCCCAAACAGAAGAAGGCACTGCATGAGAAGAAACTCACAGGAGTCAAATCCCTCACCCACGACCACAGCAACAGAGATAGGAAGAGAGGGAAATGACTCCACCAATAGACATACAGTCAACGCCTCCAACAAGTAGTCATCCACACCTCCATCTGCCTCATCATCTTCATCAGATCCCTCCTCTAGCAGAGATGCGTCAACAGTAGCAGAGCTCACAAACTCAGTGCCTCCAGAACTCTCGCCCATCGCTTATAGGAATCAGAATTTATTTAATTTGTTAATATGGTGAAAAAATGAATTAATTAAATATCGTATTATTCAACTAATAGGGGAAATTAGGGTTTTGGATGCAATTGATGTGAAATATTTATTTGAGGATGAATTAATTAAATAATGTTAAATCACTTAATTAATAGACAAATATGAGAAATGATAATATTTAAATAATGATGCATTATTTAATTGAAAGGGTGAGAGATAGTTAAATAGTGTTGTTTTCCAGTCAAGACAAATTTTAGGTGTCTACATTTTGTCGGGCTCTTTGATACAATGCAATTTTGAGCATTGTGTCAAAGAAAAAACAAAAATTCCTGCTCAAGAGTTTCCCTAGTATGCCTCAGAGTTTCCCTAGTATTCCCTAAGGTTTCCCCACTATGCCCCAAATGGGATAGTGTGCATGGTGCCCCCTCAGGAAATTTGGTGAAAATTCTAGATAATGAACCAGGTTTTCCAAT
>VDFB02000015.1:414294110-414518775 GCA_007258455.2 Sequoia sempervirens
ATTGATATGCTTACACCTGAAATGATGCACGTAGATGCTCAATTCTACACATGACACATGTTTTCTAAGTTTTCATTATGGTACTTGTCCAAAGCACCACCATAGTGGTTTTCATTGGAGGACAATTTTTCTCTTGACTGTTTTCTTGATTTTTTTCTTTATTTTCTTTATTTTCTCGATGTCACACAAGATGCCTGTTTACTAGGTTTTCATTATGGTGACAATTTTTTGCTCATGTTGAACCATCTAGTGGTGCTGTTGTAGACGTTGTTGGTGTTGATATGGTTGTTGTTTCTATCATGGCATTCCAACGATATCCTTCTTGGAGGAGTTATTTTTCTCAAATACAAGTTCTTGAGTGTAACCTTTGGAAAGTCTTGTCTTCTTTGTCAATATCGAAGTTAACCTTACCTTGATACGCACACCGTGATAGAGTGCCCTTAGAATCCATATAATAAAAAGTTTATAACAATTCATGGTCAATGTAAGGGTTTGATATCATGGATGGTGAAATGCATTGAGGGATATAATATTTAGATGGATTGGTTGAAAGTTTAGAACCATTTATTTTCCAAACTTGGGATGATGAGCAACGATGGGTGGATATGGAGGTTCGATTGGGACCAACATCTTGATATACCTTGTAGGTTACCCTTGAAGCTTTATTTTGCATAGTTGGACATATTTGATGGATGGACTTCCCTTTTTTATTTTTCCTCATAGTTTCTTTGACTGATGGAGTTTGATAGGGATGATTTTCTTTCTTTTTCTTTTGTATCCATTTGAACTTTTCTTATCCATTTGTTTTGTTGATTCTTCTGCTTCAATGACTTGTTTCATTCTTGGATATAGATTTTTCTCTTGTTTTTGGTCCCAATTAAAGGGTGGAAAAATACATGGATGACAATTCATGATATGGCTAGTTGTAGCGTTGGTAGTAATTTCATCATAAGGAATCTTTGTGCTCTCTATGTTGATGTTTGTGTTAGATAAAGTTTCCCTCAGTATTATGGAGGTATCACTGATATGTTTAGATCCCTTAATTGTTGAATAACCAAGACCTTGATGTTTAGGACTGTCAATAATCTACACTAGTTCTAGGATACCCTATTCATGTAGGCCTAATCCTCTGCCTTTATAATGCATTCGTTAAAAAAAATTATTTGCAATAGGATATAATTTACCTTGGAAACAAGGTGCTAATCCTTCTTTGCTCTATTGTGGATCTTCAAAAGTGATAGCTTCTTCATTGGTAGGATAGCTTTCTCTAACAAATGTAAGTGATCCAATTTTATAAGTGATAGGATCCTCCACAAGTGGGATAACTTTCTGATTGATATCTTTGGCTTGATTTTGTGAAATATTAGATTTTGATGGACCTTCAAAATATATTAATGTTTCTTTGACTATTGTACACCCAATTCTCTGTTCAGGATTGTTAATTATCTTTGTTTATTTTAAGATATTGTGCTTAATATTTGCATACTTGATGTCTTCAATCTGCTTGGAGGATGTTTCTGATTTTAATGCTTCTTCTTGATCAATTTATGATATGTCTATAGATTCTACCATGCTTTGATCATGTGTAAAGATGCTAAGAGTAGGTGACTCTTGCTTCTTGGTAATGATATTAAGAGTATGAGACTCTTGTTTTGGATGAAGATCATCTACATGTCCATTAGGAGTAAGAATCTCATGGGTAGATGTATGTTTGCTTGGCATATGGATGTCTTATTCTTTTGGAAAACCTTGGATGACTTGGAAGATATCTTCCAAGTCATTGTAGTATTTTGATGATAGGGATTCTTGATCTTGACTTTGTGTGGTATTATCTTCAATATGCTTTGGTTCATGCTCTTGACATGGATGAATTTCAAATAAGGGATTGCTTGTAAAGGATCCTTGGATTTCCTCAAAATGTGGACACATGGGTGATAGCTCTTGGCTTATATTTTTTGTATTGGGTATAAGTGTTGGACTAAGAGTCCCTTGATTACCAATATGTACTGCCATGAGGTTGGTTGATGTCAATATATCTTGGGTTGCATCATTGCTAGACTTTGGTGATTGACTTTGATCATGCTTGGGATTAAATTCATGATGTATGTCATTCTCATTGGATGATGTAGAGATATTGTCAATGTGATCAGTGGTAGATAGATCTTGCTCATTGTTTTCAACTTTTGAGATATTATCAATGTTATCATCAACAGATGGCTCTTGATCATTACCTGCAACATTTGAGGTGGAGATATTGTTGATTTGGTAGATGGCTCTTGATATTTGTTTTTAAATTTTCAGATATTGTCAATGTTAATCAATAGATGGATTTTGATCATTATCTGCAACATTTGAGGTAGAGATATTGTTGATTTTGTCATTAGTAGATGGCTCTTGATCTTTGTTTTCAACTTTTGAGATATTTTCAATGTTATCATTGATATATGGATTTTGATCATTATCTACAACATTTGAGGTAGAAATATTGTTGATTTTTTCATTGGTAGATGGCTTTTGATCTTTGTTTTCAACTTTTGAGATTGAGATATTGATAATGTTTTCCATAGTGGTTGAACCTTGAATGTTGTCTTCAATAGCTTTTTTTTTTATCAATAAGGTCTTGGATGATATTTTTGAGTTCTATGCATTTGTTCATTATGTGACCCTTGATTTTGTGGAACTCACATCGTTTGTACTCATTATACCAAGGGAGTTTAAATTTTGGTTCACCATAAGTTGGACTGTCATTGATTTTGATAAGGTCTTTTTGTACTATTTTGTGCATGATTACCTCTAAAGTCTCTCCCAAAGAGGTGAATTTCCTTCTTGGTTGGTAATATTTCCTCTGTGGCCTCTCTTGATTATTCTACTCTGTATTTTGATGTTGGTTGTTTGATTGATTTTTTTGGTAACCGAGTTGATTGTTAAATTGTAATTGCAAGGTTATATCATCAGTAGGTGTGTTCATTTGGTTTGGAAGGATCTTATAACCTTGTTGTTTGATGACATTTGTTTGATCATAGGTGGGTTTTGTGAAGGCATGGACCCTTGATAACCATGTGTATAAGGAGGGTTAAGTCCTTTTTGTGTGTTGTAGGTACCTTGAGGGTGGGGTGCACCTTGATATTGAACTTGAGGAATCCTTTGATCTTGAGTTTGAGGTGTTCCTTGATGTTGTGAAACTCCTTGATACCGCATTTGAGGTACATCTTGGTGTTGTGGAACTCCTTGATACTACGATTGAGGTACATCTTGATATTGCATTTGAGATACACCTTGGTGTTGTGTATTTTGTTCTGGAAATTGATGTTGTTGATTCACTTGATGTTGTGGAAATAGACTTTTTTGTTGATATGAATCAATGTTTTGATGATGTTGGAAATGTGGTTGATGTAGATTTTGATATTTTTGAGGATGTGTGTTTGTTTGTTGTTGGGGTTTTTGAATGAAGGAAGATCCATATTGATTTTGCATAAAATTAGGATCATGATTTTTTTATTGTAACCCTTGTTGATATTGTGCATTGTATGAAGGATTATAGGATGGGGGTTGTTGGTATGAGGTGTCTCGATGTTGAACATGTTGTTGATGATATGAATCTATGTTTTGAGGATTGTCAAGATGTTGTTGATATTGTGACTCACTCTTTTGATGGTGTCCAAAGCATTGTTCATATTTTTTTCCAATTATGTTTTCAAGTGCATTTAGGGAAATTTGATGTTGTAGATTTTGATCTTGATGGTGATTTTAAAACCCTTGATGTTGTTGTGACCCTTGATAAGAGTGATTCGGGTAATAGATTGATCTCCCCATGGATGAGAATTTTTTTTGGTGAAATGATGTATGAAAAGTGATGTGGGGTGTTTGGTTTCCTAATGGTGAAAGCTTTAACCAGTTTTTGGATTTGTTTTGTATTTTCACTAGAAAATAAGGCAACTGCAACAAACTTTAGGTCAACTGTTGTATAATTTTGGGCAGTTGCGGTAGAGTTGAGGGAAAGTGTGCAAATGTCAATGTCGACTACAGTAGAGAGATGCAACTATGCCAATGATGAAGTAAAAATGCATTCCAATTTTTCAAAAGTAGGAAAGAAAGCCAGCAATAACAACCAAACTGGAAAATGTCATAGGAATCTTGTCCACTACGAAAATTTTTAGGACAAGTGCATAAATGAATTGCAAAAGTGACCTCTATATTTCTAAGACTATGTAATCAGTGAGAGAAAAAGCACAAATTATGTCAAAAGCATTGGTTTTTGGGTTGACTATAGTAGAAATAATGTCAACTATGCAAGAATCATATGGAAAAAGTGTTAAAATTTTGCAGCGCGCAAATTTCAAAGTCAACTGTGCAAAGGGGTGCAATTATGGTGTATGTTTACCAGTTACTATTTTCAAAAAAAGAGCAAAAGCATTGGATTTTTGGAAACTACAATAGAAAATGGATCAACTGCGACAATTTTTTGTGCAAAAGTGGCCTCTATGTAATTTGTTTCTAGTTTGAGCAAATTTTCACCAATTTTTTGTAGTTTGGGCTTGTTTTTCTTCAATTTCTCTGTGGTTGGAGTATGGAAAGTGGTACAACAGTATTTGACTAACTCAAAAAGCATACACTTGTGTGACTACATGTCTATGGCTTTAAGTTGTGAAATCACGACACCCAAGCCATAGTTTCCAATGTTTACTTTGAGCCAATGTAGCCTGAAATTAAAGCATGCATATTCGGAAACCTTTAAGGAGATCCTTAAGGAGTGCAAATATAGAGCTTCTCTTAAAATCATACACTAAGTCAAAGGGTTTGTGATTTTGATAAACATGTTGAGTGTTTGTTTTGACATTTTCATTTTAATTCAAGCACAATGTTTGATGTCTAGTTTTTTTTGAATGTTTTGGCAAGTTTTACATAAACAAACATCACAATCCTAGAGAGACAAAACCATCCTTTTAGGTAGGCTTGCCTCATTCCCTAAAGGGATGATTTTACATGTAACTTATCGCGCAGACCTGAAGTCGGACATGGCAAGTAACTTCTCAGAAGTAAATTTTGATGCACCACTTTCAAAGAATGTTCTTGGATGAAAAAGGGTGGCTTCTACAACATTGGTTCTTATTCATGTTTAGGGATAACTATTGTCTATACATGCGATGATTCAATCAATTAAGAGGCCTCCTAGCCCTTGCAGATTTTTACGTATCACACAGATACTAAGGGAGACATTTGTCGGTATAGAGAATCTGCACTAGGTGGGTGATGAACTTTCCTCACACCCACAATAATTTATATAACAGACCAAAATAGAGTATCGCTTGGGTTTCCTTTGAGTTCTCTAGTGCGGGATGTGTCTCAAAAGGTAGGCCCTCTAAAGGTATGCTTTGAATTAAAAAGTGTGAAACTCAAGATGATTTTTGTCACCCAAGATTGCCAAAAAGGTGTGATGGGAGAGGATAGTCACCTAGTTTACCAAACATGGAATATGTGGAATACACTTCATTGCAATGTTCTATTTAAGCCCCTTGAGCAATGTTATCCAAAAAAGTGAAATAAGGTGTGTACAAGATAGTAATGGTTCTTTTAAAGAACCCAATAGAAGTGTTCTAGATATCAATCGATGAGATAGCAAAGGTGCAAGACAAAAATTGATTCATTTATTTTAAGCCCAAAACTGAGTGTTTTCTATATCATTGTCATACTTCATCAACAAAATGAAGTCAAGTGTTCGTCAACAAATTGAAATCATTTAGTCAACAAAAATTAAGCATCCTTTTTAGAGCACTAAATTGAAAGCGTTTGTTTGTGGGGTTCTTTTTATTACACCAAATGAAAGCATTCTCTAACTATGAAAGATTTGAAAAAGGTTCATTTTAGAGTACTAAATTGAAAGAGTTTGTTTGTGGAATTATTTTTAAGCACCAAATGAAAGCATTCTCTAACTATGAAAGCTTTGAAAAAGGTTCATTTTAGAGAAATAAATCGAAAGAGTTTGTTTGTGGGATTCTTTTTAAGCACAAAATGAAAGCATTCTCTAAGCTTATCCAGGAGATGTTTTTTATTTACATTCTCGTTTATTGGAAAGAGAAGCTAAATTAAATTGTCAGTTAGGTGGAGGGAGTTTAACTACTTTACCAATAGTGGAGAATCAAGCTAGGGATGTCTCAGCTTATATTCCCACTAACGTAATTTCTATTACCGACAGACAAATATTCTTATCAGCTGATCTCTTCAATGCAGGAATTCAACTTGTCATTAATGTTGGTCTTTCTATATCCAGAGTAGGATCCGCAGTTCAGATGAAAGCTATGAAACAAGTAATTGGAAAATTAAAATTAGAGTTAGCTCAACTTGTAGAGTTAGAAGCTTTTGCACAATTCACTTTTGATCTTGATAAAACTACACAAGACCAATTGGCAAGAGGTCAATGATTACACGAGTTACTCAAACAATCTCAATTAGATCCTTTGACAGTGGAAGAAAAAATAACTATGATTTATATTGGAATGAATGGATATCTAGATGTATTAGATATCGTACAAGTGAAAAAAATTATCCTTAAGTTGCGCAAGTATCTAGTCAAAAAACCCCAGTTTGGAGAAATTATACGATCTGCTGGGACATTCACGAAGCAAGCAGAAGATCTGTTAAAAGAAGCTATTGAAGAAAATATCCAACTTTTTCTTCTAGCATAGAAAAGCTTTGCAACATTTACAAATACAGTGAATTATTACGTCCAATAGGATTTGAACCTATACCTAAGGTTTAGAAGACCTCCATCCTATCCATTAGACGATGGATGCTTTATTTTCATTATTCCTTGAAATACTTTATAAATTGCTTTTGCACAAAAGCAGAAACGATCTCTCCATCGCATAAATGGTTGGGAATTCACGTTTTCATCATCCTTGGTAAAATCAAGTCCACCACGGAGACATTCATAAACCGCTATACCATAATTCTTGGCAGATAGACCCAATTTTGGTTTGATAGTACATCCCAACAAAGGACGACCATATTTGTTTAATTTATCTCTTTCCACTTGAATACCATGTGGTGGTCCTTGGAAAGTTTTTGAATAAGCAGGAGGAATTCGTAAATCTTCCAGACGTAGAGCCCGTAAGGCTTTGAATCCAAATACATTACCTACAATAGAAGTGAACAGGTTAGTAACAGAACCTTCTTCAAAAAGATCTAAGGGGTAAGCTACATAGGCAATAAATTGATTTTCCTCTCCAGGAACGGGTTCAATATCGTAGCATCGGCCCTTGTAACGATCAAGACTGGTAAGTCCATCGGTCCAAACAGTGGTCCACGTACCAGTCGAAGATTCGGCAGCTACTGCTGCTCCCGCTTCTTCGGGGGGTACTCCAGGTTGAGGAGTGACTCGGAATGCTGCCAAGATATCAGTATCTTTGGTCACATATTCCGGAGTATAATAAGTTAATCTGTAATCTTTAACACCAGCTTTGAATCCGACACTTGCTTTAGTCTCTGTTTTTGGTGACATAAATAAGTCCCTCCCTATGATTTATTGGTTAATAGCTCTTACAAGAACGAGGTCTACTCGACCTGGGTGTCGAACGTAAAGAATCACTTTTGTATTTCAAAATTTTTGTACAAAATACACATTTTGTAGCCTTTATTGTCAAAAAGGCTTCTCTTTCAAGTGATATTGTATCATGTTATGTATGTATGACGCAACCCGATTTCTTATTTCGATTGACCTGCGGACCTTTCCGCAATTCTAATTTATTCTATATTAGAAGTAAATGCGATACATTTCATTTTAGGCGAAAAAGAAAATGAAAAAAATTGCAATAGCAGACGGTATGGGCATAGGTAGAAATGTGACTAGTTATTGGCTCAGCAAGTTGAAGACTTCCGATCGTTATCCATTTACTTCCAATTTCATTGGATGAATATCTATTTATCTCGACAAAATAGCATCAACAGCCTCTAGTCGTGTTCTAGCTCTTTTGAGGGCTACATCAGCCTCGATTGCTTGTCTTTTGCCTTCAGCTCGCGCACGATCAGCTTTAGCTAATCTAAAACTTTCCTGAGCCTCTTGAAGATCAATATCAATACCTCTTTCTGCATTATTTACCAATAATGTTATTTCATTATTGTCTATCTTGGCAAAACCGCCCATCAAAGCCATAGTTGACCACTGGGCATTGAGTCGTATTTTCATGACTCCTATATCCAAAGCTGTTACAATTGCAATATGGTTGGGTAATACACCCATTTGACCATTATTAGTAGTTAGTATTATTTCTTGAACTTCTGAATCCCAAACAACTCGATTGGGAGTGAGTACACGAAGATTTAGGTTCATTTTGTTTCTTTAAATTTCTTTTAAGTTCATAGCCTTTGCGGTAGCTTCATCAATGTTACCCACCAAATAAAAAGACTGTTCGGGTAGACCATCTAATTCTCCGGAAAGGATCATTTGAAAACCTCTAATTGTTTCTATTAGACTAACATATTTACCGGGGGAACCAGTGAATACCTCCGCTACAAAAAAGGGTTGTGACAAAAACCGTTCAATTTTTCTTGCTCTTGCCACGATTAAACGATCGTCTTCTGATAATTCGTCTAATCCAAGAATAGCTATAATATCTTGAAGTTCCTTATAACGTTGCAAAGTTTGTTTAACTCCTTGCGCAGTATCATAATGTTCTTCGCCTACGATCGAAGGTTGGAGCATAGTTGACGTGGAATCTAGCGGATCTACCGCTGGATAGATCCCCTTGGCAGCTAATCCTCTCGATAGTACAGTAGTAGCATCTAAATGTGCGAATGTTGTAGCAGGAGCGGGATCAGTCAAGTCATCTGCAGGTACATAAACTGCTTGAATGGAGGTTATAGATCCCTCTTTGGTAGAAGTTATTCTCTCTTGTAAAGAACCCATTTCCGTGCTAAGAGTTGGCTGATAACCCACCGCGGAAGGCATTCTGCCTAATAATGCGGATACCTCTGATCCTGCTTGGACAAAGCGGAAGATATTGTCAATAAATAGGAGTACATCTTGTTTATTGACATCTCGGAAATATTCAGCCATAGTTAAAGCAGTTAAACCAACTCTCATACGAGCTCCTGGTGGTTCATTCATCTGACCATAGACCAGAGCTACTTTGGATTCTGATATATTTTGTTCATTAATGACTCCCGATTCTTTCATTTCCTTGTAAAGATCATTTCCTTCACGGGTACGTTCCCCTACTCCGCCAAATACAGAAACACCTCCATGAGCCTTAGCAATGTTGTTGATTAATTCCATAATTAACACTGTTTTACCCACTCCAGCTCCCCCGAATAATCCAATTTTTCCCCCACGGCGATAAGGAGCTAAAAGATCCACTACTTTAATGCCTGTTTCAAAGATTGAAAATTTGGTATCCAACTGTGTAAAGGCGGGAGCAGATCTATGAATAGGAGATGTTGTGAGAGCATCTACAGGACCTAAGTTATCAACGGGTTCCCCAAGAACATTAAAAATTCTCCCGAGAGTAGTTTCACCAACTGGAACACTAAGTGGACCTCCTGTATCAATTACTCTCATTCCTCTCATCAAACCGTCTGTAGCACTCATAGCTACAGCTCTAACCTTATTATTTCCTAATAATTGTTGTACCTCACAAGTCACACTTATTGGCTGACCGGTTGTATCGTTATCCTTAACGATCAACGAATTGTAAATTCTAGGCATATTACCTGGAGGGAAAGATACATCTAATACTGGGCCGATGATCTGAGCAATACGTCCTGCCTTCTTTTCTACAAGTGCGGAAAACCCAAGAATAAAAGGATTGGTTCTCATAAAAAATAAATAAAAAAAGGATATTGATTCCAATTGCTAATACTAGCAAAAAACTAAAAAAAGTACAAATGCTCTGTAATGAGTTGATCAGTCAATAATCATTGAGAGTTAGAACTTTAACTTACTTAGTCATCTTTTTCTTTGTAAAGTTCAACTTCGATAATGATCTAAAAATAGTGATTATTTAAAGGGAAATAATTGACTTATAAAATAAATAAATGTAGTAAAACTTATTTGATTACTCAATCGCATCAAATAAGTTTTACCTACTATTGGATTTGAACCAATGACTCTCGTTGTATGAAAGTGATACTCTAACCACTGAGTTAAGTGGGTTGTTTATTATCATAGATAGAGTCGTACCTAGAAACAATTCTAGGTATAATTCAACATATAAACAATATGCCCATTAACTATGGGATAGTATCAAATGATTCAATTAAATATCATTTGTCTTGATAGAAAGTGATCCATTTTTTTAGTATATCTTCAAGACTAAACTGTGAAGGGCTATAGCTCGGCTAGGTAGAGCACCTTGTTTACACATGCACCAATGGTTTTCAGGAGAGTTTATTGGTTCATCTGGTCCATAAAATGGATTTGAGTCTTACTCTATGAATTGGGAGAACAATAGCATGACAAAGATGAAATTCACTTTGATTCAAACTATAGATCTAGTTGATATAGTCAATCTCGGGGACATTCAATGTCAAACATAATGAGTACAATACGAGGACCTCAAAAAAGAATTATTTTCGCTCTATGAACTTTGAGGTGTATGAAGTCTCATATTATTCTTTTGGGGTGATAGAGACTCCATTTGAAGAATCTATGTCTAAGTATGACAGACCTACGTCAAGGGAACCTTTTGAAGCACTTTGGGATTTCTTTCAAAAAAAATTTGTTTGAAGCAAATGGAGCCATCTTATTATCTTTCTAGAAAGAAGAGAATGGAAAACTAACTGATCTTTCCATTAGTTAATGAAAGACCCCAATGCAATATAAAATGCATGTTGGGTTCTTGGAACAGTTCGAATCATTTTGGTAATAAGAAATTTGATTTGTTCTATCGAAAAGGTCTACAGTTCAAGCCTGTATAGCCCTATACAATTAGGAAACTCTTATATTCCTTCTCTCTCATATTGTCCCTATGATCCGATGCTAAATTGCGATTAAAAAGCATCGCATTTTTTTGTTAAATGAGGAACTAACAACTTACACAGAAGAGAATTTATTCAAAAATGAGTAAAGAGGAAATATGAATGAAAAGAACAAAAAAAAAGGATTTAGAATTATAAGAATGAAAATTCTTTCGATTGCGACCCAGATTCTTATTCCCCAAGATCTCTGTGATACTAAATAATAGATAATAAATCATGGCGGAATGTGGGCACATATTCATTTTTTTTATCAAAGATTATTATCGAATATAATCATATATAATCGAACTCCATTGTCTTTTCAATTTTCTAATGAAATCTTTGAAAAAGGTTCATTTTAGAGCACTAAATCAAAAGCATTTGTTTGTTGGATTCTTTTTAAGCACAAAATTAAAATTTCCTAACTTTAAGAAATCTTTTGAAAATTAAAATTTCTTCAACTGTTTGTCTTCCCTGTAGAAGAAGTGTTAATGGTTTTTTTGGATAAACAATTGTTATACCTATGCCAATCCTACATACACAAACATAGTACCTATTACACATTCAAATCAGGCACCTATTAGCATTAGAAATCAAAATTTAACTTGCAAATCTCGCACATAGATTAACAGGGAAAAAGTGTAAGAAAAATAATCAATAGCGGCCTCTGTCAGAAGTCAAAGGTGCCCGAAAATATCAAAAGAACCTTCTGTCAGAAGATAGAAGCACAAAAAAAGTCAAAAGTGCCATAAAATGGGTCAAATGGGCCAGAAAACATATCAAATGTGCCAAAACCGTGAAAGAAAGTGTGAAATTTTTTTGGAACCTATGCATGAAGATTTTTCCAGATCGCTTATGGGACCTGAAACTTCAAATGTAGCTCATAAAATTGTTAGTGTTAAGGACCGAGGTCCCATCAAGTGTGCAAGAATGTGCAAGGGGGAAATTCGTAAGTATAAACAAGATAAATTGCATTGAATAGAGACTAATCTAAATAAAAAACAAAAATCAAGATCTATACCCATTACTCATGAAATAAAGCTTTCTAAGCTATTGAAAACAAATAATGAAATCCTACGATATCAAAATGAATTCAAAAAAAAAGGAAATTTTACCATCCCATGTCGGAGTGTGTTCGTGAAGATGTGGTTGTTCGTATCAATGTGAAGCCTCCATTTTTTGTGTGAGAGCTTTGAAGAACGTGTGTGTGTTTGATCGAAGATGTTGGTTGGAGCTTTGTCAATGTCGATTATGATATCTACATTACTTTGTTGTGTAAACTATATTGATTCTCCGATCTTTTTTTGTGAGGAAAGAGGTTTGTTATATAGAGATTGTGATTTGAAATGGATGATCAAGATTGTGTAGTAGAATATCTTGATTGATAGTCGAAATATGTTGAGAGGATTTAGATGGGCATAATCTATGCAAATTGATTACGTAATTAGTGTGATTGAGGAATATATTGATCTACCTGGAATATAGATTGATTAGTCAAGAAATAGATTGATTTGTTAGGAAATAGATCAATCAATCAGGAAATAGATTGAACAATCAGTGATTCATAATTTACTTAATCAAAAAAGTGGGTGGAGATAATTAATTAATCTTTTTGGAGTTGAACGTGCAAATCAAGTTTGACTTTTGCAAACAAAGTTGTATTTGTTTGATTTGATTTTTGATGATGTTTTGAATACTTTATTTATTCAAATTTTTGGAGGGAAAGTGATTTAATTAAGCTATTATGTTTTAAAAATTTAATTGATTTAGGGGAATAAAGTGAATTAGCGACATAATTAAATAATTGGTGTTATTTAATTAATTAGGAGGAATAAATTTAGATTAGGACTTTATTAAATAAATGAAATTTATTTAATTGGTCCAATTTGATGAAAAAGTTCTTCATGTGGTCAGCTGGAGATGGCCAAGTGGAAGTCCCCAAATGAGTGGTCGGATGTTGGTTTGTAGGAGGATTGTGCCATGTTGCATAGTATCCTCTCCAGTTGAAGATGTAGCTCTCTCTGAGATGATGACGTGCTTGCCTAGTCCCCCAATCCTAAGGGGACCTATACTGTAGCCTCTGGTTATAGTGTGTTATTGTCTCATAGGTTGGTTGGGCCTGAAATTCAGTGGTGGAAGAAGGTCTGGAACAAGCTTTCTTGGCCAAAGTGTAATTGTTTTGTTTGGATGTTGGCCTGGAATAAGTGTTTGACTTGGGACAACATTCGGAAGAGAGGTTTCCATGGTCCTTTTGTTTGTGTTATGTGTGGGGCTAATGAGGAGGATTCTACTCACTTTTTTTTTCGTTACTCTTTTGCCCTCCAGCTTTGGCATTTTTGGTGGGGTGTTTGGATAGTTCCTTGTGTTCATGCTTCCTCCTTGATTGAGTTTTGGCAGGGGATGGGTCAGCCCCCTTCTATGGCCTCCTTTTTGCAGGACGTGTGGTTTGTAGGGCCTATCTTCTTATTGTGGCAGATTTGGTTGGAGCGCAATCGAAGGATTTTTCGTGGAGAGCGGAGGCTAGTGCAACAGATTTGGTAGAGATTATTGGGCATGGTTCAGGAAACTATGGAAGCTAGGTGTGAAGTGGAATTCCCTTTGGAGAAAAGGGATACATAGTTGGTGGAGAGATTGGGGATTCAGGGGTCGTCTTTGGCCTTGGCAAGGGCTCGAAGAGGATGGCGAGAGAAGCAAAAAATTGATAGGGATGGCAAATGGTAGCCTCCACCTGACGGTGTTTTGAAGATCAATATTGATGGATCTTCAAGGGGCAATCCGGGACCGGCTGGTATTGGGGGAATTGGTAGGGACTCTTTGGGCTCAGTGATCTTCCTCTTTTTGATCTTTGAAGGGATCCAGACCATCAACCTTGTGGAAGGGTTGGCTATTCTTGAGGCTCTTGAGAGAGCTCATGCTTTGGGATGGAGAAGGATTGTTTGTGAATCTGATTCCCAGATTTTGATCAATTTGCTTATAGAGAAAAAAGTGGCAAATGTCAGCTAGCAATTGGCTAGGGTTGTGCAACAAATTCTTCGAGTTAGTTCTTTGATGGAAACTGTGACTTTTGTCCATATTCCACGAGAGTGGAACAAGGCAGCTGATTGTTTGGTGAAATGGGCTTTTGAGCATGTTGAGGGATGGAGAATTGAGGAGTGGGAGTTGGTTCCTCAGGAGCTCCATCTTGATTTAGCGAATATTCTTGCTGAAGATAGGGATGGAAATGGTGACAGATGATGGTGTCGGCTGTTTTATCTTAGTTTGGTTCAGTGTGCCTGTGTTCCCTTGGGACCTCAGTCCTTTGCTTCCTTTGTAATGGTGCTTTCTGATATTCAATAAAGTTTTTACCCCCTTTTTTTATTAAAAAAAAAAATGATGAAAAAGTGAATGAATTAAATAATGTTGTATTATTCAATTAATAGCAGAAATTAGGGTTTTCAGGACTTTATTAAATAAATGAAATTTATTTAATTTGTTAAAAATGGTGAAAAAGTGAATTAATTAAATAATGTCGTATTATTCAATTAATTGGGGAAATTAGGCTTTTAGTGAAATACTAATTTGAGGATGAATTAATTAAATAATGTTAAATCACTTAATTAATAGATGAATATGAGAAATAATAATGTATTATTTAATTAGAAGGGTGAGAGTTAGTTAAATAGTGTTGTTTGCCAGTCAGGACAAATTTTAGGTGTCTATAGTAACTACTCAGTGTTGGAAGTCAAAAAGGAAACATTACATTGGGAGACAAATCCCCAATCAAAACAAACAACAAAAACATGTTCTCATTAAAAATATCTTCAAGTAAAAATCAATTTGCACTTATAGAATTTAGTAGCTTCAACTCTAACCGAATCAAATGCCAACTTTTGGAATGATTCCTAGTACCAATTGCATATGTAGCCATATATAATTATATGTGTAATGTCCCCTTCCTAAGCTATGGCAGTGTTGTCAGGATTAGCCTATTCCTTAGGTTCATGTAGGCTAATGTGGTGTGATTAGGGGACTCCTTAGTTCTTGGAGACCACATGTTGTTCATCCTTTTGGTATTTTCTTTGTGTGGTGGTGTGTTTGAGATTCTAAGAGTATCTTTCTAGCACTCTTTGGACCATTTTCAAGCACTTGGTCTAATACTTACTATTTTTTAGTAAGCCACCTCCTCAACACTGACTTGGCATCACGTCAATCTTTCCTCGGGATGTTCAGTTATGGTATTTAATGTTTATTTGGTGATTTTTTATAATCTGGGGAATTATTTTAAAATAACGTTAATATTATAAAATTAAATTAAATATTTAACTTAACGCTATTTTAATATTTTAAAAGTGACTTTATTAAAAGACATTTTGGGGACATAAGGATTTTTTAAAAAGGTAAATGTAAGTAAGTTTTAAATGATTCCTTTATGGGAGACATAAGGGGTTTTATTAAATTTAAATTTAATATTTATTTCCCCAAAATGGGGTGTGGCATTTTGGAGAGGTATAAAAGTGTTTTGAAGAGGCATTTTGTATTATGCTTGGATTTTTTTTTGAAGAATACACAAGTCGAACCAAAATTATTCTATTATTTTGTAAGGACGAAAAATCCTTACGGAGAGCATCCACTTTGATTGCGAGAGATCATTCTTGGTGGATATTTTACAGGTGACTTCATACACGAGTCATACAGGAGCTATATTGTTTCAATTTTGGAGAGTTTACCAAGGGTTTCAGAGTAGATTTAAAGGGAAGATTGAAGAGATTCATATCAGAAAATTTGAAGGAAAAAAATCATATTCATACCTCCATTTGTTGGTTATACCCTTTCCTAGATTATCTAGAGAAGGGTGTGGGATTTTGGGAGTGAGTCACCCAGTTTTGGGGGTGAAATTTGTTAGGGTTGGTGGTGCTTAAGGTAGTAGAAGACTCGGCAATACACTCAAAAGGGAACAACAACAAGTTGAAGGAGATATCAAGCTCTCATGGTGATTTAGGGTTGTTTGTCCAAGTTCAACTTTCAAACTTTTTGCAACAACAATTAATGGGTATGTCTAATATGCTATAGAAAGTGTATTGTAATCATCTATATGTTGTTTAAACCTAATTGTAATGAAAATACCATGGCTATAGCAAATCTGGAAATGAATTTAGTTAATGAACATTTCTAAAATAGTGAGTTTCAGCTCTTTATTTGCAAAAAAAATCTATTGGATGTTATTATTTTTATTTATCTATCTTACAAGAACAAAAAATCAAAAACATATCAGAAAACAAACACACAAAATAAATAAATATAGGGTGCATATTATAGTGGTGTTAGAGCTAAGGTGTCCTATCATCCTGGAAGGTTTATTGAAAATAGTGACATGATAATGGAATGAGTAATGCAACCTCCATTTACTCATCATTATAATCTTAGAAGAAATAGGTCAAATCCAAATTTTAGAGAGAAAATGGAGACTAGTATATTTGTAGGTGTTGATATGGGTGACAAAGAACAATAGGATCCAAGTGTAGTAACGAAAAAAGTATCCCTTTTTTCCTTAATTTGGGAATAATTAACAATAAATGAACCTAATGTTTCCCTGATTTAGTGTTGTAATGTGTTTTACACATTCACATTAAGTCTAGGACCCTTTTTAATAAATGGACTTAATGATGCCTTATTTAGGGTGTGGTAAATTACACTTTCACACTAATCTAGGGCTTTAATTAATTAATTAAGCTTAATTGGCCCCTTAAATTCAAATCCAAGCCTTATTTATTGTATTTTCTGAAGGATAAATCCTGACACTCATTAATAATGTTTCATAACACTTAATTTGGAAAAGTTTGAGTCTTAGGCTAGTGACCTAGGACCCATTCGACACCTAGATAATGGATCCTTCCTAGGTCCTAAGACCCCCTTTTGGCATATTATTTCATATCCCCGAAGCATCTCCTAGTTGAGTGTGTTAGGACCCATTAGACACCTAGCGAATGGTTCCTCCTTAACTTAGGAAACCCCTTTTTTTAACTTATTCTTGGTAGTATTTTAATGATTTCAAATCCTAGATCTGATGTCGGCTTGTGTTATTTGAATTTCGGGATTAAATCTTAAGATAAGTATAAATATAAGGTTAATTCAGATAGTTTCATCTTAGATCTTCATAAGCAATTCACAAGAGCATTAGAGAGAATTCGATAGAATTCAAGAAGACATTCAAGGGCATAGTATCAAGGTTTTATTGTAGCCATCAAGGATCCAATTCATCATGTTAAAGTCATGCATATTGTTGAGCTAATGTGATGTTGTAGCATTGGTGATCAAGTTCAAGTCTTTAAAGCCATTATCTTATGTCAAGTTCATGATCAAGACCCGCATAAATTGAGGCCATTTCATGCTAAGTTGTTGATTTTTACTCTAAGTTTTCAATTAAGGATTGGTGAGTTGTTATGCATTGTTGTCCATTCATCTTTCCTTTATGCATTATTTCATTACAAGGTTTAATTACCAAAACGAGGTTTGACCAAGGAAAAGCCCTATTCCCTAACAATCAACATTTTTTATTCTCTCTTGATGTGTGATTGCATGGTTTAGATTGAAGATCAAGTGGAGAATAAAAGTTGCAAAAGTTGTCAAAATTGTAAATTTGTTAAGTTGTCATCTTTGTTGCAAGATCATGGAAACTAAGCTACAGGAATTATTTTTGACTTTTAGGAACTAAACACCTAGGATCTGGGAGTGTAGACATTGAAGAACAGGATCCCAAAACTGATTTTCTAGAATCCTAACAAGGACCCATTAGCCACCTAGAAAATGAGTCCTCAGTGAGGCCCAAAACAACACTTTTTCAACAAGGTACACATCATTTTACCATCTAAAAACCTTCCTATTTGTTGTTATAATAGTTTTTTTTTCTTATTGTTATTTATGCATTATTCCCCTCATAGTTGAGTAAAACATCTAGTCAAAAATTAGGTGTACCCATTTGATCAATCACATTTGGGTAAACCCTATTTTTCTATGTTTCACCAAGCACCAGAGATGTTAAATGATCTTGCTAGAGGGAAACAAGATTTACAACAAATTTTAGCTCAAATGGTGGCATTGATGAACCAACATATGTTGGTAAATGACAACAATGGTGGGAACAATGCAAGGAACAACGGTGGAAACAATGGTGGAAATAATGGTGGTAACAATGGGCATGAAAGGAAAAATGGAAATAGGGATGGTTCGATGAATAATAGGGTTGCAAGTAAGCATGCAAGAACTATAACAACCAACTCTAGGCCCCTTATGCCTAACTTTCTACCAAGGGTTAACCCACGAATTGAAGAAGAACCCACATGACAAGAGTTACATGACCAAATTTTAGAGGATTGGAAGAATTTAGGGCTTGATTTCTAGGCTAAAATGTCCTTCCAAGATTACATGGACCTTAGGTTGAATCATATACCAAATAGAGGTGGTAGAAAGCATAACTAGTACTTGCAAAGGAAATTAGGAAAGTTATCTATTACATACTATGATGGCTTGGGAAAGACTTTAGCTAGAGCATGGGTTCAGAAATTGGACACCTGCTTTCAACTTAACCCAATGTCAGAAGATGAGGCTATTAAGTATGTTGCAACTCACTTAGATGGTAGTGCTCATGAGTAATGGAATCATGGAATGATCACCTTAGGCCATGATCAGATTGACTCCTATGATGAGTTTATAGAGAGATTAATAGATAGATTTGTTAAGAAAGATCCAGAATTGCACTTTAAGGAATTGAAAAAACTCAAACACTGGGGTTCAGTGGATAATTAAATTGTATATTTTAGAGGCTTTCTGTGTTAGTGATTGATATTTCAAAAATAAAATTAATTATGTTGTTTGTAGATGGACTTTCAAATCCATTAAGAGGTTGGATTTGATGCCTTTATGGGAGACATAAGGGGTTTTATTAAATTTAAATGTAATATTTATTCCCCCAAAGTGGGGCATGGGCTTTTGGAGAGGTGTAAAAGTGTTTTGAAGAGGCATATGTACTATGCTTGGATTATATTTTTGAAGAATACATACGTCGAACCATTGTTCTTCCATTGCTTTGTAAGGACGAAAACCCTTAACGAAGAGCATCCACTTTGATTGTGAGAGATAATTCCTAGTGGATTTTTTATAGGTGACTTCATACATGGGTCATTCAGAAGCTATATTGTTTTAGTTTTGGAGAGTTTTCCAAGGGTTTAAGAGTAGATTTAGAAGGGTAGATTGAAGAGTTACATATCAACAAATTTGAATTCAACAAACTTCATATTCATACCTCCATTTGCTAGTTGTACCCTTTCCTAGATTATCCAGATAAGGGCATGGAAGTATGGGAGTGAGTCACCCAATTTTTGGGGTGAAATTTGTTAGGGTTGGTGGCACCCAAGGTAGTAGAAGAATCAACAATACACTCAAAAATGAACAACAACAAGTTGAAGGAGATATCAAGCTCTCATGGTGATTCAAGGTTGTTTTTCCAAGTTTAGTCTTTAGAATTTTTGTAATAGCAGTTAATGGGTATGTCTAATATGCCATAGAAAGTGCATTTTAATCATCTATATTTTTTTTAAATGTGATAGTAATGAAAATTCCATGGTTGTAGAAAATCTAAAAATGAATTCAATTAATGAACATTTCTAAAATAGTGAGTTTTAACTCTTTATTTGTAAAAAATTCTATTGGATGTTATTTTTGTTATTTACCTATTTTGCAAAAACCAAAGAACAAAAACAATATCAGATGTAATCTCCCTTGTATAATTATTAGAAATTTCACTTTTATCTTTATAGATTAGGATATAAGATATGTCGAAAGAGAAAATATATCTTCTATTTATTCTATTCTAATATATATATGAATAAGAATAGATATCATGACATTAATAGTAACAACAATTTTTGCTACAAAATTCTATAATGATTGAGAATGAATTCAAGAATGGAAGTTTGATAATGAGAAGTAATCCAATGTCTCTGCTTTATTATTCTAGAATCATGCGATTAAAAGTGTCATAGAATTGTGACATCAATGTAAATGTTGTTTTTGATTACTCTTTAAGAACATGTGATTTCTGGTTAAGAGATTGATGCCTTAATCTATTCGTTATTTTTTATTACTACCATATATTCATGTGATTTATTACTCAGCCTGATCATTATTCCTGATTATTTCTTTAGTTATTCCTGATTGTTTCTAAATATACACTAACTACTCATGTGCCTATTCTTTATGTTGGTTGTAGGCTCTATTAGAGCACTCAGTTTGTAGTTATAAATATATAAATCTCCAATAATCGATGATCTCTATGATGAATATCAATTTCATCCATATATAATTTGATGTGAGAAGTTGTATTGATTCAAATAGTGATGTCCTTTTGAATGGACATGTCCCTTAATTTTTGTCTTGACTAACAATAACAAATCGATCCCTCTTCAGATTGAACCAATGCTTATTATATATTTAGTCACTTGTTTACTTTAATCACTACTTAGAACCTAATTGTTGCTCCTAAAATATATTCACTCCCCTTTATAACATCATTTTTGTATTTTCTATGATTCTATCTTCTATATTTAATCTGATATATTAATGAAGTCGTGATTATTTAGTCAATGCTTGATCGAAATGATTTGTATCTCCTATGTTAGTTTATTAATGTCTTCATGATAAGGAATGTCTTGGGTTGACGAGTTTGTTGGATGTCATTTCTTTGGCACTTGAATAGGGATTATTACATAGAAAAAAACACACAATAAATGAATATAGGGTGCATATTATGGTGGTATCACACCTAAAGTATCCTTCCATCCTGGAGGGTTTATGGAAAACAATGACATGATAGTGGAATGAGTAATGCAGCCTTCATTTAATCATAATTATATTCTAAGAAGAAATAGGTCAAATCCAAATTTCAAAGTTCAAACAGAGAATAGTATATTTGTAGGTGTTAATATGGGTGATAGAGAACAATAGGAACCAAGCACCAGAGATGTTAAATGATCTTGCTAGAGGCCAGTGAGATTTACAATAGAGCTTAGCTCAAATGGTGGCATTGATGAGCCAACATCTGTTGGGAAATAACAACAATGGTGGAGATAATGGTGGAAAAAATAGTGGAAACAATGGGGGAAACAATGGTGGTAACAATGGGAATGAAAGGAATAATGGAAATGGGGATGGTTGGGTGAATAATAGGGCTACAAATCAGCATGCAAGAACTACAACAACCAACTCTAGGCCCTTTATTCCTAACTTTTCACCAAGGGTTAACACACCTAAATTGAAGAAGAACCCACACAACAAGGGTTACATGATTGAATTTTAGAGGATTGGAGGAATTCAAGGCTTGAGTTCTAGGCTAAAATGTCCTAAGATTGCATGGACCTCGTATTGAAGCATAGACCAGATAGAGGTGGTAGACAACATAACCAAGACCTGCAGAGGAAAGTAGGAAAGTTATCTATTCCATACTATGATGGCTCAAGAAAGACTTCAGCTAGAGCATGGGTTCAGAAATTAGACACCTAATTTTAGCTTAACCTAATGCCAAAAGATGAAGCCATTAAGTATGTTAAAATTCACTTGGATGGTAGTGCTCATCAGTGGTGGCATCATGGAATGATCACCTTGGGCCATGATCAGATTGACTCCTATGTTGATTTTACAGAGAGATTAATAAATAGATTTGATAAGGAAGATCTAGAATTTCACTTTAAGGAATTGTCTCAACTCAAGCAGTGGGGTTTAGTGGATACTTACATTGTAAATTTTTGGAGGCTTTCTATGTTAGTGACTAATATTTTAGAAATAAAATTGATTGTGTTTTTTTATGGATGAAATTTTAGATCCATTGAGAGGTTGGATTAAGGCACTTAGTCCACCCACCTTACAGGATGCCATTAAAAAGGCAAGGTATATGGAATCTTCTACATCTAGAAATAAATTTTAGTCTAGGGTGATCCCACAATACTAGTTTACAATTTTTGGGAGATCCTGATTTTTGCTGAAATCACATATTTTTAGAAAATATAATGATTTAAGCCTTGAAAATTTTCATTTAAAGGATTCTAGTTTAAGAGGATTTGATCAAACCACCTTAGATCAAACCCCCTTGGATAGAACCCTGCTAGTTTTAAACCATACCTATAACGGAGTCTCCTTTACACCTATCAAAATGTTGATAAAAAACCACTTTTGATTTACCTTTTGGGGGATCAAATGAATTCATTTAAAAAAAAAATTAAGTATGTAGTCCTTATTATAAGCTTCCCAAAAAGTATAATTTTAAATAAATTTAATTTTATTATTATATTTATTTTTTATTTCTTGTGAATGTAGGTTTTTCATTGAAAATCAAGCTCTCTATTCTGCACATGTGGAAAAATAGTAGATTATCAAAAAAAAATTGAAAAACATCAGTGCACTATATATTGAAGTCCTTGATCCAACAAAAAAAAATGAATTTCGATACATACAAAAAAAGTTATGTTGTATACAATCCGCCTATATTTGAATTGTAATTGGTTTGACTTTGAAACTTGATTAAGGAAAAAATATTCAATAAAATACTATGAAACGAAATGAAAGCACTAGATATCATAGTTAAAAATCTAAATTTGAAAAAATTAGAATTTTATCCTTCATGGAAAAAAAGTTATGATGTATATAGTGACCATCACTCCTTAAAAATGGTGTTTACTAAAAAAAACTAGTTTTTGAAGGAGATGGAAAAAGAAGTGCAATTTGATTCCAAAAATTTTGAAAAAAATATATTTAGAATCTACAGACAAAATTTCACAATTCACTAGTTTGCATCATCTTCAAATTCCTCATGGTTTAGTCGCTATAAGTGCCCAAAAGTGAAGATTTAGTTAGAAAAAATCAATTCAGTGTCCAGTTTCGTCAAAATTGTAAACCAGTATTGTGGGATCACCCTCTAAGGGATTCCAATGTAAGAGGGACAAGGATAGAAAACATTTCTCAAAGGACAAAAATCAATCCAAGAATGTCTAATAGGTTGGATAGTGATAAACTTAATGAGCTTAGACGTAAGAAACTATGCTTCCATTGTAGAGAACCTTGGGACCCATCACACAAGTGTGCTATTAAGGAAAAGGAAAAATAAATTGAATATTTTTCAGCTAATGAAACTACATCAAAAAATTCAGACCAACATACAAAATCATAGAGTAGTGATGAGGAAAGCTCAGCAGATGAGGCTGAAAAGGAACAAAGATGTGGTGGTGTCATTGCCCAACTTTCTAGCTTCCAGAAAGTTGGATCCTTAAAGGTTAGAGGGGTACTTTATGGGAAGCGAATAATCACACTCATTGGCACATGTGCTACTCACAATTTTATTGATGAGGGCTTGTTGCCAAGAGAGGAATAAAAATAGAAGGGTTTAAGGTGATGGTGGTGGATGGTTTTACCCTTACTTGCACATGCAAATTTCCAACTTGGGCATACAGTTGCATGAGTATCAGTTGAAGGATGATTTTTATGTGGTGAGTATAGGGGACACAAATGTGGTCTTAGGTATGCATTGGATGTGTACACTTAGAGAGTTCACCATGAACTTGAACATAATGGAGATGAAGTTCAAGTGAGAAGGTAAGAGGATAGTGCTTAGACACATGTCAAATAAGGGTGGTAGAGTAGTCTCCTACAAAATAATGGAGAGGTTGATTCAGCATGACTAGGTGGAGTGGGAAACTGAGTGTATCATAATGCCTATAGTTATGGAGCAACAAAAGAGAGATCATCACCCAGACATTCAAACCTTGCTATCTAAGAATAGAAAAGTATTTGGTAGTATACCACCTACGAGACCTCCTGAAAGAGGGATTGAGCACATTATTGAGTTGGAGGAGGGTGCTAAACCTGTGATTACTACTCCATACCATCATTCAAAGAGGCATAAAGATGAGATTGAAAAGACAACCAAAGAATTGTTAGACATGGGACACATAAGGCCTAGCAAGAGTCCCTTTGCTTCTTCTTAAGTTTTGGTTAAGAAGGATGGATCAATGCCTATGTGCATTAACTACATAACACTCTATAAGAAAACAATAAAGAAAATGTACCCCATTCCTTGCATTGATGAGCTTATTGATGAGTTGCATGGTGCATGCTATTTTTCCAAAATTGACTTAAGGTCAAGTTATCATCATATTCGAGTTAGGGAGGTAGATGTGGAGAAAACTACATTCAAATGTCATTTCAGGCATTTTGAGTTCTTGGTGATTCCTTTTGGGTTGACTAATGCACTGGATACATTTTAGTCATGTATGAATAGGGTATTCAGAAGGAAGCTCTGAATGTGTGTTCTTATCTCCTTTGATGATATTTTGATATTTAGTGTCTTGGGCTGAGAACATGAGGTATCTTGAGGAGGTGTTGAGTATCCTAGAGGAGTCATTATATGAACAAGGAGTCTAAGTGTGATATTGGTATGACTGAACTACTTTATCTTGGCCATATTATTAGCTCTAAGGGTGTTAGAGCAGATCCAGATAAAAGCAAAGCAATTATGGATTGGCCACCATTCATGAATCTATCATAGCTCAAAGGATTTTTGGGTTACGCAATTTTTACAAGAGGTTTGTAAATGGATTTTCATAGGTGGCAGCTCCCCTCATGGATTTGACTAAAAAGGGGCTTTTGTTTGGTCTGATGTAGCACAACAATACCTTGATCATTTCAAACAAATTATGTGTGCTTTCCCAGTTTTAGCTATTCTCAATTTCTCTAAGCCTTTTGAGTTTTCGTGTGATGCTTTTAGAGAGGGGATAGGTGCAATGTTAATGCAAGATAAGCATCTGATTTCTTTTGAGAGCAGGAAGTTGAGGGGTGTCGAGAAGAGTTACTCAATATATGACTAGGAGATGTTGGCCACTATGCATCCATTGGCCAAGTCCAAACCCTATCATGTGGGAGGTAGATTTATTGTAAAAATAGACCATAACAGCCTCAAGTACAACTTGAGTGAGAAGGATTTTAATGATAGGAAAAAAAAATGGTGAGTAGGTTGCAAGCTTATGACTAACTTTTAGTATGTACAAGGTAAGAAAAATATTATTGTTGATGTGTTGTCCAAGAGACCTTATTTATGCTCCTTAGCTGAGATATTTTCTAATTGGAGAGAGCTAATTACAACAAAATATGTTAAGGATCCTTGGGCTACAAGCATTCTTGACGGTACCACACAAGATGATAGGTACAAGGTAACTAATGAGTTGATCTTTTATAAGGAGAGGATTTAATTGGTACCTAATTTGGGACTTAAAGCAAAAAATTTGAGCACTTTCCATGATGCACCTATGGTTGGTCACTTGGGGTTTTTTAAAATATATAGGCAGATCCAGGAGAGGTTTGCTTAGAAAGGGCTAAAAAATGAGGCCCTTAAATATGTCAGGGAGTGTCCCACATGCCAGTAGAACAAAAATGAGCATACCTATCCAACTAGGTTGGTGCAGCCCCTCCCTATTCAAAATTAGAAATGGGAATGTATCTCTATGGATTTTGTCACCGGGCTATCGAAGGCTCAGGGTAGATATTTTGTTTATGTTGTTGATAAATTTACATTTTTTTCTCATTTCTTTGCCATTCTACTTCATATACAACACCAGAAGTAGTTGATTTAATTTTTAGAGAGATTTTTAGGCTTCATGAGATTCCTAGGAGCATAGTGAGTGATAAGGACAACAAGCTCCTAAGTCTATTCTAGTAGGAGCTTTTCAAATTGAACATGATTGATCTCACTTCGAGTACCAGTTAGCACCCACAAATTGATGGGTAGACAAAAATAGTGAACAAGTGGGTGGAGGGGTATCTCTAAAATTACATATCAAGGTAGCAAAAGGCATGCGTTAAATTTCACTTTAGTAAGTGTTGGCTAATAGATTGGGTACCTTGAGAAATAACTATCCAGTATCTGAAAGGTGCCAAAATTAACCAAACAACTCTAAATATCAACCCCTAAACGAAGATGAATATTCTTTGAATTTTATCAAGGTACAACTCCCTCATATGATTTTCGATGAATTAAACTATTAAAATCAAATACCATGTATGCTTTTAACTAGAAAGCAGAAAAGGTATACCTGATATTAGGAAAATTCCCAAATATCAGGTGTGAGATTCAACAAATAAGATGTATCAAAAAAAAGACTAATTAATTACCAGAAATAAAACATATGCCCAATACTATTGAGAAATGAAATAAATTATGAAGAAATGCATTACTTAGACTAAGATAAGATACATGCACTAAGATATTCCCAAACACAAAGATTTAAGAACTCAGATTACTTCACAACCAAATTGCACACAGACAAAACAGTAATTTCATTAATAACCAGTATTGAGCAGCCTTTGAAAAAGATGTCTAGAGAGAAAACATATGAAAATAGATACATTAAATAGGAAAATGAGCATTGCCTCTTCATGTCCCCAGCTAATCAAACAAAAAGACACATAAAAGAAAGAAAGAGAAGCTAGGCCATCATGATGATGTCACTTTATTTCCAGCTTCTAGGGTCACCAAAGGTTTCTTTTGCCATGCCTAGAAAGCTTTGAGGATATCCATTAGGTCCTTATGCTAAGGAATAATTAAATTTTTCATCCTGGCCTTCCACATCAGATGGTTGTCCTTAGCCATTTCCATGCGACGTTCACAAACCTTCAGGAGGTCAACTGCCTGAGATGAGACTATGTGTAATTGTCTTAGTTTCTGCAAGTGTTCAACATTAAGTGAGGGAAAATCAAAAGTATCCTTGACCATTTTCTAGTTGTTTATTAAGCTCCTAACATCCATGTCATTTCTCATTTCTCCTTTATCATGGAGCAAGCCAAGAGCCACCAAGGTACTCAGTGCTTCATCTGAAATGTTAGTGCATTCATTAATGATCTCCTTAAGTTTATGTAAAGTTTGCTTGGAAATCTGTAACTTCTACATCACCCCTTTAGTCCATGATAGATAACGAGTGTTTGAAGCATTTGATATAACCTGGTATGCCACCAACTTTTCCATGTCCGAGCTCAACATTAACTTTAATTCAATTTGGTAATTATTCCATAGCTTCTCCTCCTTTTCAATCGTAATGATCTCTTCTCCGAAGGTGGTTTTCAAAGCATTCATCTCTTGGAAGCATTTTATGGATTTAGTAATTACAAGGCTTCCCTTCTTAACCAGAGACTCAACCCAATCATCTATAGCCCTACTTAGGCTTTGAAAAATTTTAAGTTTAGTTTAGGCCTCCTTTCCAACTACAGTGAGTGACTCTACAAAAGAATCAACCTAAGAGAGAGGCTGAGGAATAATCTCAAAAATAGACTTCAAGCATTCAGTCAAGTTTCAAACCTGAGCTTTCAACTCATCTTTGCTTTATTTATTCTTCTTTGATCTCTCAACCATTATGGTCGCAAACACCTAAAATGTTTGAACATCTCCATCCCTAGTGGGAGGGTTGAGGTCTGCTTTGTTCACTTCAAAGTCACTTGTAGCTGCCTAAGAAACATCCCTTTGCACTGAAGGGTGCACAATTTCTATCTGGAGTCTCCCTAATTCTGCATCATCTATCAACCTAGCAATAGTTTTTAACTTCTTAGGTTTTTGGGTTGAATTTCTTTGCAATAGTTGGCCCACCATATCCTGTTAAATAGGAAAGCTAGGTTGTATAGCTTTCCTTTTTCGTGACAATGAATCCTCCAACTAGGTTGGAGTTATTGAGACCTTGGTTGCCTTGAAACCTGGAGACTCGAACGATGTCTTGGTGACTGGAGGAATGTCCTCTATAGGTGCAATTTTTTGTGACCTCTGAGATGTGTCGACCTCTCTAATAGGTGATTCATCTTGGGAGGGAGAGGAATTGATATTTAGGGTTTCTAAACCCTCCTCTTCTTCTACTCCTTCATTTTCCTTCTCCATAGTAGGGAGGCTTAAGATATCTTCTCCATAGGTTTGTGAATACACATTCTTGTCTAGTGGATCTTTATCGCCACCTCCTTGGGCTCTAGATGGTAAAGATTGAGAAACATTGCTAACTGATTTCCTACTAGTAGAGGCTTGAGAAGTACCTTCAACAGGCTATGAATCTTTAGACCTAGTGTGAGGACGGGATTACTCAACTTTCTTCTTTTTCACATATTCTTGTGTTCTGGTCAAAACATCAGCAGTTTTTGCTTCAATGGTCTCTTTTTCTTTGAAATTCCAGTCCATAGCAGGAATAGGATGGTTCTCTATCAATTTAGTATACACTGGGTCCACCATGTCAGACCCATCTTCCACAATGCCCTGCAAATCCCACTTCAAATCATAAATGATTATCTCTTCCAATGTCAATCTCATCCATCTCCTTCTTCTGACCTCATATTCATCAAAACAGTCAGCCCATTAATCTTCAAGGCTAGATTGGTGGTAAAAATTAGGGCTCAATTTCAAGTTATTCTTAATGTAATCCTTTAAATCAAAGGGGACTCGCTCATCATATGAAGGAATGTTGTACCTAGATAGTTCCTTCTCAATATTCAGGGCATCATACATTGATTGACAACTATATGCACCAAAACCAAAACGGAAATGGAATGTCAATCTTTTACTGTCTTGGCATAATCTGTTAACATCAACCAATTGTCTGCTTACCTCAATAATCACCCAATTATATTCAGGGTATTTGGGAAATTTTATGGGAAATCCAACGTATCCACCAACCCTAATGTATGAGAATATCTAGAATTGAATAAAATGGCTACCATAGAAGTCAACAAACTGCATGGCTTCAAGTGATAGCCTCATTGTAGGACATCCTTGTATCTCTTTGGCCATCCTCATGGAGAAAGTATCAATCACCCTTCTAAAATATTGAAAGCTCTTGTGAAGTTGAATTTTATCCTGATAATCATAAATTGGTACTTTTCCCAAAGGTAAATCACTTGGTCTTAATCCAGGCCAAGGTCTGGTGCTAGCAAGGGCATATATCAAATACGAAGACATATAGAAAAATATGTTAAGAGTAAAGAATGTCATCAATTGGTCACTAATTATCTCTGCCCAATCCAGGAACTATTCTCCACTCAAAATGATTTGGATGAAGAAATGCACCCTCTTCAAATCCATGAACATTCTCATTTCCCCTTACCTTATGTAATAGCACCACAATGTCGGCCACTTCTTCTACAAAATGATTTCAGTGTAGGTTACGAGGCAATTGGGACTTACCCTTCTTTGGTTTGGCCAACCAATTCTTTGTTATCACATTCCTATAAACCCCTTTCTTTGCAGTGAATTCAATTTGGGAATGTTTCATGTTCATTGGTGAATACTCCTCTCTCTGGAATCCTTAGGCAAGACACAAAGGTGGACCTTTGAACCTTCAAAACAAGTCTATTGTCTTCTGTTCTAACCTCTCGTGTATGTGAATTATAATGTCTTATGCATTCTTGAATGATTTCAAGACATTGCAAGGCTATGGGAAATGCAGCTCAGCTTCAACTAACCCATTGTCTTTCACTCATTGAATAATGGGCGAAGGATTGGGTTTATTGAATTTTTTCCTCAATTCATCCAAACTAACAAGCCCTAGATGAGTATCACCAATTTTTGGACCCTCATATGTTAACCTAGATACATATTCACAACCTGCATATTTAACCCTTTCCATGTATAAGAAATAACAGCCTCCGACAATAGGTGTTTTCTACAATACAAGCAGAAATAATCTAGAGAATATACCAAAATGAGTGAAATCTAAAAATACCTCAATGGTAGACACCACAACTTGAACTTCGCATCTCCTCCAGTTCATCCCTAGAGAATTTTTCAATGAGAATGTTTGTCCAACACTTTTAATTTCTTAAAGTTTGATTTCATGGAAAAACATGGAAGTAGATGAACATTTAATGCCTTAACTCACCTTATAACACATGGTAGTTGTCGTGTCACCACTTCCAATAGAACTGTCTTTCAAAAATTTGAAAAAAAATGTCTACAAGCTACTACATGGGGGGTTCGGTGAACTTCACAAATATGCACCTGAGTTTGAACATGATGGTGAAACTCCACCCAGACAAATGATCATCACACAAAAAGAAAAAGAAAGTTCAATGAAACACATAAAACAGTGCCTAGTTTTAAATTGGAAAAGTGATGCAAAATAGGCGCAAGCAACAAAGTGAGGGGTTTGACAAACTTAACAAAACATCACCTAGGTTCAAACAATGGTCTAAAATACCGCCTGCATAAGACTATGAGCCATTTATAAATTGGTGAATGACTTAGATGAGGCATGGAAAAAATATAGTGGTAACAGTGGCTCTGACTGGGGATGAAGACTGACTAGGATGAAGCAATGAACCCAGATCCAAATAGTATGATCAATGTCTTATCCATTGGGCAATAGATTTGGCTAAAGTAAAACACATTCTCTCTCTAGCAGCAAGAAAACAACCAAAACAAAAACCAAACCCCTAAACTAACTATGTACAGAAAGGGGTTGTGAGGCCATCATAGCAGATAGAGCTTCAGATCTTTCCCATTGTAAGGAATGGGAAAGGGGGTACCATCAGGGTATGCCAAATGGAAAGTATTGGGCCAATACTCCTGAATAATTTTAAAAGGACCAATCTAGAGTGAATCAAACTTCTAATGGCTCCTTTAGGTTCTTTGCACTTGTCCCAAAGTAGAACTGAATCTCCAACCATAAACTTCCTTGGTCTGGCTTTTCTATCAAAAATATTTTTAACCTTTTCCTAGTGTATAATTATCTTATCAACCATTTCTTCCCTCAGTTCTTGTATCTTGGTCAAATACAAAATCCTCCTCTCCAAGGCATCGTTGAATTCAGCTTCCTCAATAGCAGTCTGTAATTTACAAACTAACAACTCTAATGAAAGACGAAGTGCACTTTCCATGGCATATACCAATTCAAAGGGGGTCATCCCAATGGCCTTTTTTGGAGTTATTCAGTCTACCCATAGGGCTTCATACAAATTTTTGTGCCCGTCCTTCTGATTTTCATCGACTAGCTTCTTGATAATATTTATCAAATTTTTATTGCTAGATTCTGCTTGACCGTTCCCCTAAGGGTAATAGTTGGCTGAATGGGAAAGGGATATTCCATAATCATAGCAATAAAGTGAAATCTCATTAGAGGAGAAACTAGTAGCATTGTCGGTGACTAGCTTGTGTGGGACTCCAAACTTGACTAAAATATTTTCTTTGATAAAATCACAGACTACTTCAAAAGTGATTCTCTTGACTAGAATCACTTATACCCATTTAGTGAAGTAATTAGTGGTTGTAATGATGTATGTATGACCTCCACTAGATTGTGGGTTGATTGGGCCAATAAAATCAAGCCCCCACTATTGAAACAGTCCATCGATAACCACAGGCTTGAGTGGTAGAGTTGC
The DNA here is from genome assembly GCA_007258455.2 of Sequoia sempervirens. Taxonomy (NCBI): domain Eukaryota; kingdom Viridiplantae; phylum Streptophyta; class Pinopsida; order Cupressales; family Cupressaceae; genus Sequoia; species Sequoia sempervirens. The sequence goes on from VDFB02000015.1 coordinate 414,325,476, forward strand.
TAATTGAGGCCTCCCTGCAAAAAAATTGCATTTTTCACATTTAGCCACCTAGTGGTAGGCATCTCTGAACATTCTAGGCCGGTAGTATTTGTGCCCTATAATTTTGAAGGCAGTCACGATGGAAGAGAAGTGACCTCCACAAGCCTCATTGTGGAAAATATTCAATAATCATTATTGTTGAGCTTTATCCACACATTTTAAGAAAGTCTTATCTACACCATGTTTGTATAAGGTGTCACTCCAAATAACATACTTAGTTGCTTTTAGTTTTAAGTTCCTTTTCTGCTTACCTAAGAGGTGCTTTGGGCATTGTCCATATGTGAGGAAGTAGGCAATATCATAAAACCATTCATCTTGTAGACTAATGGTCAAAGCTAATGGTAAATCTTCATCTTGTTCTTCTTCCGTGGGACTTTCTGCCATCAATTTATAGAGTCCTCTTCCTCTAATGAATTTGGTAGGCTTCATGTCTAAGTCATATTCTTGTACCTTCACTATCCAAATACCTCTCAAGTGTTACAATCAATATCCTGTTGGGTCAATATGCTCTTTATAGCTGGGTTTGGCACATATACCATCGAGTGTGAATGCAGGATATAGAAGCGGAACTACTTAACTACCCTGACCACTGCAAATGCATGTTTTTCAATTGGGGAATAATTAAGCTCATGTCTCTTTAATGGCTTGCTCATGAAGGAAATGGGTTCTTGAATTTTGTCTTCATTCTCTTGTAACAGCACGATGGATGTAGTGTGTTCAGAGGCATAACAATAAATAATGAAGTCCCTCTTGAAGTCTGGACTAACTAGGATAGGGGCTCGGGAAATTTCCTCCTTGATATTTTCAAAGGTGGGCTTCCCAACTTCATTCCATTTAAAACCAGGTTTTTCTTTCATCATGTCTATAATGTGTTTAGTAATTTCAAAAAAAATTGGAACGAATTTCCTCAAGAAATTCACTTGACCAAAAAAAGACTTCACACCAGTCTAACTTGAAGGAAGGCCTAGTTGTAGTATAGATTTCACCCTATCAGGATCTATTCTAATGCCTTCTTTTGATAAGATGTGGCCTAAAAGTTTTCCCTCAGTGACAACAAAAATAGACTTCTTGGGATTTAGAGAGATACCACGTTCTTTGCATCTTTGTAAAACTCGTTCCAAATCTTGCATATGGTCCACTCTTTTCTTAGAGAACACTTTCAAATCATCAAGATAGATGACTATGATCTTGTTCTGAAAGCTCACCAAAAGATAGATCCATAGCTCTCTGAAATGTTGTGCCTACATTAATGAGTCCAAATGGCATTCAATTATAGGTGAAATTTTTCTAAGGCGTAGTGAATATCATTTTTTGTTGGTCCTCTCCCACCACACTAATCTGATTATAACTCGAAAATCAATCTAACATAGACATCATCTCTGAATCAACAATTGTTTGCAATATATGGTCCATGTTAGGTAGAGGATAATTATCTTTTAGTGATGCCTGATTAAGATTTATGAAGTCAATATATATTTGAATCTTCCCATTCTTCTTGCGAGCCGGTACAATATTCGCTACCCAAGTAGAATGATGTATAGGATAAATAATTTGTGCCTTGAGCATTTCTTCAATCTCCTTAAAAATTGTGTCAATTACCATGGGATTATAATTCCTTTGTTTTTGTCTAAAAGCATTATTCCCCTCTTTAAGTGGTATGTGATGGTGAAACTTTCCATCCATGAAATTTTTTAGATCATTGTAGCACCAAGCAAAAACTTCCTTTATATTCAATTAACAAAGCTATCAATTTCTCCTTCTCTTCTGGAGAGTAGCATTTCCCAATATAGACCATTTTTGGAGAATCAAAGTCCACAGTATTCACTGCCTCGAAATCATCAAAATGTCTAGCAAAATTGCTCATTTTCTTCCTTACAGAATGATTATGGCGATCAAACAAGTCCTCAAGAGAAACCAATCCTTTAGGTATTTTATTTCCTTTTAACTGAATAATCTCATCTTGGTGACCGGACACACTATCAGGACAGGAGTCTTTACATTGATTATCACTTCCTTCAAAGAATATTTGAGCAAAAGCCCCAACATTTTCTAAGAAAGCATGAATTTGTTTTTCATCTTTAAAAACCTTCCAGTAATTGACGTTTTTAGGAACACTAGGCTGATAAACTAATTCAATCTTGTAGGACTTATTTTTGAATTCTGGATGTGGGAGGAGTAGAGAGGTAGAAACTGCCAACGAGTCAACCTTTGTGTTAAGTTCCCTGGGAATGGCTTCTATTGAGAAGGCATCAAAATTTTCAATGGTGTCCCAAACTTGGTTCCAGTAATGCTTTAACCTTTCATTCTTAACAGTGAAAGCATTACACACTTTCTTATCAATTAGCTCAGCATCTCCCAAAACTTTAAGCATATTTATTCCCATACACTTAGCTTCAATTAACCCTAGCAAAAGGGTTTCATATTTAGCAGTATTGTTTTTATTTTCAAATTCTAGCTTATAAGCAAAAAGGAATTGCTCACCAGAAGGGGAAATGAGAATGACCCCTGCTCCTGACCTGGCATGAGAACAACTTCCATCAAATTCCAGTGTCCAGAGCTCAGGTTCTGAATCTGGAATATACACACCATCTTCCTCTTCTTCTCCAAAGAAGAGCATATAGTTTCCAAACTCATTTTCTTCATACAAGATTTGTGCTTTGGGGCCTTCAAACTTGAGCACCATTATTTTAGCCTTTGACTTAGGTTTGAGGCATACTTTCTCTTTACCAACAGGTATAGTGGCATATGACCAATCCAACTATATGTCTCCCCCCAAGTCTTTACAAAACTCTTGCTCAGAAGCATACCATAACTAGCAGGTATATCCATGACCAATATGGTGAGCTTGAGTCATTTGTTAGGGTAGGAAGCCAGTGCAACTTGAGCATCTTTAATCTATCCAAGTAAAGGCACCTATTTGGAATCCATTGAATAGCACTTCCCAAAGGTCTTGGTCATTTATAATCCTAAAGCTTTAGCAATTTGTGTAGGCATAACATTATCAGAAGCACCTGAATCAATGATGCAATTGTTAACTCTGAACCCATTTACAAATAATGATACATAAAACAGGTATGATTTTGCATCAGAGGTTGATGGAGAGGATTTTTTACTACTGGATGCAGCATTAGCGGCTAAGTCCTGATATTTAATTATTGCTTCATCAAGGCCTACATGCAATTCTGAATGTCCTGGCCTAATGTATTCAATCAACTTATCAAGCTCTTTAGGGTTCATCTTTAAATATTCAACCTGAGAGATTTATATTTTAGTAGCTTTACAAAATTCCACAATATCAAAAGTTCTTGTTTGACCTTTGAGGGATGAACATGATTTTTAGAGGATTTATTGACCACACTTTGTGAAACATTTTCACCTTTGGAAACTACACTAGCTTTTGTGAGTAAAACTTTAGAACTAGGAGTACCTTTTTTATTGTGATGTTGTTGGCTTCGAGTGATGGCAGCACAGGTAGCATCATCCAAGGTAATATACACATCTCCTCATCTATCATCATCGGGTTCATATTCTAAGTATCCATTTATAGAGTCACCATATTGATTAGACGAAGTTCCTTCCTCCATGATTTCTTCAATAACTTCTTTAGTAGTAGTTAATTGCATAAACCTATTCATTTCGGGGCAATCAGCACCATCATGATCAGATGTGAGATGAAATACATGCATATTCTTTTTATTGTATACGGGAGGAGCTTCAATTGCTAGCCTCTGTTGAGTTGGAGGTAAAGGTAGTGTCTTATTCCCTGGCTGAAAATTTGTCTTTGTAGGAATATCTTGATAGAGTTGATTACCTTTCAGCATCTGCATTTTAAGGGCAATAATGTCATTAGCCAATCTTTGGATCATAGGATTAGAAGAAGTAGTAGGGAGTGCTTTATTCCTATGCAATTATTTCTTCCGTTTTCCAACTGAAATAAAATCATCTTCTAACTCAATGGCCAATGTCTGTGTAGCCTCAAGAGTGTTCAATGGTTGCCTCTTTAAGAGAAGACCAATATCAGGATGTTGTGCATTAATAAAGAAAAAATTCTACGTTTATACAGAGGGTCTTTTAGCAACCATAATCTGGTTTATTATCCTGTTGAACTTAGCCACAAAGCCTCTCATAGGCTCATTTGCTTCCTTCTTCATATGAGTGACTTCTGCTATCAATGTTAGGTCATCATCTGCACCTTTGAACCTGGCTTCAAACTTGTTGTGCATAGTGGCCCAATTTGTGATACATCCATGGGGCAGCTGATGAAACCATTGTGTTGTTGCATCAGCTAAAGATTCTACGAACAACCTGATGGCTACATCTTCCTCTTGTACTGCAAGCACCACATGTAGCAAAAAAAGCATCAATGTGTTCTTCTAGTGAAATCTTCCCATCTCCCTGGAACTTAGGTAAATTCTTATGAGACCCTTTGGGTAAATCATGCAAATTATTTCCTAACTATAAAGGACCAATAGCAACACCCCAAGGGACATGTTGTTGAGCCATATTAAGGAGAAAATTATTCACAACTAGTATTGTGTAAAACAAGTGCTTGTGAGGTAGAATGATTAGTAGGTGTTCTAGTAGGTGAGGCGGGTCTGCTCCTAGCCCCAACCCTTTTCCTAGAGGGAATAATATGAGAAATCACTTCTTTGCAGGGTTTCAAAAATAGGATCAGAAATTCCCCTACTTCTTTCCCCTCTAGTAAATCTATGAAAATCAAGGGTTAATTAAATTACTCATGAAATACGCTCAGACAAGACAACCAGAACCTTATGTACAATATGATTCCCCAACAGAGTTGCCAAAAATCTATTGCCTAGCAGATTGGGCACCTTGAGAAATCACTATCCAATATCTTAAAGGTGCCAAAACTAACCAAACAACTTTGAATATCAACCCCTAAACGAAGATGAATATTCTCTGAATTTTACCAAGGTACAACTCCCTCATATGATTTTTGATGAATTAAACTATTAAAATCAAATACCATGTATTCTTTTAACTAGAAAGCAGGAAAGGTATACCCGATATCAGGAAAATTCCCAAATATCAGGTGTGAGATTCAACAAATAAGATGTATCAACACAAAGACTAATTAATTACTAGAAATAAAACGTATGCCCAATAATATTGAGAAATGAAATCAATTATGAAGAACTGCATTACTTACACTAAGATAAGATATGCACTAAGATATTCCCAAACACAAAGATTTAAGAACACAGATTACTTCACAACCAAATTGCACACAGACAAAACAGTAATTTCATTAATAACCAGTATTAAGCAGTCTTTCAAAAAGATGTCTAGAGAGAAAACATATGAAAATAGATGCATTAAATAAGCAGATGAGCACTGCCTCTTCATGTCCCCAACCGATCAAACGAAAAGACACATAAAAGAAAGAAAGAGAAGCTAGGCCATCACAATGGTGTCACTTCATTTCCAACTTCTGGGATCACCAAAGGTTTCTTTTTTCATGCCTGGAAATATTTGACGATGTGCATCAGGTCCTTATGTTGAGGAATAATTACATTTGTCATCCTGACCTTCCACGTTAGATGGTTGTCCTTAGTCATTTCCATGTGACGTTCACAAAACTTCAGGAGTTCAATTGCTTGAGACAAGACCAAATGTAATTCACTTAGTTTCTGTAAGTGCTCAACATTAAGTGAGGGTGCATCAAGAATCTCCTTGACCATTTTTTGGAAACCGTCTATTAAGCTCCTAACATCCAAGTCATTTCACATTTTTTTGTTATCTTGGAGCAAACCAAGAGCCACCAATGTACTCAACACTTCATCTGAAATGTCATTGTATTCATTAATGATCTCCTTAAGTTTCTGTAAACTTTTCTTGGAAATTTGTAACTTCCACTCCACCCCTTTATTCCATGATAGATAATGAATGTCTGAAGCATTTGATATAACCTAGTTTGCAGCCAACTTTTCCATGTCTGAGCTCAACATTAAATTTAATTCAAGGGTATGTGCAGGATCATCATGGAAAAAACAGGCCCTTAAGTGGCAAAAAATTCAAAAAAATCAAAGTTAGGAAACTTGATGTAAAAATTTGAATAAGTTATCTATATTATTTCAAAAATATGTAAGAATAGAATCTGTAGAAAATTGAATCTAGTTTCAAAACTACTAGGTTTGTTTAAAAAAAAAAAATCTATTTGGTGAAAATTTGAAATTTCAATGCAGTGGTACTTAAATTTCAGGGAAAAAATAAGGTGTCTGTCTGACCACCCTAACCACAATAAAATGATAATATTTTTTATAATATTTTAGATATAAGTAGAGGATTCATGCCCTGATGTGATGCATTTATTTTTGTAATTGTTTTCCAAGTAAATAATTAATTATGAATTTTTTATTACAACTTTTTTAAAAATATAAAAACTCGTATGTCTAACCACCTTAACTTGGTTAAAACTTCATGAAATTCAATTTTTCTTTTTTTAATCCTATAGTATGTGAAGCAAAGAATGTGACACATATTTTGGATTCAAAAAATGTGATACTGTTTAAAAGCTATAGATGTTTTTCATTTAGCCTATCAATTAGGACTTTTGTCATAATTTGAATAGAAAATGAATAATAATTACTTATTAAATTCAAAGTAAAGCATAATTAATATCATTGGAAAGCTGAGAATCTCCTTTAAAAACCCTTTTCATTTCATCAATTTTGGGTAAAAAATAGTCATCAGCCACATACCCATCATATTGCCACTTTTTGGCCCATCGTGATCCTACACATACCCTCAATTTGGTAATTATTCCATAGCTTTTCCTCATTTTCAGATGTAATGATCTCTTCTCCCAAGGTGGTTTTCAAAGAATTCATCTCTTGGAAGCATTTTATGGATTCAATAATGACAAGGCTTCCCTTCTTAACCAAAGACTCAACCCAATCATCTACATCCCTACTTAGGCTTTGAAAATTTTTAATTTTAGTTTAGGCCTCCTTTCCAACTACAATGAGTGACTCTACAAAATAATTGAACTAAGAGAGAGGTTGAAGAACAATTTCAAAAATAGACTTTAGGCATTCAGTCAAGTTTCAAACCTGAGCTTTCAACTCATCTTTTCCTTCTTTATCCTTCTTTGATCTCTCAACCATTCTGGCCACAAACACTTGAAAATTTTGAACATCTCCATCCCTAGTGAGAGGGTCGAGGTCTACTCTGTTCACTTCAAAGTCACTTGCAGCTGCTTGAGAAATGTCCCTTTGCACTCTAGGTGCCCAATTTCTATTGGGAGTCTCCCTAATTTTGCATCATCTATCAACCTAGCAGTAGTTTTTAACTTCTTAGGTTTTGGGGTCAAAGTTCTCTGCAACAGTTGGCCAACCATATCCTGTTTAGGCAAGCTAGGTTGTATAGCTTTCCTTTTTTGTGACAATGAATCCTCCAACCAGGTTGGAGTTATTAAGACCTTGGTTGCCTTCAAACCTCGAGACTCGAATGATGTACTGGTGATTGGAGGATTTTCCTCTATAGGTGCAATTGTTTGTGACCTTTGAGATGTGCCAACCTCTCTAATAGGTGATTCATCCTGGGAGGGAGAGGAATTGATATTTAGGGTTTCTAAACCCTCCTCTTCTTCTACTCCTTCATTTTCCTTCTCCATAGTAGGCAGGATGAAGATATCTTCTCCACAGGTTTGTGAATACACATTCCTTTCTGGGGGATCTTCATTGCCACATCCTTGGGCTCCAAATGGTAAAGACTGAGAAACATTGCTAACTGATTTCCCACTAGCAAAGGCTTGAGAAGTGCCTTCAACAGGCTATGAATCTTTAGACCTAGTGTGAGGATGGGATTTCTCAGTTTTCTTCTTTGTCACCCATTCTCATGTTCTAGTCAAAACATCAGCATTTTTTGCTTCAATGGTCTCTTTTTATTTGAAATTCCAGTCCATAGGAAGAATAGGTTGGTTCTCTATCAATTCAGTATACACTAGGTCCACCATGTCAGAACCATCTTCCACAATGCCCTACAAATCCCACTTCAAATCATAAATGACTATCTCTTCCAATGTCAATCCCATCCATCTCCTTTTTCTAACATCATATTCATCAAAACAATCTACCCAATAATCTTCAAGGCTAGATTGGTGGTAAAAATTAGGGCTCAATTTCAAGTTATTCTTAATGTAATCCTTTAAATCAAATGGGACTCGCTCATCATACAAAGGAATGTTGTACCTGGATAGTTCCTTATCAATATTCAGGTTATCATACATTGATTGACAACTATATGCACCAAAACCAAAAGGGAAACAAACTATCAATATTTTCCTGTCTTGGCATAATCTATTAACATCAGCCAATTGTTGGAGTTAAAATGACACTGAGAGGGGGGGGTGAATCAGTGACTTAATAGATTTGACCAATTTTCAAAAATTCAAAAAAACATAGCTCATATTTGATCTCAATATTACTCTAATTAATGCATTCATGAGTTGAATGTAATCATTCATAAACATAATTGAGAAAATTAATAATCCCAACAGTGAACTGAAACAACAACAACACAGTAAAGCAGTGAGAACTCAGAAGAACAAAGAGACACAATATTTTGTTGAGTGGAAAACCCTCCTATGGTATAAAAACCACTCCCGAAATGCCTTGCAGGCTTAATCTTTTTAATCAACTGTTCATAATGCCTTATAGGCTGATTTTTGAGCACCCACTCAAGGAGCACCAACCCCTCATTTAGAGATATCTATCTCAAGGAGTACCAACCCCTCAAATTATATTTCTAAACAATAATAATATCTCAGAGGATCTCTCTGTTTTCAGTTAAGCTCATAACTTTTTGTTTTCTCGTCTACAGAATACCCTAAGGATTCAATAATTGAATCCTTAAAATATTACATAGAAAAGACTATTACAATATATCTCTGCATCTTTTTTTTTCAGATTTTTAATATAGAGTATTTCAATACATTTTTGATACAGCCAAAGAACAATATTCCAGAATTACAACCAGAGAGTCTACACTATTTTCAACACTGGTTTTTATATACATTTCAAGTATGTCTGTCATGAAGAAATCTTCAAAATGCATTTTTCACAAGAATCTAAAACTCTCTTGCTAATTTTAGAGTATGAAGCTGAATAATGATAATCTGTAGATGATGGTAAAAATCAAGAGTAACGTCTGTCCAGAGATCTTTAATTTTTGCGCTGAATCAAGAGATTTCAAATTGTAACTAATAGATTTTCATCAAAACCACGACTGCCCACCAGCTAAGAACCATAACCTCCCAATTCTCAAAGAATATTTTTTCATGTAACCGTTCTAAGATTCGATGCCAACCAATGATGTCGGCCTGCAACTATACTTAGAAATTCCTATATCGGCCACAGTGTTTGAGTCTTCATTAATCATTCGCTGAGACAACCCAGTAAGTATGTCGAAGGAAATTATAATGCTGTCAGTCACCCCGTGTTCTTTATGTTTCGCTAAGACCTTAGTGATGTCGGGAAGACCTCTCATAGACCACATTATGTTTCACTAAAATCCCTTTTATCTCTTATGTGTCGCTGTGACATATCACTGTCGGGGAGACGTTTTGTAGATAATGCTTTGTTTTACCGAAATTCATCCTTTCATCCGGTGTCGCTGAGACAATTCATAATCGGGGTGAGGTCCCATCAAATTCATTGAGTCATACCGAAACACCCCGCGATACATACTTGATCGCCGAGACATTACCAACCTCTCATCGAAAGCCATTCATTAGACTTTGTCGGCAAGACTTGACGGGTTCGCTGAGACTCTACATCGAAACTCATGAGTCTTACCGAAATGTATTTCATTCTCAGCAGTCGGCAAGACACAATAGTTCTCTTACCGAAATGTAACCTTCATTCTCATGTGGGTCGCCGTGACAAATTGTTATCAGGGAGACCTTATGTAGATTTCATTAAGTTTCACCGAAAGACTATCCATTCTGAGTCGTTGAAACAAAAATACATTCTTACCGAGATGTATCCTTCATTCGCCTTCACTAAGACAAGGCATAGTTGGGGTGACTTCTCGTAGAGCATCCTATGTCTTACTGAAAGCCCACATGATCATTGATGTTCGCCGAGACAAATCAATGCCTATGCCGACAAGGTCCATATGTATTCTGTCGGTGAGACCCACAGGGTTCGCTATGACATTATATCGATGCTGCCACTCTTGTCGATGTGTTCCCATTCAACCTCCAGTTGGTGAGACATAACAATCTCGCTGTGACCTCATACCGACGGTATGACTCCTACCGATAGGAAACACCCTCTATCACCGAAACAAAGGAGAAGTCCTGCCGAAAGCTTCCTATGAAATTCAATGTGTAAATTTGGCGAGACCGAAGGTCACTTGCCAAGACCTCACTTTGATAACCCTAACTCTTACCGATGTATCTTCCCGCCACCGGTCGGTGTGACAATGTACAATCGCTATGACTTCACACCGAAAGAAATATGTCTAGCCGAAGTGAATCTTTAATGTGCCAGTCGGTCGATGTAACAAGTCAAACTCGCCAAGACACAATGCGGATGAAGGATCACTTACGCCGATGAACCACCTAATGTATAAGTCGGTGAGACCAGACACATTCGGAAAGACCTCTCCCCGGTGAAAAATACTCATGTCGATAGACCTTTCCTTTGTCGCCAAAACCATGTGAATGTCATGCCGATAGATACCCAAAGGTGAATTTTGTCATCAAGGACAAACCAATCAAAACACAACTGAGAACCAACAAACTCCCCCTTTGTCCTTGATGGCAAAACACAAATGACTCTACCCCTTTTTGCCTCAATGACAAAGGATAGAAGGGAAGAATGTGCAATGCTAGGAAACACAACTGAGAAGCCAACCAAAATTATCATGAGAAATAGCTACAAAAAAAAGAGTAACAGTGCAGCAACCAAGATTGTAGGAGATTTGTAAGTGAATCAAAATATATAACATGCTCCCCCTAAGCTGAAGCTTGGTGAATTAGAGAAGTAACGATTGAGAGATAACTCCCAATCGAAGTCTCAACCTTTCAAATAACTCTTTAGCTAAGGTCTTAGTAAAAATATCAGCCACCTGATCTTGTGAGCCAACAAACTGTAACTAGACTTCATTAGCCAAAACCTTTTCTCGAAGAAAGTGAAACTTGATAGTAATATGTTTAGTGCGAGAGTGCATAACAGGATTTTTTGAAATATTTATCACACTAGTGTTATCACAAAGAATGGAAATAAGTTTAGAAACATCAATACCCATATCTGAAATAGTCTAACTCATCCACAGTACTTGAGTATAGCATGAAGTGGCAGCAATGTATTCTGCTTCGGCAGTAGAGAGAGAAACAGATACTTGTTTCTTGTTGTGCCATGCCACTAAACGATCACCAAGAAAGAATGCAACACCACTAGTGTTTTTCCTATTATCCAAACAACCAGCCCAGTCAGCATCAGTATAAGCAATCAAAGAGAAATCATTGCTTCTAGGATACCAAAGACCATAATCAAGAGTGCCCTGAATATATTTAAAAATCCTTTTAACGGTAGTGACATGGGATTCTTTAGGTGATGCCTGAAACCGTGCAACAATGCAAACTTCCTGCATGATGTTAGGTCGAGAAGCAGTTAAATATAATAGACTGCCAATCATTGATCTATATTCAATTTGATTTGTATCAGGAGAATCATCAACCTTAGTAAGTTTGCATCCAGTAACCATTGGAGTGCTAACTGGATGGCATTCATCCATCTGAAATTTCTTAAGAATCTCTCTAGCATACTTGGTTTGAGAAATAAATATTCCATTTTCACGTTGAGAGATTTGAAGACCCAAGAAGAAATTTAATTCTCCCAATAATGACATTTCAAATTCAGATTCTATTAGCTGAGAGAATTTTTTACTCAAAGTAACATTGTTGTAGCCAAAGATAGTGTCATCAACGTAAATTTCAACAACCAAAATATCAGAACCTTTAGTTTTAACATAAAGATTGTTGTCTACACCTCCTCAAATGTCTATTGTTGTGATCAGTCTGTACCCTAGAGTACCAAGCTCTAGGTGCTTGTTTTAAGCCATAGAGGGCCTTTTTTCAATCAGAACATGATCAGCTTATCTTGCAAATAAACTCTTCAAAGTTGTCTAACATAGACCTCTTCATCTAAATAGCCATTTAAAAGCAATTTGACATCCATTTAGATAAAGGCCAAGTTTTTGTAAAACATAATAAGCCAAGAATATTTTGATAGATTCTAATCTAGCAACAAGTGCAAAGGTTTCACCAAAATCAATACCTTCTTGTTGAGCATAGCCTTTGTAGAAAAATCTTGCTTTGTTGCGAATGACATTACCATTTTCATCAAGCTTGTTTTTGTATATCCATTTGCCTCCAATGACATTCTTGTCATCTAGTCTTGGGACTAACTCCCAAGTTTGATTTTTCTCAATCTAATCAATTTCTTCCTGCATAGAATTAATCCAACATGAATCTGTGAGAGCTTCATTAAAATTTTTTGGCTCAAACTGAGTAACTAAACAAAAATCAATTTGTGCCTTTTCATCAGATTCTGTCGCCTTTCTTCTAGTTTGAACTCTGCATTTTTATCCCCAATAATCCGATCTTTGGGGTGATATTTAGCTATAGCTTTTGATGCAACCTTTTCAAGACTTGCTGTTTCATTTTTAGGGCTTGTTGAATCAATATTAGGCTTTGTTGTTTCAGCTCCTTCTGAAATTATTTCTAGTTCAAGTTCTTCTTCCTCATTATCCTGCAAAGATTCAACATACAAATGTGGTCTTTCATCAAATTTTACATTAACAACTTCAACAATCTTATTAAGCCTTTTGTTAAGGAATTTATAAGCTTTGTTGTGAGTTGAGTATCCCAAAAAGATACCCTCATCACTCTTTGATTGAAAGCTCCCAAGGTTATCATCATCTTTCTTGATAAAACACTTACTTCCAAAAATTTTAAAGTGTTTGACAGAAGCAGTTTTTCCATACCAAAGTTCATAAGGAGTGTGTTTAGATTTCACCCTAAGCTGCACTCTATTCAAAATGTATACAGTTGTATGAACAGCTTCTTTCCAATACATATCAGACAACTTAGCTTCATCTAGCATGGTTCTAGCCATTTCTTTTGCAGTTTTATTCTTATGTTCAACTACCCCGTTTTGTTGAGGTGTTTTTGTTGCAGCTTACTGTCTTTTAATGTCATGTTGTTCATAGTAATCAATAAACTCTTGAGAGGTGAACTCACCTCCTTTGTCAGATCGCAGACATTTAAGTTTCAGATCAGATTCCTTTTCAACCATTTTACGGAAAATTTTGAACCTTCCAAAGGCTTCTGATTTGTGCTTAAGAAATGTGACCCATATCATTCTACTATAATCATCCACAAACAACATAAAGTACCTTTCACCATTAATAGATCTTGTTCTGGTTGGTCCACATAAATCAGTATGCACAAGCTGTAAAGGTTTTGAAGAAGAATGTTCTTTTGTTTTGAAGCTGATTTTAGTTTATTTACCGCTTAAACATTCTTTGCACACAGAATTTTCTGGCCTGTTAAGGATTGGTAAACCTCTAACATTCTGATTCTTACTGATTCTAACCAGATTTTCAAAGTTTATGTGTCCTAATCTTTTATGCCATAACCAGCTCTCTTCAATTTGGCCCATTAGACACATACCTTGATTATTGCCATTGCTTGATGTGTCAAGAAGATTGTACACATTTCCTTTTGTCCTCCTTCCAGCTGCAATAGCCTTTCCTAGCTTGTTCTTAATCTCACATCCCTGCGAAGTGAAAAGAACATGATAACCACTATCACAAGTTTGACTAACACTTAGAAGATTGTGTTTGAGACCTTCCACATAGTACACATTATAGATAGGAGTGTCTTCATTCAGAAGAAGTGAACCTCTACCTTTAATTTGAATACCAGAGTTATCACCAAACTTAACATAACCACCTACATAATCTTCAAGATTTATAAACTTATCCTTGTCGCCAGTCATATGGTTAGAACATCCACTGTCCAAGACCCATAAGTCCTTTTTCTTGGAATGAAAAGCAGTTTGAACCAACATAGTTTGCTCAATGTTGTTAACAGTCTTAGGTTTCCAAACCTTTTTATTTTTTTGTTGTTTTGATTGCAGATCAGTTCTGTACTGTTTGACAGAATGTCCCAAAGCATTGCATTTAAAACATCTTATCTGTCTAACAAAACCATAGTGTTTCCTAAGACCAAACCTGGGTATTCTAGGTTTCATAAGCTTGCATGTGCTCACCTTATGGCCAAATTTGTTGCAGAAAAAGCAATAACCATAGAAGAATGGATTGTATCTGTAAGATGATTTATTACCTTTCAAGGGCTGAACATGATTCTTACCAAAATCAGAGTGATTTGGACTTGAACCCTTGATTTCAGAAGAGGGGTTTTGTTTTGTATTATCAATTGAACATTCACCCTTTTAAAAACCAATACCGGTTTTATCTTTATACAACTTCTGCTTGCTGAGCATCTCATTGAGTTTTAAAGTGCTTTCATATTTCTCAATTTCCTTTCTAAGATAGACTACTTCTTGTTCTAGTTTTTGAATTTATTGATCTTTACAGCTTACAGTCTCTCGAAGTCAGTCTTCAACTCTTTTAGCTTATTCAAGTTGAGTTTTTAGAGAGACCATTTCTTGATCTGGTTTATGTTCTTGAGCAAGAACTTGTTTTTTGAGTTATCTGACCTCTTGTAAAGCACATTTTAGCTCACTTTCAAGATCTACTTCACCTTCTTCAACATCAATAGTGTTTGAATCATTTTGTTGAGTAATTTCAGTCATGAACAAAGTTTCATCTTCTTCAACTGATGAATCTTTAGACTCAATATCAGATTCATCCTTACTAAACAGACTTTTCTTCTTTTTGAAATTGAAGTTTTGTTTAGGTTTGAAGGCCTTCTTCTTAGGCAGTTTTCCAGTTGTCTCGTTGTCACAGATTTGGTCATCATAGGGACACTTTGTAGCAAAGTGACCTATTTTGCCACAGTTAAAACATTTAAAGGGAAGTTTTCCCTTATATTTTCCTGATCCCTTTTTAAATCTTCTAACAAAATGGGATTCTTTAGAATCAGACAACTCTGATTCACTGACTTCGACTTTTTCTTTCCTTTCAGTGTTAAAGGCAGTTTCTTTTCCTGTTGAATTGTTTTTGCTAGTTCTCATTTCATAGGCAGTAAGTATTCCTTGCAAGTCTAAGGTAAGCTGATCAAAGTGTTTCTTTTCTTCTAGGGCTGAAACCTTATATTCAAATTTGGATGGTAAGGTTCTAACAACCTTTGTGACCACATCAAATTCATTAACCTCTTGACCTAGACCTTTCATTGCATTGACAACTTCATCAACTCTTAGGAAATATTCACCACTTTTTCATCATCCTTCATTTTCAACTCCTCCGATGTTTGAGTAATGATTACAGCCAGTTTGACTTTCTCATTCCCTTGATATATAGTTTCAAGTTTTTCCTAGATATCATGAGCAGATTTGCAATGCATGACTTTAATGAACACATCTTTAGTTAACCCACACAAGATGGCATGCTTAGCTCTGGCATTTGTTTCATACCTCTTTTTTTCAGCAGGATCAGTGGGAATAGAGGCTGGTACATTGTAAGCATTTATAACAATGCTCCAAACATCAACATCAAAAGAAATAAGAAAAGCTTCCATTCTGATTTTCCAGAACACATAATCTGTTCCATCAAATAACGGAGCTCTGGTTACAGAGGCACCGTCTTGAGAATGTGCCATTAAAACAAACTCCAAGACCAAGATCAATCCAAGGTGATTAAAACCTATTAGAGGACCCTACGCTCTGATACCAATTATTGGAGTTAAAATGACACTGAGAGGGGGGGTGAATCAGTGACTTAATAGATTTGACCAATTTTCAAAAATTCAAAAAAACATAGCTCAGATTTGATCTCAATATTACTCTGATTAATTCATTCATGAGTTGAATGTAATCATTCATAAACAGAATTGAGAAAAGTAATAATCCCAACAGTGAACTGAAACAACAACACAGTAAAGCAGTGAGAACTCAGAAGAACAAAGAGACACAATATTTTTATGAGTGGAAAACCCTCCTAGGATATAAAAACCACTCCCAAAATGCCTTGCAGGCTTAATCTTTTTAATCAACATTTCACAATGCCTTATAGGCTGATTTTTGAGCACCCACTCAAGGAGCACCAACCCCTCGTTTAGAGATATCTATCTCAAGGATTACCAACCCCTCAAATTATATTTCTGAACAATAATAATATCTCAGAGGATCTCTTTGTTTTAAGTTAAGCTCATAACTCTCTATTTTCTCATCTACAGAATACCCTAAGGATTCAATAATTGAATCCTTAAAATATTACATAGAAAATAATATTACAATATATCTCTGCATCTTTTTTTTTCATTTTTTTAATACAGAGTATTTCAATACATTTTTGATACAGCCAAAGAACAATATTCCAGAATTACAACCAGAGAGTCTACATTGTTTTCAACATTGGTTTTTATATACATTTCAAGTATGTTTGTCATGAAGAAATCTACAAAATGTGTTTTTCACAAGAATCTAAAACTCTCTTGCTAATTTTAGAGTATGAAGCTGAATAATGATAATCTATAGATGATGGTAAAAATCAAGAGTAACGCATGTCCAAAGAGCTTTAATTTTTGCGTTGAATCAAGAGATTTCAAATTGTAACTGATAGATTTTCATCAAAACCACAACTACCCACCAGCTGAGAACCATAACCTCCCAATTCTCAGAGAATGTTTTTCCATGTAACCGTTCTGAGATTTGATGCCAACCAATGATGTCGGCCTACAACTATACTTAGAAATTCCTATGTCGGCCACAGTGTTTGAGTCTTCGTTAATCATTCGCTGAGACAACCCAGTAAGTATGCCGAAGGCAATTATAACGCTGTTAGTCACCCCATGTTCTTTGTGTTTCGCTAAGACCTTAGTGATGTCGGGAAGACCTCTCGCAGACCACATTATGTTTCACTAAAATCCCTTTTATCTCTTATGTGTCACTGTGACATATCGCTGTCAGGGATATGTTTTGTAGATAATGCTTTTTTTTACCGAAAGTCATCCTTTCATCCGGTGTCGCTGAGACAATTCATAGTCGGGGTGAGGTCCCATTGAATTCATTGAGTCATACCGAAACACCCTGCGATACATACTTGATCGCTGAGACATTACCAACCTCTCACCAAAAGCCATTCATTAGACTTTGTCGGCAAGACTTGACGGGTTCGCTGAGACTCTACATCGAAACTCATGAGTTTTACTGAAATGTATTTCATTCTCAGCGGTCGGTAAGACACAACAGTTCTCTTACCAAAATGTAACCTTCATTCTCATGTGGGTTGCCGTGACAAATTGTTATCGGGGAGACCTTATGTAGATTTCATTAAGTTTCACCGAAAGACTTTATCCATTCTGAGTCATTGAAACAAAAATACATTCTTGCCGAGATGTATCCTTCATCTGTCTTCACTAAGACAAAGCATAGTCGGGGTGACTTCTCGTAGGGCATCCTGTATCTTACCGAAAGCCCACATGATCATTCTTGTTCGCCGAGACAAATCAATGCCTATGCCAACAAGGTCCATATGTATTCCATCAGTGAGACCCACAGGGTTTGCTATGACATTATATCGATGTCGCCACTCTTGTCGATGTGTTCCCATTCAACCTCCAGTCGGTGAGACATAACAATCTCGCTATGACCTCATACTGACGGTATGACTCCTACTGATAGGGAACACCCTCTGTCACCGAAACAAAGGAGAAGTCCTGCCGAAAGCTACCTGTGAAATTCCATGTGTAAAGTCGGCAAGACCGAAGGTCACTCGCCAAGACCTCACTTCAATAACCCTAACTCTTACCGATGTATCTTCCCGCCACCGGTCGGTGTGACAATGTACAATCGCTATGACTTCACACCGAAAGAAATATGTCTAGCTGAAGTGAATCTTTAATGTGCCAGTCGGTCGATGTAACAAGTCAAACTCGCCAAGACACAATGCCGATGAAGGATCACTTACGCTAATGAACCACCTCATGTATAATTCGGTGAGACCTGACACATTCGGAAAGACCTCTCCCCGGTGAAAAATACTCATGCCGATAGACCTTTCCTTTGTCGCCAAAACCATGTGAATGTCATGTCGATAGATACCCAAAGGTGAATTTTGTCATCAAGGACAAACCAATTAGAACATAACTGAGAACCAACACCAATTGCCTGCTTACCTCAATAATCACCCACTTTTCTTTAGGGTATTTAGGAAATTTTATGGGAAATCCAACATATCCACCAACCCTAATGTATGAGAATCTCCAAAATTGAATAAAATTGCTACCATAGAAGTCAACAAATTGCATGGCTTCGGGTGATAGCCTCATTGCAGGACGTCCTTGTATCTCTCTGACCATCCTCATGGAGAAAGTATCAGTCACCCTTCTGAAATATTGAAAGCTCTTGTGAAGTTGAATTTTGTCATGATAATCATAAATTGGTACTTTTCCCAGAGGTAAATCACTTGGTCTTAATCTAGGCCAAGGTCTGGTGCTAGCAAGGGCATATATCAAATACAAAGACATATAGAAAAATATGTTAAGAGTAAAGAACATCATCAACTCATGTAGGCGATCACTAATTATCTCTACCCAATCTAGGAACTTTTCTCCACTCAAAATGATCTGGATGAAGAAATGCATCCACTCTTCAAATCCATGAACATTCTCATTTCCCCTTACCTTATGTAAGTAACAGCACCACAATGTTGGCCACTTCTACAAAATTATTTCAGTGTAGGTTACGAGGCAATTAGGACTTACCCTTCTTTGGTTTGGCCAACCAATTCTTTGCTATCACATTCCTATAAACCCCTTTCTTTGCAATGAATTCAATTTTGGAATGTGTCATGTTCATTGGTGAATACTCCTCTCTCTCTAGAATCCTTAGGAAAGATATAAAGGTGGACCTCTGAACCTTCAAAACAAGTCTGTTGTCTTCTATTCTAACCTCCCGTGACTATGAATTATAATGTCTTATGCATTCTTGAATGAGTTCAGAGCATTTTAGAGCTATGGTAAATTTAGCGGCTTCAACTAACCCACTGTCTTTCACTCGCTCAATAATGGGTGAAGGATTGGTTTTATTGAATTTGTTCCTCAATTCATCCAATCTAACAGTCCCTAGATGAGTATCATCAATTTTTGGACCCTCATATGTTAACCCAGATACATATTCACAACCTGCATATTTAACCCTTGTCATGGATAAGAAATAACAACCTCTGACAATAGATGTTTTCTACAATGCAGGCAGAAATAATCCAAAGAATAGACCAAAATGAGTGAAATCTGAAAATACCTCAATGGCAGACACCGCAACTTGAACTTTGCGTCTCCTCCAGTTTGTCTCCAGAGAATTTTTCAATGAGAATGTTTTTCCAACGCTTTTAATTTCTTAAACCTTGATTTCACAGAAAAACATGGAAGTAGATGAACATTTAATGCCTTAAATCGCCTTATAACACATGGTAGTTGTCATGTCACCACTTCCAATATAACTGTCTTTCAAAAATTTGAAAACAAATGTCTACAAGTGGCGACATGGAGAGTTCGATGAACTTCACAAATATGCACCTGAGTTCAAACATCACGGTGAAACACTGCCCAGACAAATGATCATCACACAAAAGCAAACGAAAGTTTGACAAAACACATAAAACACCGCCGAGTTTTAAAATGGAAAAGTGATGCAAAATAGGTGCAAGCGGCAAAGTGAGGGGTTCGATGAACTTAACAAAACACCACCTGGGTTAGGACAATGGTCTAAAATACCACCTGCATAAGACTATGAGTCATTTATAAATTTGTGAATGACTTAGATGAGGCATGGAAAAAATATAGTGGTAACAGTAAGTATTGTTACAACTCCACTTACCACATGTCAATTAGGATGTCACCATTTATGGCACTGTACAGATATGAAGCTTTGAACTTCGTTGATCTTATTTTTGGGGATAGTAAGGTACCTAAGGCCAAGGATTTGGTATAGGAAAGTCAAGATATAATGAAATCTCTGAAGGAAAATTTGCAGTAGGCCAAAAATTAGCAAAAGATGTATGTTGATCAATATTTTATAAAGTTTACTTTTGAGGTGGGTGATATGGCCTACCTAAGGTTACAACCCTAAAAATAGTCCACACTCAAGAAAAGTGATCGGAGAAGCTTAAGCCATGGTTCTATGGCCCCTTCAAAGTCTCCAAGTGGATTGGAGAAGTGGCTTATGAGCTGGAGTTACCAATAAGTAGTAGAGTACATAACATATTTCATGTGTCTCGCTCCAAAAAGGCACCAGGTAATAATGTTGTTCCTTCCTTAGAGTTGCCACCATTATATGAGGAGGGGAAGTTGATTTTTATTTCCAAGGCTATCATTGATGTTAGGGAATGTACTCTATGGAAGCAATCAATCAAAGAGTATTTGGTTAAATGGAAGAACCTACTTGTTGAGGATGCGACAAGGGAGAATGAGCATATTTTACAACATCATAAGTTGTAATTGCTTGGGGACAAGAAATTTTGGGGAGGGAGGATTGTAATGTCTCCTTCTTAAGCTATAGCAGTGTTGTCAGGATTAGCCTATTCCTCAAGTTCCCATAGGCTAATGTGGTGTGGTTAGGGGACTCCTCAATTCTTGGAGACCATCTTGTTTAGCCTTTGGGTATTTTCTTTATGTGGTGGCATGTTTGAGATTATAGGAGTATATTTATAGCACTCTTCGGAGCATTTTTAAGAACTTTATCCAATACTTACTATTTTTAGTAAGCTTATCCAATACTTACTATTTTTAGTAAGCCACCTCCTCAGCACCGACTTGGTATTTTTGCGTCGATCTTTTTTCGAGATGTTCAATTATGGTATTTAATGTTTATTTGTTGATTTTTTATAACTTAGGGAATTATTTTAAAATACTACTAATATTATAAAGTTGAATTAAATATTTAACTTAATGTTATTTTAATATTTTAAAAGTGACTCTATTAAAAGGTGTTTTGGGGACATAAGGAGTTTTTAAAATGGTAAATTTAAGTGAGTTCTAAAAGTGACGCCTTTATGGGAGATATAAGGGGTTTTCCCCAAAGTGGGGTGAGGGATTTTGGAGAGGTATAAAAGTGTTTTGAAGAGGAATTTTGTATTATGCTTGGATTTTATTTTTTAAGAATACATAGGTCGAACCAACATTCTTCCATTGCTTTGTAAGGACGAAAACCCTTACAGAGAGAATCCACTTTGATTGTGAGAGATCATTCCTGGTGGATTTTTTACATGTGACTTCATACAGTTTAGTTGTTATATTGTTCTAGTTTTGGAGAGTGTTCTAAGGGTATCAAAGTAGATTTAAAAGGGAAGATTGAAGAGTTTCAAATCAAAAAATTTGATGGAAACAAACTTCATATTCATACCTCCATTTGTTGTTTGTACCCTTTCCTGGGTTGGCCATACCATCTAGAGAAGGTGTGGGAATTTGGGAGTGAGTCACCCAAGTTTTGGGGTGAAATTTGTTAATGTTGGTGACACCCAAGGTAGTAGAAGACTCGGAAATACACTCATAAGTGAACAACAACAAGTTGAAAGAGATATCAAGCTCTCATGGTGATTTAGGGTTACTGGTCCAAGTTCAATTTTTAGACTTTTTACAACATTAGTTAATGGGTATGTCTAATATGCCATAGAAAGTGCATTATAATCATCTATATGTTGTTTAAACCTAATTGCAATGAAAATACCATGGTTGTAGCAAATCTAGAAATGCATTCAATTAATGAACATTTCTAAAATGGTGTGTTTCAGATCTTTATTTGCAAAAAAAAATTGCTAGATGTTATTATTGTTATTTGTCTATCTTGCAAAAAACAAATAGCTAAAAACATATCAAAAAAATACACACAAAAAATATAGGGTGCATATTACAATATTCATTTTTTCAAATGTAATCTAATAAAAATGTTGATGCTTAATTCAAATGCACCTTTTAAATGGATCATAAAAGAAAATGGTCAAATAAATTCCCTTCAGTGGCCCTTCTCTATTCATGAAGGTTTGAATATCCCCTTGAGTTGGATTGTCAAATGTTCTACAGTCACTCGTGGACCTCCCTAGCCTCCTTGACATTCTTGGCATAAAGGTAATCCATCACTAAATTACTAAATGATACTAAATTATTATTGTTAATGGGTTGTTGCATAGAGATAAGATTGGCATGAAGAGGGCATGATAACAATCTTCAAGTTCAATATCAATGAGCTCTTTTTCCTTATGAACACGACCAACTAGATTGAAACTCTCAAAAAATTGTAAGTTTTAATGCATATGAGTAGATCACTACATAAACCACCTAATAGGTCAAGTTGTAGCTCATTCACATGCAGAGTTAACAAAGTATTAACTTGTTTATGAACTCATGATTCATGTGGAGTTCATAAGCAGTGTTTAATCTTCTTATTACTTATCATAGGTTTGAAGAACCAAGCCTGGTTCACTCCATTGATTAAGAAGTGATTTTAGCCATTTGCTCACAAGCCCATGATAACAATCCTATCAAATTTCAATATCGAAGTGTTAAAGTATGAGGATTGAGTTTTTTTATTTGTTCTAGTAGGCTTCATTTATCACATTTAGTTTCAACTTGGAAATTCTATTAAGCTTTTCAATATCATTTAGCTTTAACAAAAATTTCTTTTAAATTAGGATGATTGTTTTTTGCCATAGTTGCACAAAGACGCGTCTCCAAACCTTGGGATGTGTCTCAAATATTGGGACACATTTCCCTGTACTAGAAACTTTTTGATGTCTCCTCAATTATTCATTTAAAAAACCCTACATTTAGGCAAGTTTCCATATGAAAAGAAAAAACCGAATCAACATTTCTACATTTGAATGTGTAATATCAAATATGTAGTATGAACTCTTTGACTCTTTGACATTTATGTGTTTAAACTTTAAATTTAATGTTAAACTTTACCAATGTTCTTGTTTTGTGTAATGTCCCCTTCTAATTGATAGGCTGGATGATTTAATGACATTTAATACCAGTAAGTCATTAAATAAAATAAGGGAATTAATTATTGATTAATTAATATTATTTTTTCCAAATAAATATTATAAATAATATTATTTAAAGTGACTTAAGTGGAGCTATAATATTTATAAAGTCACTTTATTATATTTCCCTCCTAAAGTAAAGTTCAAATATTTAAATTTAATATTTGAGAGGGAAAAAAGTATTTTGGAGGAGCATTCAAATGAAGATATAAGAATTGATTTTTAGAGGCTCATTTTCATTATGAAAGTTTATATTTTCTTCTCTTATTGTTGAGAGCTCTCAAGCTTGAAGATTTGGGGTTTCGAAGGTGAAACGATTCCACCCTAGCCTATGGAATTTGATCAAATTTTTCAATCTCCTTCAAAGACAAATTTGCAGAGTATATACCTTTATATCTTTTTATTTATATATATATAGTTCAATTCAAGAGGTAAATCCTCCTTCATATGGTCGGTCGATGATACCAAACTCCATTCATATTTGGGCATTTCATATTAAAGACTGGATGAATTGTTGAAGGACGATTTCATTGCTGCTTAGTTATATTTGCCTTCACTCTGAGCTGGGTGCTGGGTGTTTGAATTTAGGGAAACTCGTGGCTATTCAAATAATCTGCACAACCATCATTTTGTCCTAGAGGAGGCGCACAAGTATTTATATGAGCCATGGTTAATATGTCAAGGTTCTTGGAGACTAAAGATGTCGTGTCCCTACCAAATAAGAATATCGCTACTCTAAGACAGTCCTGATCACTACCTTAATTCCCAGAGAAGTGTGATGGAAGTCAAAGACTCTAATAAGAGTCGATTAAGATATGCTTCACAACACTATAAAAACTGGACAGAGGAAATCAGGCATCGATGTCTAGTAATTCTAAATGCAATGATCATTAATAATACAATACAGTAATTATTATTATTCAAAGAGAAACATTTATATCTTAATAAGTGTAGCAAGACAATTAGGAAAGCCAACAATTAATTGTAAAGAGGCAAAATAAAATATAATTATCCAAAGGTTGCGATTGGGAATAAAAGAAAATAAATTAAGTTAAACAAAAATACATGCCCTTTGGAAAAGAGGAGTCTATTCCAAGGGTTGCATCACTTCATAAGGAAATATTAGGGAGGGCAGTCCTTTGTAAAAAAGCATCGAAAAATATCTACATTTAGATTAATAGATTTACTCATGAAGAGTCTATGAGCGGATTGGGATACAGAATGGAATATCAACTAGGAATTGGATCAAATATCAAGAAGAAATATGTGGGAGTAAGAAGATGGTTCAATGAGATATATGAAGACAAATGATAAATTCATAATAAGGGAAGTAAGTTTAATATAATTAAATACACACACACACACATATATATATGATCATGCGATAACAATGCTTGCAACAATTATTAATTCTTATTAGTAATTATTCATTTGATCTAATCTATTTCTTTCTCTTTAAGAAATATCTTCTGAATATAAGATAAAACAAATCGAATAGCAAGGCAATTGGAGTAGATCAAACATAATTATCTGTACTCAATAGATAAGGGAAGAACTTAGCATTTGTTAATATATTTTTTTCTAAGAATATAGCAGTCTTATGTTTTAATAAATATTGTGGTATGCTCTATCATGATTATTGTGTACAATGATATATTTATTATTGTATAAATTTGGATATATTTAGTGTTTGTAATTCTCTTTAAGCAGTCATGAGGAGGGTTGGGGGAAATACCAGTAGGGTGAGCAACTACTATTTTTCGCTCTAAGTACGCCACTCCATGTTGGATGACTGTGTGTTCACCACTTGGGGCCCGGGGGGTGAATGTCCACCCTTGGGCTTAGAAAGAGGAATCTACGGGCCTCCAAGGGTAGCTTTCTCCAATATCTATATGGATTGGTTGTTGGGAAGGGATTCAAGGATTCTCAATCATAAGAAAGATGGATAAGGCAACATGGATAGGGAAAGTAGGTACAAGTTTATCCACTAAGTACGCCACTCCATATTGGATGGTTGTGTGTTTGCCACTTGAGGCCAAGAGGGATGGTATATCTGCTCTTGGTCTTAGCATGGATAGCTTCAAGTAAACTTACCATGTTTCTCTTCCAAGTCCTATTATAATTAAACTTATGTTATACATTATGGATATTGTGTAATTTATATAGTTTTGAAATAGTTATGTATTTTTACATGGTTTAAAGAGATAAAACATTCATTATATATGTTCTAATTGTCTAACATGATTTCAGGACCTAAGCCAATTTCTATATTACTTCAAGCATATAATTGGTTATTTATAACCCTAACTACATTAAGTTTTGATTCTAGGGCAAGATTTAGGGCAATCCCAATGGGGACATTACAATTGGTATCAGAGCCTTAATCTTGCCAGCCTATGGGACAAACCTACTTTAACCATTTGATTAGGATTAACTATTTAGCCCTCTTCTTAATAAAATCAAGTGAGCTAACATTGCATTTTTATATGTGTGGCATTCACATCTATACTTTGTGTCTTATGTGTATTCATGTGTATACTTTGTGTCTTACGTGTATTCATGTGTATACCTTTACATGTATTCACATGTATACTTTGTGTCTTACATGTATTCACGTGTATACTTTGTGTCTTACATGTATTCACGTGTATACCTTGTGTCTTACTTTGTGTCTTACGTATATTCACATGTATACTTTGTGTCTTACATGTATTTATGTGCATGCTTTGTGTCTTATGTGTATGTATGTGTATAATGTGTGTATTTCACATATTTATGTGTATGCTTCATGTCTTACATGTTTTCTTCATGCTCGATGTGTCTTCAACAAGTTTACTCCATGTGTGTCTATAAATACTCTATGCTTAAAAAATTATCTATAAAAGCTTTATCTGACAAATGCTTATTGGGTTGAGAAGCACAAAAAAATTAGCTTACTTAAAACTAAATTATTATTAGTGTCTCAATGTAACAATGAAGAGTTGTAACTATTGAAGTGAAAAGGTGTGACTCCCTCAAACTTGAGATATAAATGGGAGAAGCATTTCATTTGAGAGAGACATCCATACCATCATTTGAAGAATCCAATTGAGAATAGAACCTTAAGCAATTTTGTAAGAGAATTAAATTAGGTTCTCAAGAATAGTGATGATGGGAGAAAGGATGTAACTCCAAATGTGAAAAGTTGTGACCCTTCAAATATGAAAAGGCTGTGACTCTTCAAATGTGAAAATTTGTGACCCTTCAATTGTGAAAGACTATGAATCCCTCAACAATAAGATATAAAAGGGGAATCATTTCATTGTGAAGAAACCACCCATAGGAAATAAATCCATCAATCAACTTGGAATCTCAAAAGATAGCCATGAAGGGTGGTGATTCATTTACTATGAAGGGGGTGACTCATTTATTGTGAAAGGTGGTGACTACTTCAAGAGATGGATATAAAGGAATAAATCTATCCAATGAAATCACCCCACCACCAACATATGCTAAATAAAGCTAAGTAAACCCAAAATCAACATTGAAACAAGTAGCAAAACCTAACTAAGTACAAACTATGTCTATACATGATTTGTCACTATGTCAAGCTTTTTATGAATATTGAATAGTCAAAATCATAAATTGTGTTAAGGTACAACTTTCACACAAACAATTAGGATTCAACAAATGTATTCCCAACATCATAAGGTATTAGTTTTATTATAATCATTATCATAGGGTAGACTCGTACCTGCTATACATAACATAGTTATTCCATGTATGGTTTCCATTGCAACTAGGGAAAAGAGAATTATTTTACTAAGGACAATAATATCACTTATAGTGTATTACCATAATGTTCCTTGCTTTGCATCTTGGGTGAGGGGGAAAGGAGATCAACATTTAACATCACCATTAAGATCATAGATGTGTGTCATGCTTCTAATCCTCATCTTAATATGTGGAAAACTGTTAAAGGCTACTTTAAAAATCTAAGGTCTCTGTAAATTCACATGTTGCTTTACTCAAGCATATTCCTTAATAATCACAGTCCTTGAGATCACATAAATTGTTCAAAAGACTTAAAGCCTCTTCATTAACAACATTTATTTACTAAAATATCTGAGCAATCATCCACGCCAAAAAAATATTGTTAAGCAAAGGTAATGAAGATAGCCTCATTCTTTAGGAACATACAAATAACAGATTTTTAGAGAGATCTTAAGAAAATTTTGGAAAGAGCCATTGGCACAATAATTTGAAGATATATTCTATAATATCCCCCCTATTTTGAGTTTTATTTTTTATTTTTTTAATTTCTAATTGTTTGGTATTTTTCCAAGTAATGCATGAAATACAAACATTTGCAAAATAAAAAAACACCAAGAAAATGCATGAAATAAATAACCCATATTTAATTATTGTTTTAGATAATATGTTGGATTCATACCCGAATTACAAAATACAATATTATAGGTCTAAATATTGCTTGACTGACAAACTAGAATCACATAGATTTGGATGTCATTCACAAATACCTTCAAATCCCACCATGAAATTGTTGCACAACCTTAAATTTTCCCTAGACACCAATAATGGAGGTGGTTTCAAGTCAAAACTCTAGGCATTTGACCCTAGGAATTGACACACCCAACAAGAGGTTGTACAACCTACTTGGAAACCACACGTGCCAGCTTGTTTTGGATAAACCAACAATAACTAACAATAATAAACCTCTTGATCTGCTATATTCTCCTCTATATGTTTGGAATGATTGATTTTTTGAATCTAATGAAGCTCAATGATAACCCTTAAATGAGATTATCCAATTAAGTTCCCTTGGGTGATCTTTCACACTTGCAAACACTATCCTTTTTGAGGGATTTCAACCCCGAAAAAGTTGTAGCTTTCAAATAGTAAACCCTTGCTTAGTTCTTCTCAAAACTTGTGTAAATAACAATGAATAATAATGAATGGATGAAAAACCATTAAGTTTTCTTTTTATACTTCTCTGAATAGCCTATGTCCACTTGGCAATAAATGCTTTTAAAATCATATTTTCTTTTGATGACATTTTAAATATATATACTTTTGATTATAATTCATAAACTTGACGGTCAACTCATTAAAATAATAACACTTTATGCAAATTCCTTATAAGACCTTTTTAACCCCTTATAATGCCATTTAATAAAGTCATCCAATATAAGTAATATTATTAAAGTTAAACTAGATTAACTTTAATAATATAATTTAAATCATTAACTCCCCGATAAATGCCAATGTCGACTCATGGGAGTATACTATAAACTTTCCAGATATAGTTGTGATAACAGTTGACCATACCATGACTTACTATAAATAGTGAGTATGAGCAACACATCCAAGTGACTTACTAAAAATAGCAAGTGTGGGTAAAAGCATCCAAAATGGCCTCCAAAAGGCACACCACAAATAAACTGGGACATTGAGCTAAAGAATACATAAATAAGCTCCAAAAGGCCTGCAGAAGAGCCATAGATCACCCTCAAAGGCGTCCCCTAAACACCATGTTAGCCTACGAGAACTAGTGATAGGCTAACCACTGCATCTATCAATTGCCTAGGAAAAAGGGGACATTACAATCTTCCCTCCCCAATATTGCTTGTCCCCAAGCAATCCTCACCTGAATACCCTGGTCGGTCACCTAAGTACTAGGATCCTAGACAAACCTATAGAATTCCCAACAACATATCCTCTGCATTGATGGGATAGAGATAAATCCAAGTTCAACAACATTGTAAACCATAGTTAAAAAACTCAGACTTGGCAATAACTTGACAGGCCCAAATTTTTTAAAAACTCAAGACTCAAAAAAAACTCAAGAGAAAACTCGGCAATAACTCGATCAATTTATTGAACATTTGAAAATATATCTATATATATATTGAATTTATGGATTTATTATAATTTAAAAGTATATTTTTTAGCTAGTTTTCATTATAGTTTATAGTTTATACCATATTTTATAGCCAATTATTTTAAGAATAGAAAAAATAGACATCTTTGAACTTATTTTATATAGAATTTTGAAATATGCATATACTAGTTTATTTGTAATAATTTTATTAAATTTCATCACCTATAAAAATATCAAAACTTTTTATTAAAAATAAAAAATAATATTTATAAATACTTTATGTAATAATAAATTGTTATAACTTACAATTATAAACTATAAATTAACACTTTCCATAGATAATTCAATACGATATCGCCCACCACTATGGCTACCTAATTTAATACAATACCTAGTTTTATCTTAATATCTATTGTTTTACTTTTCTTTGACATATTGTTGTTGGAAACCTTGACTTCCCATTTTCAGGAAGGGACTCGACTAAAAGAAGGCATAGTGGCATTTTGTTTATATGTGGTGTGTCGTTGGTTGACCATTTCAAGAGTGGAAAGAGAGAAGGAGATGAGGTTTGATGATGGTCGTTCATTCGACACAATTGGAAGACCAGATGTTTGTATGTTATACGCGTCTTAGCAAACTCATGTTATTTGATAGTTATAAAGCTAGTTGTCAAGATTTTTAACCTAACAAAGTCGTGATAGTGTGTCGTGTGCCCTAGTTGTCGCAGTTCCTCAGTTGCGACCAAAAAATGCTTGAAATCAATTAAAAATCCTTGATATTTGGCAAAGAAATTTTTTTTTAATGATTTTGGCAAGTTTTCGATGGATTTGAAAGGATAAATCATGCATTTTGATGTTTTTTAATGAAAAAATCACTGTAGAGTTTTCATAAAACCCAATGACAAGTCTTTAGGCGATTTACTCGTCATAGGTTCTAGCATGCAAGTACTCGCGAGTTTTGTGAGTACTTGCAATATTTTTTAACCCTGTTGTAAACAACTACCCCAATGTAAAACAATCTACCAAACATAGGAATCCTTGCATCCCGTAGCCAAATTGGAAGTCCGTTATACTCAACACCCACTGACTTCCATTGTGCTACTCTAATTACAATTGGAATGCCAAACCACCCAAAATCTACTTTTTATCATGTATCCCAATGAAATAAATAAATATGGTGGTTCACCACAATGGAATAATAGAAAATAGGGGTATGGTGGACCTATTTCTTTAATTTCATTCAAGAAATGAGATCCAAACAATGAAATGACTATAAACCAAAAGGTGATTCAAGTCAAGTGTATCTGCAAATTTCCCTTTTATGCAAGGAAAGGGATCCTGATTAAACAACACTTTGGGGAGAAAGATTAAAAATAGCAAAACAACTCCAAAATCCAAGCTATAAAGTGCTAAAAGATTAACCTCAATTCTGATGGAACCAGAAATCAAATTGCAGATTTGATAATGGGAAAGTGATGTGTACCAACCACCAAAAGTTCCTTTTCAACTAAACTAAGGACTCATTCACCCTATGGCGAATGGGTCTCAGCTAAGGCTCTGTAAAATCTATTTTTGGGTTCTCTTTTGTTGTGTTTGTAGTGCCAGATTCTTGAATCTCATGGTTAGACAATTGGAAATAAATTTTGTAGGTTAGTTTTAGTGAAATTGCAAGAATGATGACAACAAATGCAAATTTGACAACTTTGCAATTTTTCTCTTCAAGAGATCTTCCACCTAAAATCTACAAACACACATCAAGAGGGAAAAATGTTGTTTTGTTGGTGAATAGGGGTTTGCCTTGGTCAAACCTTGTTTTGGTAATTAAGCATTATAATGAAATGAAATAGCATGAAGGAATGATGAATGAAAAAATTCAATGTCACAACTCACCAAACCCTTGTTTGAACTTTGGAATGTGGATTTGCAACTTGCATGAAATGGCTTCAATGGATGTGGATCTTGATCATGAAACTTGTCTTGAAGTAATGCCTTTGAATGTTTGAATGGATCTTGAACACTACATCAACATATTAGCTCAAATAACATGCATGATGCAATAAGACTTGGACATGATAATGGTATCTTGCTTGTTGCAATAATCTTCTATAAATATTCCTTTTGAATTCCTTGAAAATTCTCTTGAAATTGCTCTAGCTTGATCTCATGAAGTCACATAAAAATTCTAAGATGAAAGATAGTGAAATGACCTTATATTTATACATATGTTAACATTAATTCCTGAAATTCAAATAACACAAGTCAACATGTGAATATACATTTGAAATCATTAAAATACCACCAAAAACATATTTTAAATTAGCGTCCTAGGTCTAAGTGAGGACCCATTCACCCATGGGCGAATGGGTAATAGGTCACTTACCTAGGACACACATTGCTCAATGATAAATGTTATGTTATGGCATTTATGAATGTCAGGTCTTCCTCTTTGGAAATTGAAATTAGTTAGGTTTGGATTTGAACTAAGGGGGCCAATTGAGGCATAATTAACCTCAATTAATTAATAAATCCCTAGATAAGTGTGAAATTGTAAAGGTACACACCTTACAACACCATAAATAAGGTGCAATTAAGTCCATTTTATTAACAAGGCCCTAAACTTAATGTGAATATGTAAAATACATATTACGACACTAAATTAAGGCATAATTTAGTTCATTTTATTATTATTTATTCCCCAAATTAAGTGTGAAAAAGGGATACTTTTTCCTACACTACACCCAATAACATGACCATCCTATAGAAGCATCTTAGAATACCAATAATATTTGTCTCCTTCTTCCATAGAAGGAAACACCTCACACCTACCATCCATCCTACACTTGTGTTTCATTCACAACATAATCAAATCAACTGTGAGTGGGCTAAAATAAAAACAATATGCATATTGCACAATATAAACATTGTGGAATACATTAGCAAGCTCCATTGGGTATCTTGAACCAACACTAGGATCCCATACATTACTATTCTTCCCAGATGAATCAAGGGTCTCACAAAGAAAAACATGGAGAGATGAGTTTGCATCATCTTTCCAAACCCTCTCATCAAATTCAACAGAAAAACACTCAGTATGCTCTACCCCAAAGTCATCTTCATGCTCAAACTCGGTGATAGTAGAGTTGTAGTTTTCACAAGATGATTCTTCAAAATTAAGTGATTCTTTTCTTGCTTTGTAGGGAGGAGAGTGAGTTAAAATTAACTCATCCACCTTCCTCTCTTCCACCAAGAGCTTCCTTGCAAAACTGATGGCAAGGTCTCTATCTTGAAATCAAATGCAAGTAACGTGATTTTATGTCTTCAAGGGCATGCTTGACTACCTACAAACTCAATGCCTTAACTCCTACCCTTGAACCATCTTTTCCCTCTTCAAAATTAATATTCCAAAAGAGATATTCAATGAACTTTTCTATCATATCAAAGCGAACTAAGGTTTGTTCAACCTCTTTTCTTGTTGAGTACTCATCCTTAAGTACTGATCCCAAAGGTGTATCACTCTAAAAATTACAAGCATTTCTTACCATAACAATTTTCTCAAGGCTTCCTTCTGCACTCTCCTCTGAACATTTCTCCGCCAGTCTCAAGAGTTTAGACTCTTGATGTACACTCCCAACCCATTATCAACATATGGAATTATCACGGTATGGAGAGTGCTAGAATCTCCATGCGAAACCTCATCCATATCCATGGCTTGAGCCTCCAATGGGCTCTCAAGTAGTTTATGATCCACATGAAGCAAACTATGAGTATAAATAGAAATTTTAGATTCATACCCGTCATCACGCCCATGCAAATTCGAGTGCTCATCGTTCTTAACCACCATAAGAGACTCTTCACTCAAATTTTGAGTGTGAACAATAGAAGAATTCACACTACTATAATCTTCATGTATTATGCTTTCCATAGATGTCTGGAATACTACTGTGGATGATGAAGAATGAGTCAAACTCAATTCTACGTGTAAATCTCATCAATCTGAACTTTTGCTTCTTGAAGGGCCACTTGAGTGGACTCCAAGGAACCTCTAGTGTTCATAAGTTTGAAGTACGATGGTCAACTTCTTCCTCTTTCTCTCTCAATGCATTTTCAAATATATTTCAGCAAGGTTGGGGAGATGGTCACAATCTGAAAGATGTAAATAGTCTGATTTCATTGTCACTAGGCCTTCTTTGATCCCTGTAAACTCGCATGAGAAGTTTCTTCTTCAATACCTTTTCGTCTTCTCTCAAGTTGAGCCTTCCAAAGGTGATCTTCAATCAGTTTGTCAATTCTATCATAATGTGTCAATGCTACAACTTGTCTTCATTAATCTTCAATTGGTTCTCCAAATTATGTGGACTATCAGCCTTATGAACAACTTCTACTTCGCAAGAAGAATAATTAGATTGGTCTTGAAGTACTTGAGTCACACAACTATCTTCTTCTATGTCATCATCCTTGCACACTTGCTGATTTGGAACTAGGGCAGTACTAATCCCACACACAATATCATCTCCAATACCATCATTAGGTGTTGTATAGTTGTAAAATTACACCCCTCGCAATTTCACATACACTTTTGTATCCGCTTTAGTGTCTGCTCCCTTAGCATCTTGTGTAGGCTCATTTTAGCCCAGCTACATTAGCCTTTCTCCCTTCTCAGGATGCTCAACACCCCTTTTTAGCAGCTACCCTCATGTGTCAGCCTTGCATCAAACTTTGTGCCTTTCCCGTTTGTTTCATTTTGTAGTGTGATGTGTCCAGACACTAGTGTGTCATGTGGATGTTTGCACGCCGCGCTAGCATCTTGCAACGTTTCAACGTTCAAACAATCATTTTCGTGCATGTTTGCCACTTGTCAACGAGTTTTGTCAGTGGTAACAACCTGGGACACCTTGTAACGGCTGAAGAAGCTTCTTTTCCTTCCTTAAATGTTATCTTTTCACTTTGTGTGCAACTCTCTTTTGCTTCTAGCTTCACTCTAGCTTCTTGGCTTCTCTCTCAAACCTTCTACCATCTTGCTCTTGCTTGCACAACTCCCTTATTTGTCACAGTAACTTCAAGCTCTCTTGGCACCTCCCTTTGCAGCACTCTCAATCTTTCTTAGCCACACTCTTTGTAGCCCTCTTGGATTCCATATCTATCTCCCTTGTCTTATGCTTGTGAGAATCTTGGGATTCTTCACATCCTCTATCTATTGCATCTGCATATTGTGATATGGGTTCTCCTCCTTGAGCGGGGATTGATTTTATCACCTCTTTTGTGATACGGGTTCTCCTCCTCAGGCATGGTTTGCTTTTATCACTCATACTTGGTGGTGCGGGTTCTACTCTTGAAGCAGTTTTTGCTTTCACCACACACTTTTTCCATTTCAGTTCATCTCTCTCTATCTGGCTTTCCGTAGAGGTGGGAACACCAAAATGGGGGTTTGACTGAGGCAAACCCCTATACAACCCCAACACTTTCTCCAGATATTACACATGTAGGTTTTGAAGACATTCATTTGTTGGAGGTTTCATC
Organism: Sequoia sempervirens; assembly: GCA_007258455.2. NCBI lineage: Eukaryota > Viridiplantae > Streptophyta > Pinopsida > Cupressales > Cupressaceae > Sequoia > Sequoia sempervirens. The sequence goes on from VDFB02000015.1 coordinate 414,360,111, forward strand.
ACTTGCGTTGTTGTAAGAATTTCCTTTCTTCTCCTTATCTCTATCATTTCTACACTTTATTTCAGTTCTATCACTTTTTGTTCCTTTCATGTATTCTGGAAGTCCTTAGCAATTACAATAGAAGTAGCCACTTTGTCATTTTTTGTGATAAACTCATTCTCTGGTCCATACGAGACACTAGCACGCCTCTAGGACACCAGTGCATTGTGCTATCATCCACATCCTGTGTTGACGTCCTTTGGCTAAGAGCTCATAGTTTGTCTAGAAAACATTTGTGACTTGCTCTTTCTAAGTCTAGAACTCTTGCATTGTTCCTAAGGTAGTTTAGGGAAGTTTTTCCCGTGAGGCTCTCTGAATGAAGAGAACTCGTGAGTAGTGAATCCCCCTTCTCTACATTTTGGTGGACTTGACGTGAAGCGAAGTATTTTTCAGAAAACTAGGAATTTATTTACCCCTACTTGGTGGGGTCATAACTTTTGACTCAATGCTTGGAATTCAGAACCGTTTTCACCGTTGGAAAGGTCTCCTAGAGGACTAGTGCAATCCCTAAAATATGTGCCTTCGACAACCAAACTTTAGGAATTCGACGAAAGTTTGGACCTCAAATTCCACTCCGAAGACCCCCGAAAATGCAAATTACTAGAACCTAGAAAATACTGAAAATACTAGAAATATAGATTTTCAGTTTTTCTTAGTTCTTTCACTGAAATGAATTTAATATCTTCTTTTATTAGTTCAATATCTAATTATATTCAAAATATTAATGATGTTCCATTTCATGCATGTGATGGTGACTTGGCCTTGCCTATGTCACTTGGTGTCTTTGATCCTTCTCATGAGATTCCTCCTACTTTGAAGGATATCTTGTTGCAAGAAGATGAAATCATTGATACCTTTCTTAATGTTACTCTACCTTCTATTTATTCCACTTCACTCTCTTTTGGAGATGATTCATTCATGAATGATGAATCTCCTCTCCATTCCAATGCACTTTCTTCTAAAGATGTTGCATTGGTGAATGATGAATCTCATCTTTGTTCTGATGCATTCTCTTCTAGAGATGATGCATTAGCGAATGATGAACCTCCTTCTACATCTAATCCTCCTTGGATCGATGTTGAGAATATGTCTTCAAACAATTATTTTGTTAATTGTGATGATTTTGTAAATGTAATCTATGTCTCAGGCGTCCCTCAAAAGCCTAAGAGACTAGGAATTTACGTGAATCCAACTAGTTCTTCTCCTAAAAGGGTTTCTTCTATTAATGGTGTTCCATTTGATAATGATTCTCCTAACATTCTTATGGCTCCCTCTTATAGAGCGATATCCCATACTTATGAGAATAGAATGAATGAGCAACCAAACCTTCCTCAACCTAAACCCACGACTAAAGCACCTGGTGATTATAATCTTGTCGAGCGACCTCGGGTTACTCTGACTAAGATCTCACTATGGGACTTGCTTTAGTCTACTTCGGTTTATCAAGGTATGCTTCAAGAAGCCTTGCAAAAGATCCTCTTGCCTACTTTCGCTAGGTCGGCAGATGTTGATGCATTGATAGCTTATATTCGTGCAGATTCGTCGAATATTACATTCTATCTGCAGGAACTCCTACCTCTAGAAGTATAGAAGCAAGCGGATCCTCTAATGATTATAGTCAACATTAATAAAATTGGCATTAGAAGTACTCTCGTTCATGTTGGTTCGGCGCTCAATGTGTGTAGTATTGATCTATTGCCTAAGATTAATATTGACTCATCTTCTCTTAATGCTTCTGTATACCTTGGAATTTATCCTACTCTAAATGTGCAAAACAACTTAAAATTGCAAATGATAAAATACCAAAGACACCTCAAGATTAGCCAAAAGAGTGATAAAACAAGAAGGAAATGGATAAAACTAAATAGAAATAATTTCACCTTCCTTGCCATTGATGTCTCCTTGATTGGCCCTTGCTTGGAATGATTTGTGTGCTCCTTAGATGATTGCTTGAGTGACTAAATGCAAGGTTAGATGTGCAAAATGACTAAATAAGATGGCTAAATGATGGCAAAGGATGCAATTTGGCAGCATGTAGTTATGAAAATATAAAGTGTTGAAAATGCCCTTGAGAAGGGGGTATTTATAGGAGAATTTGAATTCTCTAGAGAATTTGAATTCTCTAGAGAATTCAACAGTTGAGATGTATCCAACAAGGCCAAGATGAAGGGCTATGGTGGGTTGAGAACCCACAAGCCCTCACATCTTGACATGTGGAGGATGAAGTGGACAAAGGGATATGAGGTGTGAGTGAGGTGTCAAGAAGGTACATGAGGTGGAGGAAGGACATGCACCTTGGGGAGTGAGGAGATTTCCTCAAAAAGGGATTCCTTGTCCCCAAGTGGGAGTGAAAGGGACATTTGAGGAATTTTGGAATTCCTCAAAAATCTACATGGGAAAAGGAAAGGTGGTTGGGGATATAAATGTGAATTAAAAATTCACATTCCTAGGATGATCTAGAGGGTAAAAGGTGGGCTCCAAAAAGGTGGGACTTGGTCACATGTGGAGATTGTGACAAGTCCAAGGTTCTAGAAGCCTTGGAAGAATGGAATGTGAATTAAAAATTCACATATAAAGGAGAGGAATCTAGAACAAATAAATGTGAATTAAAAATTCACATGGGAAAGGGGGTCAATGCCAAAAGAAGGTAAATGCAAAGGTTGGCTAAAAAGTGGTGTTAAATCTAGCTAATGACCTTGGTTAAGGTTGTGCAAACATTGGATTAGGCTAATTAATGGAATATTAGAGGCAAGTGGCAAATATAGGAGGATGTGACATTAATCTCTGATTAAGAGGATGCACATCATAATCATGAATTAATTAAATTAATTCAGATTATGGCAAGGTTATGGAGGATGTGACAACGAGAGAGAAAGTGAGGAATTTTAAATTGATTTTAAATCAAAAGGGGAAAAATGACTAAATTAAATAAATTAGCATATTTATTTAATTTAGAGAGGAATAATGTGAAAGACAAAGTATTAATTATTAAATTAAATACTTTACTGATATGAGACAAAAGGTGTAATATTAATTTAATAAATTAATATTAACACGATAGACGAAAAGGCAGTAAATTTAATCATATGGAAGTGATTAAATTTAGATGTCTACATTTTGCCCCTCTTTGTTAGGATAACAGTGTTTCGAAGAAAATGAAATTCGAATGAGGAAAGCGGTGATAGATGGTGATGCTTCTAGTGTGGAAAAGGTTAATGATACCCCAATGACTAGGCTGAATGAATGGAGGAATGGTAAGAGGGTATGCCCCCTTGAGAGGGCGATCGGGGAAGGAAAAGGGGGTCCCCGGGTGACGTCTCGATAGGAAGAAAAGAAGGACACCATTGGATAGAGCTCGGAAAACTAAGCAATTTTGGTTTTCGAACAGAGGTGATCCGACGTACGGTTTGCAAATGGCAGCCTCGGGAAGTTTGGGATTAGTTGGAGGAATAAAAGGTTAAATAAAAGGTAAAAAATACCTTTTGGGAGGAGGGGGTTAAAAAGGTAATTTTAAAAATTACTTTGGTCATTTGCACTGTAGCAGTTGAGAGGAAGAGAATAGAGGAGTGAAAGTGGACGAGAAGAAACGATGCTGATGGACAATGACACCGCGATCGTGCACCGGGCGGACGAGGTTCAGGCAATGTACAGCGGGGGCGCGGGTGGACAGCATGTGAGTAGCAAGAAAAACCCTCGTATTTCATTTACACACTTTTTGATGTAAAAATTTAAAATTTGGGAATATGGGTTTTGTCGGGGGGGAAATTAGAAAAAAGGGGATAAATTAGTTTTTTGAAAAAAAATAAAATTGATGTTGAAAAATGGGGAGGCGAAATATTGGAGGCCAGTGTGCCCGCCCCAAGCCAAGGCGTCGCCCAGCGCCTTGGCTGGGGTGGAGCACGTAGCCCGGCCGCAGTCCTTGGCCTTGGCCATGCATTGTGAGAGCCGCCTGTCCTTGGCCGGTCAGCCCCCGTGCTTGGCGGAGACACGGCGCGCTTGTCACGGCCCGGTCCTTGCGGCCCCGGTGGGAAGCCTTGGCCCCCACCGAGGCGATCCCGCCCGCGGCGGCCGAGGCGTGGCAGCCCGGTGCGTCGCCCCGCGCAAAGCTGATGCAGGGGCTGTCCCGCCCGAGGCTGCGTGTCAGGTCGGAGCCACCCGGCCAGAGTCAGCCCGTGCGTCAGTGAGCCGCTTGGCCCGGTGAGGCGGTCCGCCCGGCTGGCCGAGGCGTTGCCCGCCCGTAGAAGCGATCCGCCCTCTACGTGAGGCGCTGACAGCCCCGTCACGAAGTCCCACCCCTCTATGGCCGATGCCAGATCATTGCAGTGAGCACAGGCATGGCCGGTGAGGCCAGCCCCTCTTCGGCGGGGCGAAGCCGCCCCTTTTCGGCCGGGGCGGTGCTGCCCTACTGCGGGGGGGGTGGAGCCACCCGGCTGCGGCCGGGGCAGAGCCGCCCCTCTGCAATGGGGCAGAGCCACCCCTCTATGGCGAGGCGGATCCGTCCTTATCTAGCCAAGCACAACCGCAGAGCAGGGGAAAACTAACCCAGCGGGGGGGGAGGGAAGACGAAGGTGAGCCAAAAAAGTAAGAAAAAATAAGATAATCGAACAGGGACTAATGGTACCATGTTCATGTATGCAGAGTTTTGAGCGGTTGCGAGTACATGAGCGACGGTCAGAGGTGATGGCGGTGACGATAGCAGCGATGAACGGGGAGGACCAGGCAGCGTTGGATCACGCAGGTTTAGGGCATTGTCTTTAGTTTCCAGTGGTTAGAGCTCATCCGGCGATGTTGATAGCATTGATAGAGAGATGGAGCTCAGAGACATCGACATTCCATCTCCCTACAGGAGAGATGACTGTGACATTGGAGGATGTGGCGTATTTTGAGGCTACCGATTGCCGGTCGGTTAGTGAGCGAGGTGGTGTCCACAGGGGCAGCGTGAGACGAGACTTTGAGAGTTTTGTTCGGTCATGTGAGGCTGCCCCTGGTGAAGGGGCAGTTGGACTTGGACGAGTGTTTGGCTATAGGGGTGTCAGCTTTACCATTATTCCTGTGTGGATTGATTAGTGGGATACTGCTACCAGATTGGAGCAGACGGTTATGTAACCTACGCTATATGGAGGTGATCTGCCACATTGTCGAGTGGCGGGGGGGGACCGTTTTCGTGGGGTTCCTGTGTATTGGCGCAGCTGTATAGAGACATGCATGGGATCTGCTATCGGGAGATATCGAGTGTGACACATGTGACACTACTGCAGATTTGGGCGTGGGAGCATATTGCCGTGACTAGACCGGTAGTGGTGAGGGAGGGGACAGCGGATGACCATGAGCCTGTGGCTTGGGAGTATGGGGAGGAGAGAGGGTGGGTTTTCCGCTATGAGATGCAGGGGGAGATGGAGGGGTGGAGGAGAGCATTTGACGATCTGCGTTCGAGGGACATAGAGTGGCAGCCATATAGGGCGCGTCAGTTCAGGGGATGGTCAGATACAGGGAGGCATGAGGGGTACTTTCTAAGCCGATGTTTTATCATGGGTACTCTACCACGCATAGTAGAGTCTCATCGACTGGACAGAGTGCTGAGATAGTTTGGGGGGATACAGGATATTCCGACAGCGCCTATCTTGTTCTGGCGGTATAGTAGGGAGCTACCATGGGGAGGCCGCATATCACCAACGACAGCCAGGGTATCATGGATGGTAGTAGGACAGGCGGCTTATCTAGGGAGGGTGGGAGGAGAGTAGGTGCCAGTGGTGACCGAGCGATATCGGAGGTGGTTTCAGAACAGGTTATGGGAGAGGATTACGCCTGGTCAGCCGATGTTGAGGGTAGCAGGTGCCAGACCAGCGAAGGAGCAGAGACCACAGAGGGAGAGGAGAGGACAGCATCAGGAGAGGAGAGGAGGTCGCCGCGAGGTCGATACGTGGTTGAGAGACAGGGAGAGGCGAGACGATTCCGGGTTCGCCGGGTTGTGGAGGACCGTGAGGAGAGACAGGAGCAGGGGGATAGGGAGCAGCCAGCAGGTGGGGAGGATGAGGTAGAGCTGGTGGTTGGGGAGGAGGATGGGGAGGATGAGATAGAGCTGGTGGTTGGGGAGGAGGATGTGATGGATGAGGATAGAGATGTGGCGGAGGAGGATGTTGCGGTAGCAGATGCATTAGCGTTAGTCTCGTATGTATGAGAGGATCCCAGTGTTCAAGCGAGGGGGGCAGAGGCGAGGGTACAGATGGCGAAGTGGAGAGAGGGTTCTGGAGGCCGAGGTAGCCAGAGTAGAGCAAGAGGCCCTGATAGATTATGACGCCATTACTTTCCAGCTAGCGGGAGCAGTGAGGGAGAGAGACAGGGCATAGGCAGAGGTGCAGAGGATACAGAGCGAGTTGACTAGTGTGACATGGGACCGCGACAGATTACAGGCAGAGGTCGTGGTTTTACAGGCTAGGGGAGAGCCCGAAGAGAGGGCAGAGCAGGGAGCTGAGCAGGGGATAGGAGGTATGAGTCAGGAGTCAGGGGATCTCCAGCGAGACTGGGCTGAGCTTCAGGACAGGGTACATTTCCTTGAGCAGGCCGTTGGAGATATGGGGTTGATACAGGAGAGGGAGGCTGTGGCAGTAGAGCAGGCACATATTATGTGGGCTGAGAGGGACGCAGCACAGGCTCAGATATAGGTGATGGAGGCAGAGAGAGATGCGGCACAGGTACGCATTCAGAGTGAGAGGGCGGCAGTAGAGGTGGAGATACAGGCATTGCAGAGAGGGAGAGATGATGCAGTGGCAGAGGTAGTGATTCTCTGGCGAGAGAGGGATGTGACAGAGTTGCGGGCACAGGCTCTCCAGATGGATAGAGATGCAGTAGTGGCTCGGGCACAGGGGGCTGAGAAAGATATAGATGCAGCAGAGATGCGGATGCAGACCCTACAGGCAGAGAGGGATGTTGCAATGGATCGTGTTCCGACAGGTCAGGGTGAGGGTGGGATGCCTGGAGCAGATATGCAGATTGTGGAGAGAGAGAGGGATGCAGCGGTGGCACGGGCAGCGGCTGCAGAGGAGATGAGGGATAGATTATAGGCAGAGCTAGCACAGCGTCAGTTAGCTCAGGAGGCCTGGGAGCAAGAGAGGAGAGTTATCACCAGGGACCGAGACAGGTATCGGCATGAGCGAAATTTTGCTCGGGTCCAAGTTGCAGAGAGAGAGGATAGTATGAGAGAGGCAGGCTTTTGGATGGCTGCATATTATGATGTAGTTCCTGATCCGGCACAGCGGAGATTCCGTTATACCAGGCAGACACCTCAGATGCCAGCGCCATCACAGTCATTGGGGACACGGACACGTGGTTACAATGATTCACTAGGTGTTTCACCAGGTAGAGGGGCAGGACCTGAGTCTCCACAGAGATCAGATGTGGGGAGTTCATTTGGGAGGTGACAGGCTATTGATTTTTTGACAGATGCAGGATGTAGTGTGTAGGATTTATTGACAGAGATCAGAGATGTTCTATATCTCTGGATTTTGTACCTTATCATATGATGTATGATGGACATATGACAGATATTATATTATTTTGTATGGGACAGTTCTTATTGACATCATGTAGTATGTTTCCTTTTATGATGGGTGATTATATGCATGCGTATATGGTAGTACATGTTTATATGGATGGATGCATTGGTTTATTTATGCTCATGTGTTAGTTTATTTATGCTTATGTTCATGAGATGTTCACATGGATGATTGGAATATGAATAATTTTATATGGATAATCATACTTATGCTTTTTTATGCTTATGTGTTGGTTTATTGAGATGTTTATGTGGATGATTGGATATATGCACTTATGGAATATGAATAATTTTATTGATGTGTATGGTGATGTGTTATGTGTACCTATGGGATCTATGATGATTTATATATATAGATGCCTAGTGGATGGATTTGTCATGTTTGTATATGTGTATGATGGATTTTATATGAATATTTTATATTATGCATCTAACACTTTGTGATGCAGGTGGTGGTGTATGTATGGACCTAACATGTGGTGGTGCAGGTGATGATAGATGTATAGACCTAACGCGTAGTGCAGGTGATGATGGATAATACTTTTGTAATTCTAGAGGAAGTAACACATGGCCATAAGTGCCAATAAGAACTGACATGATAATGAGAGGTGGGTATGTAGTGATGGTGAAGATGGATGTCATTTGGCATCTGTCAAAAAGTATCAGTATCCTGAGGAGAGTGGAAAAGAATGGGGGAAAGTATTTGCACAACCAAAACCATAGGGTGAATGTAATGCAATGATTATGAAAATGCAATCCTAATTCAATTTGCCATCTTTGGAGAACTGGTTTTTGCTATAGCATAAGACACGATATACCAAGGTAGATTAGTGTCTAATGCATGAGACAAACACGCCAGACAAGAAAGCTATCCCAATACCCCAAAGTCACGAAGACCTTGTTCGGGTCTAGTATTGAGATAACCACAAGCATAAAAGGATGCCCCAACATAACACAAGACCTCGAGGATCTTGGTGGGTACTATGTGGGACAACCAAGAAGACACGATAAAACAAAAGATCAAGTTATGCCCCTATGTGAACCAATCAAAACACGCCATAATATGACGGATTATGGTGGCCTTGATAAGTGATGATAGGGAGACTAAAGGATAAACAAAAACCAAAAGCATCAAAAGATCGCAATCAATTTCAAATGTCCATTGCCATAGGACCAAGGGGATAGATGGGATTGATGAGGTCTGTTAGGAAGGATGTATCCTGATGAGACCAATGATGGATACTAAACGAAAAGATTGGTATGATGCAGGATATTCAAAATTGATTAGATTCGTTGGTACAAGTGGGTTTTGTTTGTTGAGGACCAGCGAGATAAAGGCATAGCTTGATGTCACAATACAAGGGAGAAAAGACACAACCTAAAGACCTAGGGGCTCAGGGGCCGATCAGAGATTAGCCTTGCCTACGTGAAAGCGTGGAGCCCTCGTAGTTCATGGAAAAAGACCATGGATAAAGCGGAAAGAAGATAATGGTGACCAATGATGAAGGACACAAAACGTGACATACAAATGCCCCGGGGGAGGATCAAATGACCAACCTTGCCTACGTGAAAGCGCAGGGGCAACGTAGTTCGACAAAAGATGAAAGCGACGAGGGAGGATGAGATCTAGGTGGAGACCGATACGATGGATGATCCTCTATGATGACACAGACCAACCGACAAAGGGAAACGAAAGATATAAGCTCAAAGTGGGATATATAAAAAATCTCAGGATGAGGGATAGGTAAGGTGGGTCGTCCAGTGCTCAATCAAAAAATACCAAACGGCCTAGGCTGATGTGGGTGGGGATGATAGTGCAGATGAAAGCATAAAATAACTAGGATGTCAGGTAGATAATGATTAATCCCTCTATGGATGACGCCTGCTGACAGGTTTTCACCATCCATACTTATCCAAGGCACCACCAAGAGGTGGTTTTCACCATAGGAAGGATTTATTTCTCTTTACTTATTTATTTTATTTTATTTTTGACTTTTTTCGGATTTTTTTGATTTTTTTTTTACTTTTTTGATAGGGTAGATCAAGCGGACTTAAGCATAGAACCTTTTCAGATGGAGAATATTGATAGGTTCGTCAAGGGGATCTCCTTCCAGAGTAGTCAACCTATAGACTCCAAATCCATATTTGGCAGTTATGATATACGGCCCTAGCCAGTTTGCCTCAAATTTTCCTTTCTTGTCACGGTCTGGTTGAGTGCGTTGGTTTTCTTTGAGGACAAGCTCACCAACTTGGAATTGTCTAGGGCGGACCTTTTTATTGTAATGACGCTTGAGGCGATTTTGGTATGCTTGTAAGTGGTCATAGGCTCTTACTCTCCGTTCATCCAGTAACTCGAGCTGTGCAAGTCGTGCAACGCGGGCATCTTCTTCGCTGATAAGGTTCTTCAAAGAAATTCTCAATGAGGGGAGCCCAACTTCGATTGGCAAGATGGTTTCAGCACCGTATACTAAAGAGTAAGGGGTGGCGCCTGTTGGGGTGCGGATGGATGTGCGGTATGCCCAGAGGGAAGGATGAATATGGAGGTGCCAATCTCGTCCAGTGTTATTGACAACCTTTTTGAGGATGCGGATGAGGGTCTTGTTGGTTGCTTCTTCCTGACCATTACCCTGAGGGTAATAAGGCGTCGACCAACGATGCTGGATATGGAAGGTATCGCAGAGGTGTTTCATGGCTTGGTTTTTAAACGGCTTTCCGTTATCAGAAATGATGGTGGATGGGATACCATATCTGCAGAGAATATGGTAGAGGATGAATTTAGAAATCTGAGTACCGGTGATTTGTGAGAGTGTCATTGCTTCCACCCATTTGGTGAAGTACTCTTGCGGTGATGATGAATGTATGGCCGTCAGATGATGGTGGGTGAATCTTTCCAATCAAGTCAAAACCCCATTGAGAAAACGGCCACGGTGCTAGGAGAGGCTGAAGATCTTGTGCTGGAGCATGGATCAAATCTGCATGCTGTTGGCATGGAAGGATTTCTTCACAAATTCGCAAGCATTGTGTTCCAATGTAGGCCAATAATATCCAGCCCGTAAGATCCTTTTGGCCAGAGCCATACCATTTGAGTGAGCCCCAAAAATACCACCATGTACTTCTGTTAGTACTGTTTGGGCCTCGGTCTCATTCAGACATCTCAGGAGGATTCCATCATACCTGTGACGATAAAGCGTATCACCAACGATGATGTATCGGGACGAACGATGGATAAAGGATTTACGCTGGTTGCGTGTAAGTTCTGGGGGTATGGTATTGTCACGGAGGTAAGTATATATGTCTTGGTACCACGGGGAGGCGGGACCTACAATGTCGCACACCATGTTAGTCTCGGGAACATCATATGCAAGGATTAAAAGTTGCTCGACAAGAAACTCACACTCTGTTCGATCCTTGGGCATGTCAATCAAAGAACCAATAGTGGCCATGGCATCTGCTGCTTTATTCTGCACCCGAGGGATTTGGTCAAACTGTATGGAGGTGAAATATTTTTTGAAATCATCCACCATGCGTTTATAGGGTAACAGTTTATCATCCTTTGTGAGGAATTCATCATTAACTTGTCTGATAACCAGCAAGGAATCCCCAAAGACTTTCAAATGTGTTATGTGCCATTGTTTTACAATTCTAAGGCCGGTGAGGAGAGCTTCATATTCTGCCATATTGTTGGTACATGGAAACGCTATCCTAAATGATTTTGGGATGTAGTCACCTTGAGGAGTGACTAATAGAATTCCTGCCCCCGATTCATTATGAGTGTATGAACCATCGAAATATAATGTCCAAGTTGGCACTTCTATCACTGTGTAGATTTCTTCATCCGGGAATTCAGTGTCTAAGGGGTAAGCATCTGCCAATGGTGCTTCGGCCAATTGATCAGCAATAACTTGTCCTTTTATGGCTTTGCGCTCTACATACTGTATGTCAAATTCACTGAGGAGCATTACCCATTTGGCCATGCGGCCAGTCAAAGTGGTTCTAGATAACATATACTTCAAGGGATCAATTTTAGCGATTAACTTGACTGGGTGACTGAGCATGTAATGGCGGAGTTTCTGTGTACTGAAGATTAGTGCGAGGCATGCTTTTTCCATAGGGGAATAATTTAACTCATAGCCAACCAGTGTACGGCTGATGTAGTAGATGGCCCTCTCTTTGAGTGACTCATCATGTTGCGCCAATAATTCCCCCAGTGCAACTGAGGTAGCAGAGATATAAAGCAGGAGGGGTTTGCCTGGAATAGGCGGCATCAAAATCGGTGGATGAGCTAAATATTCCTTAATTTTATCAAAACCCATTTGACACTGTGGGGTCCATCGAAAGGTGGAATCTTTCTTCAAAAGATGGGTAAACGACTGACATTTATCTGCGAGCTGGGCTATGAACCGACGGATGGACTGCATCTTTCCCTGGAGGCTTCTTAACTGCTTTAGATTGCGTGGAGGTGGCATGTTCAAGATAGCCTTTACCTTGGCAGGATCAACTTCAATACCTCTGCGAGAGACTATGAAACCCAACAATTTCCCTGACGTGACCCCAAAGACACACTTTTTCGGATTCAGCTGCAACTTGTAATGCTCTAACCGCTCAAATATCTTTTTCAGGATGGCGGGATGTTCTGCTTGTGTTCTGGATTTCCCTAATAGGTCGTCAACATAGTCTTCCATGATGATATGGATGAGGTCATGGAAGATAACTATCATGGCTCTCTGATATGTTGCCCCCGCGTTTTTGAGACCGAAGGGCATAACATTGTAACAGAAGGTGCCCCAAGGAGTTGTGAAGGTGGTTTTGTGTTGGTCTTCAGGTGCAATCTGGATTTGGTTATAACCAGAAAGCCATCCATAAGGGATAACATCTCATGTCCTGCTGTTAGGTCGACCAACATGTCAATATTAGGAAGAGGGAAATCGTCTTTTGGGCAGGCTTTGTTGAGATCCCTGAAATTCGTGCAGACCCGAATGTCTCCGTTGGGTTTGGCAACTGGAACTATATTGGAGATCCATTCAGAGTAGTCAATTGGTCTGATAAAACCCGGTCCAGTAACTTCTCCAATTCCTTCTTAACTAACAATGCGACTTGCGAATGCATCTTACCGAGTTTTTGCTTGACAGGCTTGGCATCTGGGCGAATGTCTAAGTGATGAACCACTAAAGCAGGGTCTAAGCCTGGCATGTCTGAGTATGACCAGGAAAAGTTGATGATTCCTTCTCGGAGTAGCTTCAAAAAGACTGGATACTCTTGTTCGGAGAGTGACTTGGCTACATAGGTGATCTTCGGACTTTCAGCAGTTCCCAAATTAACTTCTTGCGTCTCTTCAATCAGGATAGATGATCTGGCAGATAGCTGAGTTCCCATAAGGGGAAGATGAACATCTCCATCTTCCAGCGCCTCTTCAAGGTTTTCGCCTTCAGATGCGTCCTTTATTTTTACTTTTTCCAGGTCAGGAAGTGCCTCAAGAAGGTTTTCACTAGATGACCGTTTTTTATTTTTCTTACTTTTATTTTTGCGACTAGAGTGTTCATCCTCCCCCAATCCCATAAGGTTGACATATGTGTCCATAGACATATTGACCGGTGTGGTATCATGTAGGTCCCAATCGATAAGTTCAAGGTGACAAAGGGACAAGCTAATGGTGCAGACGGATAGGCATTCGAACATGGATGATAGGTCGGTATGATCGACATCATCGTACGCATGTATGATAGATTCCTCCTCGAGTATGTCTTCCAATGAGCCATCGTCCACAGTGATACTATTGGAAGTATTAGATGATGTTGTGGGGCTTTTATGTTTCTTATCATACCCAATGCCTGTGTTTCTTGGTAACTTTGGTGTATCAATGGGTTGCAACCGCCCTTGTTCCTCTTTTCCTATGCCTCTACCTTGATAGTTATGTTTTTCCACCAACTTTGTTGGCCAAGGGTACTTTTCCTGAAAATATTTCTTTAGAGGGGTTTCTAGTTTGGGCTCTTCTCAGTAGACCCACTGGCTTATATCCTCTTCTGGTGCATCGATCTTGACACTCGAAGATCTGAAAGTGGTAGTAGGGATGTTTTTACCACTGAAGGTGATGGTCTTGTCTTCCTTTTGTGTAGCACGTGAAGGTTGACTGTACTCGTGTGGTGACGGTGGCATTGTGGCTACATTGAGAGCTGTATGCATTTCATATTCACCACACCCTTTGGCGATGATCTGGACTTTGGTGACTGAAGGATTAGTGGCGGAGGATGGCGAGGTTATCGTGGTGGATGGTGGATTGGAGGACGATGGCGGGGATGCCCCCATTTCAACCCCAGGACAATAATGTAAATGGGGAAAAGATGTTTCTAAAGCATGGCAGTATTTGAACGGTTGGGGGTCGGCATAGATGGTGACCTCTTGTCCGTTGACTGGGAATTTGAGGCATTGATGGTATGTGGAGGGGATGTCTTGCATAGCATGGAGCCATGGCGGCCAAGGGGGAGATTATACGGTAAGTCCAGATCAAGTACATGACATGTAGTATATTGGAGCACAGGTCCCACTTGGATAGGAAAACTGATGATTCCTTCTGAATTTCTCTCTGCATTGTCATAAGCTTTGATTGTAATGATCTGGTTGCTTAGGTCCGCTTGAGTATACCCTACCTGTTTTATGAATTTCAACGTACATAAATTGAGGGCAGAGCCATTATCTACCAAGACCCTTTTTATTTTATGGCGGGTAACTATGACTTCGATGTGTAAGGGGCGATTATGGTTGACATCGATGTTGGGCATATCATTTTGGCTGAAGTGGAGGTGATGAGACAAAGACAAGTGTCCCACCAAAGCTTGGAATTGTGCGGGGTCGATGTCATTTGGTACATGGGTCTCCTACAAGGCTCTATTGAGGATTTCTTGATGTACCGGGGAAGACTTAAGCAAATCCAAAATGCAGATATGAGCGGGGGTCTTCCTTAGGTGATCAAGGATGTTATATTAAGAGTTTACAGGAGTGGGTTGGATGGGTGCAGAGGCTGCAGGGACGGTGATGCGGGCTCGTCGTGTAGTCACAACACATTGAGGATCTTTGGCTTTAACGTGTATTATGGATACTCGGGGTTCCACCTGCTCAATGTAATGAATAACACCTTCATAATTGAAGGGCACATTCTTGTAATTCACATTATTTGTGCTGTTGTTTTGGGGATTGCTGTTGGAGGTACTAGGGCCTTGACTATGGTTTAGGAAGGCGTTTTGATAAATTTGCAGTTGAGCATTGGACGACGAAGGTTGACTAGGGTCAACCTTGATATCTCCTCGATCAATGAGATCTTGGACATAATTTTTTAAACCCTGACACTTATTCAAAGAGTGTCCCTTGATTTTATGAAAGTCACAATACTCATTTTCTTTAAACCATGCTGGCGTGGGTTTGGACTCATCGAATGGTTTGGTGACAGGGTATGTGATGGGGTAATTGATTTGTAACAATTTATTAAAAACAACACTCAGGGGTTCACCCAATTGGGCGTATTGACGTTTGGTGTTCCCCTGATTATTTTGATTAGACTGTTGGGGAGGACGGGGTGTCCCCTGAGGTACAGATATGGCGTTGGGTATAGACTGTTGTTGCTTTTGGGATGCATTAGCCATTTGGACATGTTTGGTGTCTGTCACTCCGTCATTCACTGCATTTTTGTTCTTGTTCTAGAATCATGGTTTATCCCCAAATGACCTTTCTCTCTCATGACTATGTATTTTAATGTGCCCTTTGGCAACAAGGGCACGCTCAAGGATGGGTCCCTTCTCTACTACCTCCACGAAAGTGGTGACACAATGTAATCTAAAGTTATGAGCCATGTCGGGATGAGAGTTTTCCACGAAGAGGGTGACCATGTCCTTTTCTTTCAAAGGGGTTTTCATTCGGCTTGCTAGGGCACGCCACCGTTGTAGGTAGTTGGTAAAGGTTTCTCCATCACATTGTTTCTCTTTCAGGAGATCTAAGGTGTCTGTATCCTTCTGCAAATTAAAAGAGAAGTAGGATACAAATTGTTCTGATAAGTCTGCAAAATTTTTTATGGACCCCTTTTCGAGAGTCATGAACCAATCCAAGGCATGGCTTGCTAGGATTCGTGGAAACAAGCGCAAGAGATAGTTATCACTGTACATGAATTCTTGACACTGGGAATAAAACTCCTGCAAGTGACCCTTAGGGTCTTTGTCTCCCTTGTATTTGTCAAATTTTGGTATCTTTAGGAAATGGGATCAATGAGATGGAGGGATCAAACGGATATGGGCATATATCTTCAAATTTGAATGATTGTTTTGTAGCCCCGGCTTGAAGGTCCTTAAGTGCGGCTTTGATTTCCAACAAATCCGAGCTAGCTGGCGGTGGGTTGGGGGGATACTGATGATAGAATGATGAGGGATCCTGCTGAAAGGGCGTCGGATTGTTGAAATGCGGGTTTGGATGATTGGATGATGGCATGGTTTGCTGGTAAGACGGGGGATTCTATTGATATGGGGGTTGTTGTTGTGGGGCACAATATGAATTTGTTTGGTAAAAGTGTGGGATAGGTTGTTGAGGAACTTGGATGGGACGTTGCGTGTTGGTTTGTTGGTATTGAGGGTACTGTTGTGATTGTTGGGAGGTCGCATAAAGCGGTTGTTGGGGAAATTGCTACTGATTGTGATAGTAGTAGTGTTGGGGCGGTTGTTGTTGTGACGTCAAATGTTGAATGGGCTGAGGTTGGTTACTGTATTGTGGTTGAGCCTTTGGACACAAAATGGATGCGAGAAAGGGGGATATGGTTTGAGCCATAGGTCGAGATGGATTGCCTTGTGATTGGTAGGGCAGTTGTTGTGAAGAGGCCAAGGTATTATGTATAGGTTGTTGCAGATGAGATGGCGGAGGTAGCGTAGGCATGTTTTGTAAAGGGGGTTGTTGGGTACCGCTCGGAATGTTCAGCTGGGGTGTGCCTTGTGGAGGTAATTGAGGCAGAATGGTAGATTGGTGAACCTGTTGAGGTGGTATGTTGGTGGTCCCAGGAGGCGGAAGCGATGTGGCAAAGGAGTTGCCCCCAATGTTGACTGGAGGTTGGTTGGAGGGAAGGGGTGTTGTTAATGGAGGAGGTTGCAGAACACTTTGTGGCATGCCGTAAGCAAAAGGATTATTGGGATCAGGCACTTGAGGTCCACCTATAGCTAAGGTCGAAGCATGTGGGGGATAATTAACCTGATAAAGAACAACATTTCCAAATTCAGGTTGATGCCAACCCTCGACTGGAAGAACATTGGAGAAGTATGAACCTTCGGGTGCATTTTGGGACTCTTGGAGTACGTTAGATGGGGCACCCCTATATTTGGACAAGTCAACATTGGAGGGGGGTTTAACACCCTTCCCAATTAAGTGGGCCAAGATTTCTTCCCCATGTTTCTCAAACAAACGGTCAGTCATTTGCACATTGGCAGGATTACTAAAATGTTCCTCAAGTGTGAGTTCAGGTTGATTAACCATACTTTCTTCTCCATGTGGCGAGTTATTCTGATTCTCAGTGTTGGAGTGCGATGAAGTACCATTATGAGGATCGTGAGAGACGTTGGTACCCTTGTTAGGATCTGATGAGACATTGATTGTGTTTTTGGGATCTTGAGGGTTGTTCGATTGGGCGTTTTGAGCTTGACGGTCGGCCATTTTCTTTGCCTATGAACGGGTCTGAACGGGCATGCAAATGCGGGATAAGTAGATTAATGCCTTTGTCAAATGATTTGGTTGTGGTTGGATAAGGTGTGATTTGGATGGGGTTTGGATTTGGATCAAATTTTGTTGGGATATATTAGATCGGATTGGATTTCGATTGGTTGGATTAGATTTGGATTGGATTGGATTGGATTGGATTGGATTTGAATTGGATTGGTTTTGGATTTAATTGGATTGGATTGGATTTGGATTTGATTGGATTGGATTTGATTTGGATTGGATTTGGATTTGATTGGATTGGATTTGGATTGGATTGGATTTGATTTGAATTAGATTTGGATTTAATTTGGATTGGATTGGATTTGGATTTGATTGGATTTGATTTGAATTGGATTTGGATTTAATTTGGATTGGATTGGATTTGGATTGGATTGGATTTGATTTGAATTGGATTTTGATTTAATTTGGATTGTATTGGATTTGGATTGGATTGGATCAGATAATTTGATCGGTTTGGATAGATTTAGACTATTGGATGGGTATGGTTGGATGATGAATGATGTGGGGGAGAGACCTTAAGCTTGATCACAGGAGGTTACCCTTAATGACCCTAGAGCTTTGATTAATTAAAAGGATTATCACGGTACCGAATCCACCTTAAGATAGGAATGGATTGATTGGACCGAGGATGATAACTCACAACTCCGAATTCACCTCAAGATGGAAGCAAATTGATTGGGGTCGAAGTTAAATACTAATAATCAAATTCAAGTGCTAAGGTCAATTTGGGTAACCACTTTGCAATACAAGGTTAAGATGGTTTGGTTATGAGTGATATTTTGGCAATGTAAATGGTAAAGTTATGGAGTTTGTTAGGTGAGGGTATGGACTTTTAAATGGAAAATTAAAATGAGAGATGATTGTGGAGAGTGAATGGGGATTTATAATGGTTAAACAAAGGTTTGGAATGATAAGATGGAGGTTTAAACGGATCAAATAGAGGTTTCGGGAGGCGTAGAGTGATAAAATGAAGGCTTAGGATGATGGAATAATGGTTGGGAATGATTAAATGGTGATTTAGAGGCTAAATGGATCCAAATGGTTCAATTTCGGGTGTTCAGGAGGGCAAATCCGCCCTTCTGCAGCAAAGATTAGGGCGTTGACAGCAAAATCAGGGGCGTAGACAATTTTCTGCAGTAAATCAGGGGCGCTGCCGCCTTTCTGCAGTAAAATCAGGGGTGCTGCCGCCTTTCTGCAGTAAATCAGAGGCGCTGCCGCCTTTCTGCAGTAAGGCAGAGTTTGGTTTTGATGGCAATGGCTATGGCAAGGATGCAAGATGATAAAGTAAGGCCAAAGTATCAAAAATTTCACAGATTTTTCACAAGAAACACTTCAACCAAGCACAATCCTATGATTAATATTAAGGGTATGGCAAGGCAAAGTCTTAATCTAGGATGCACAAGGCTTCTAGGGAGTCCTCGATATACTCTCGGTACGTGAGGCACAACCGTGAACACCAGTCCGTCACAAGCATGAGTCAGGAACCCCAACGAGATACTGAAAGGCTCAGACCAACTCTTCACGTCTATCTAGGTATCACCCTAGCTTCGACGCTCCGCCAATTATGACGCAACTAGATTGGGGTACAACTTTCGTTCTCCCCCCTTTATATACCCCGCCGGTACGCGTGGTTGGAATCGTCCCTTGGGGTGATGAAATCCCCAAGCAGGTCCCACTAAAAAGAAGACACTAACCGTTTCCAACTACTCCCCAGGCTCACACGAAGTGCAAGGGGAAAGCGAAAATGAATTAATGCCCCCTTGGGTGACACAAGAACAAACAATCACATCAAGCAATGAAGTTTATTCCCCCTAATTAGACTATGTTCCAAAACAAAAAGGATAATTTTCTTGCAAATGTAATCAAATAGATGGCCCTGCAAACAAATGTTAGCTGTATTTTCCTTCATTCTTGATCAAATACGCCCTAATACGCTGCAAAACATTAGCCAAATGCACCAATATTCTTGTCAAAACAATGTTAGAGGGTTAATACTTGAAAACAACAAAAAACTAGAGCAAAAACGAAGCCAAAATGCCTATTTTACCTTCCAAACTGTGCTGTTTTGGGGCGCTGCTGCCTTTCTGCAGTGGCCAAGAGGGCGCTGCCACCTTTTTGCGGGTAAGGCAGAGGGCGCTGCGTAAAACTGGGGCACTGCGTAAAACTGGGGCGCTGCATAAAAATGGGGCGCTGCGTAAAAGCGGGGCGCTGCGTAAAACTGGGGCGCTACGTAAAAGCAGGGCGCTGCGTAAAACTGGGCGCTGCGTAAAACTGGGGCGCTGCGTAAAAGCGGGGCGCTGCCGCCTTTCTGCAACAAACTTTGTCAGATTTTAAAGAAAAAAAGTTAGTTGTGCCCCTCCTACTGCAAGAAGAGTGTTAGAAAAGCCCTCTAAATATATCCCTAAAGAGAACAAACACGTTAGAAGAAAATAAACTTTCAAATACGGGGCGCTGCCGCCTTTCTGCGGTAAAGCAGAGGGCGTTGCCGCCTTTCTGCGAGTTTTTCCTGCAAAATTTTTAACCAAAAGGGGAGGTTAAATGCAAGACCCGTTTGTGGGTCCCACCGGGCGTGCCAGAAATGTATACCTTGGAATTTATCCTACTCTAAATGTGCAAAACAACTTAAAATTGCAAATGATAAAATACCAAAGACACCTCAAGATTAGCCAAAGGAGTGATAAAACAAGAAGGAAATGGATAAAACGAAATAGAAACAATTTCACCTTCCGTGCCGTTGATATCTCCTTGATTGGCCCTTGCTTGGAATAATTTGTGTGCTCCTTAGATGATTGCTTGAGTGACTAAATGTAAGGTTAGATATGAAAAATGACTAAATGAGATGGCTAAATGATGGCAAAGGATGCAATTTGGCAGCATGTAGTTATGAAAATACAAAGTGTTGAAAATGCCCTTAAGAAGGGGGTATTTATAGGAGAATTTGAATTCTCTAGAGAATTCAACGGTTGAGATGCATCCAACAAGGCCAAGATGAAGGGCTATGGTGGGTTGAGAACCCACAAGCCCTCACATCTTGACATGTGGAGGATGAAGTGGACAAAGGGATATGAGGTGTGAGTGAGGTGTCAAGAAGGTACATGAGGTGGAGGAAGGACATGCACCTTGGGGAGTGAGGAGATTTCCTCAAAAAGGGATTCCTTGTACCCAAGTGGGAGTGAAAGGGACATTTGAGAAATTTTGGAATTCCTCAAAAATCTACATGGGAAAAGAAAAGGTGGTTGGGGATATAAATGTGAATTAAAAATTCACATTCCTAAGATGTTCTAGAGGGTAAAAGGTGGGCTCCAAAAAGGTGGGACTTGGTCACATGTGGAGATTGTGACAAGTCCAAGGTTCTAGAAGCCTTGGAAGAATGGAATGTGAATTAAAAATTCACATATAAAGGAGAGGAATCTAGAACAAATAAATGTGAATTAAAAATTCACATGGGAAAGGGGGTCAATGCCAAAAGAAGGTAAATGCAAAGGTTGGCTAAAAAGTGGTGTTAAATCTAGCTAATGACCTTGGTTAAGGTTGTGCAAACATTGGATTAGGCTAATTAATGGAATATTAGAGGCAAGTGGCAAATGTAGGAGGATGTGACATTAATCTCTGATTAAGAGGATGCACATCATAATCATGAATTAATTAAATTAATTCAGATTAGGGCAAGGTTATGGAGGATGTG
Source organism: Sequoia sempervirens (assembly GCA_007258455.2). NCBI lineage: Eukaryota > Viridiplantae > Streptophyta > Pinopsida > Cupressales > Cupressaceae > Sequoia > Sequoia sempervirens. The sequence goes on from VDFB02000015.1 coordinate 414,381,128, forward strand.
ACAACGAGAGAGAAAGTGAGGAATTTTAAATTGATTTTAAATCAAAAGGGGAAAAATGACTAAATTAAATAAATTAGCGTATTTATTTAATTTAGAGAGGAATAAGGTGAAAGACAAAGTATTAATTATTAAATTAAATACTTTACCGATATGAGACAAAAAGTGTAATATTAATTTAATAAATTAATATTAACACGATAGATGGAAAGGCAGTAAATTTAATCATATGAAAGTGATTAAATTTAGATGTCTACAACTTCTTTTATTGTCATTCGTGGGTTTGGTAATGTTGGACGACAAGCCCTATGCACAATAGCCTTTCCTTTGAGGTTGGGACCCATTACCGTACCCACCCTTTATATGTTATGTCAGAAAAGTTACCATATAGCCTTCTTCTTGGTAGACCTTGGATTCATGCTATGGGTGTAGTCCCTTCTACCTTGCATAAATCTATTAAGTTCATTTGTAATAATAAAGTAGTCACAGTGAAGGCTGACCCTAATGCTATGTGCTTATGTGAGATGGTGTTTGTCAGTCGGGCTTCGGTTGTGCCTACTCTTATCCCTTTAGTGTCTTCCAATGTGTCGATGTTTACTCGAGTAGTACCTACTTCAAAGGATACTCTTGAGATAGATGTCCCTAAAGAAGATCCTTTTGAAGAAAGAAATCTTAAGTTTACTCTTTCTACTTCTCAAAATAATGCATGTCTTGGTGATGATTGGGGTTCCTTAGACTTTACAGACTCCTTCATTGGGGAATATAAAGTTGATCCGATCCACTCAGAACTTCCAATCACATCATCCAAACCCGCTATCAAAGATGCTCATTCTTTTGTATCATGGGATAAGGTGAATGTAAATTGTAATATTCTTAGTGTTGATCCTCCTCCTTCTAAGGAAGATGATCGCACCTCTGTTAAAGAGGTCAACTCGGGTAGTCCTGTTACGAAGGATGATGGTGATCTCGTAGAAAAGTGTGATACTTCATTATCCGTTGTATTTGTGCCTTCTCCTTGTGAGCAGTCAAACTTCCCTCCACAAGAGAAAGGGTTGCTCCCCACTCCTTATCCTTTGTCTGAGTGAGAGCGTATTTTGTTGTGGCTTCTAAAAGCCCGCTTAATCAACCTTCCTTCTCCTACACACAAGAAATCTCACAAACATGATAAAGAAAAATATTCTTTATGTGCATACCATCGAGTGCTTGGCTATTCCACTAATGAATGCAAGGCCTTGAAATATGAAATACAACAACTTTGTGATTTAGGTGCCATCACTCATTTATTTGTTGATGCACTTGCCTCTTCTTCAAATGACAAGTGATATCGAGGTTTACCTCTATCCTACATACCTTGCATAGTTCTCCTCCCCTATAAGTTGGGAGCAGTAATAACTCATTTTGGAGATGTGTGTCCTTCTTAAGGACCCCCTCTCTATGTCTTTCAAATGAAGTGTCCCTTGAGTGGACCCATTGCTATCTTGAAGGGTTTCCAAGTGAGCCCCTTTGAAAGTCATTATCTCAAATGAATTCTTTGTGTCTAGCTTGGGGGCAACTTAACTAGACCTCGCTTTTCAAATAGTGTGTCCCTTGAGTGGACCCCTCTTCTTTTGAAGGGTTCCCAAGGGACCCCTTTGAAAGTTTTCTAACTTGTTGATGGTTTGTGAGACTATCCACTTACTTGCCTATGTGGTTTTTTTTTTAGACATGTTCTATCTGCGAGTAAACATGTCACTTTATAGGTGCACCTGTGAAGCTGCTTTCCAACTCTGCGGAGTCTCCTTCCTTGGGTTTCCTCCATGTGAGAGATCTTGGGGCATACCTCCCTATAGGTCTGGGGACCTGTAGGGAACTTCCTTTGAGCTTCCTCCATACGAGAGATCTTGGTGGTCGCTCCCCTATAGGTCTGCAGGTCTGTAGGGCACTTTCTTTTTGTTTCCTTCATGTGAGAGATCTTGGAGGACACCTTCCTTATAGGTTTGCAGATCTATAAGGTGCTTTTCCGGGTATCCTTCATGTGAGAGATCTTGGAGGACACCTTCCTTGTAGGTTTGTGGGTCTATAAGGAACTTTTCTCGGTTTCCTTCATGTGAAAGATCTTGGAGGACACCTTTCTTGCAGGTCTATGGGTTTGTAAGGTGCTTTTCTAGGTATCCTTCATGTGAGAGATCTTAAGGACACCTCCCTTGCAGGTCTACGGGCATGTGAGGTGCTTACATTCTTAAATTCTCTTCTCTTCTCTTTTGTATATACTGGATCGAAGATATACTTCTTCATCCTAAGTATATGCTCCTTCCTCTCTTCATTTAAGAATTCTTCTATGTGTTAGTGTTTTCAATTTGGGGACAACACATAGTACTGAGACAACCTTTTACATTGAGGTCCCTTTCACTTTGTTGACTCAAATCCTTTAGTTTTTATGCGCTAACATTATTTTCTGGTGCAAGTTTTTCTTGTCTAATGTATTTGTTTTGCAGGTTTCAACCTGGGGGCATGCTTCCATGGTTCAAAGAGTTATTTGCTTCCTCTATAGTATCCTTTTGGCATATGATGTTATTTATGTTTAGTATATTTCCTTTAGCGTGCATATTAGCATAGATTCATATGCCCGCTAAAGTGGGGGCAAAATGTATAGTTGTAAAATTGCACTCCTCACAATTTCACATGCACTTTTGTATCCACTTTAGTGTCTGCTCCCTTAACATATTGTGTAGGCTCATTTTAGCCCTTGCATCGGCCTTTCTCCCTTCTCAGGATGCTCGACATCCCTTTTCAGCAGCTACCCTCAATGTCAGCTTTGCATCGAATTTTATGCCTTTCTTGTTCTTGTCGTTTTGTAGCGTGATGTGTTGGGACACTAGCGCGTCGCGCATACATCTTCTCACCGTGCTAGCATCATGCAATGTTTCAACATTCAAATGACTATTTTCATGCATGTTTGCCACTTGTCAATGAGTTTTGTCAATGGTAATGGCCTGGGATGCCTTGTAACGACTAAAGAAGCTTCTTTTCCTTCCTTAAATGCTATCTTTTCACTTCATTTGCAACTCTCTTCTGCTTCTAGCTTCACTCTAGCTTCTTGGCTTCTCTCTCAAACCTTCTACCATCTTGCTCTTACTTGCAGAACTCCCTTATTTGTCACAGCAGCTTCAAGCTCTCTTGGCACCTCCCTTTGCAACACTCTCAAGCTTTCTTAGCCACACTCTTTGTAGCCCTCTTGGCTCTCATGTCTATCTCCCTTGTCTTATGCTTGTGAGCATCTTGGGATTCTTCACATCCTCTATCTATTGCATTTGCATATTGTGATACAGGTTCTCCTCCTTGAGCGGGGATTGCTTTTATCACCTCTTTTGTGATACAGGTTCTCCTTCTTGAGCGGGGTTTACTTTTATCACTCATACTTGGTGGTGTGGGTTCTACTCCTGAAACAGGTTTTTCTTTCACCACACGCTTTGTCCATTTCAATTTATCTTTCTCTATCTAGCTGTCCATAGAGGTGGGAACACCAAAATGGGGGTTTGACAGAGGCAAACCCCTATATAGCCCCAACACTTTCTCCAAATGTTACACATGTAGGTTTTGAAGACATTCATTTGTTGTAGGTTTCATCACTTGCGTGGTTGTAAGCATTTCCTTTCTTCCCCTTATCTCTATCATTTCTACACATTATTTCAATTCTATCACTTTCTATATTACTTTCCTATATTCTGGAAGTCCTTAGCAATTATAATAGAAGTAGCCACTTTGTCATTTTCCATGATAAAATCATTCTTTGGTCCGTACAAGATGCCAGCATGCCGCGCTGTTGTCTACATCCTGCGCTGACATCCTTTGGCCAAGAGCCCATCAGTTTGTCTAGAAAATATTTGTGACTTGCTCTTTCTAATTCTAGAACTCTTGCGTTGTTCCTGAGGCATTTTAGGACAGTTCACCCTGTGAGGCTCTCTGAATGAAAAAAACTCGTGAATAGCGAATCCCCCTTCTCTATAGGTGTTATAACACAAGAGGGCTCAATTTTCCCTTTGTACTCATCATCCAACTCAACTAACTCACTAGATGATGTCATGCATTTTTCATGTAGATAAAGTGGGACATCATTAGGGTCACACATGGAACCATCAAAAGGAACCAATTCTTCACAAGATTTATCAATCACAATCTCCAAATCACCCACTAGGAGACTTGTGTAACCTTTACTTGTAACATCATTAATTCCTTTCCTTGCAACCCAAAGTGTCTTCCTGTTGGAAAAACACTATGTTGGTTCCATCTTCCTCATTGGACCCACATATGTTATTAGGAGTCCAATCATTTACCTATAAAGACACATGCACATCCATGGAGTCATCCTTGAAATCAAATGTAGCACTGTGATCATCAGATGATTTGGAAACTCTACCATATCTGCTCACATTTGGTCCACCGCTAGGTACTGATCCATGGGGTGCACCATACCGAAATGTGAACTCATTTCCTACTGCAACATCTTCCCCAATAATGAAAACTACCCTTGAAAGTGAAAATTTCTCTTCAAATGTGGGTACAATAGATGATTGACTTCCTATTTTGATTTCCTCATTACTTTCGACTACCCCTTGACCAATGCAATACTGTTGATCAAGCTCCTTAGGAATACCTGTAAGTTGCAACTTACATTGAGGCAATTCATCTTCCTTATCCCAATGTTTAGGTTTTGCAAACATCCTTAAATATGCTTTTTCATGTTAGGGTCCTTCATCAGCATGTACAAATCCTACATCAGCTTAAACATATATTTATTTGTAGTCATCTTTAACTTTGTTCTAATTTTTTATGATTCACCCAACATGATGGTAGGATAAGATGTGCTCTGATACCACTATAATATCCCCCTGTTCTGAGTTTTCTTTTTTCTTTTTTTAACTTTCTAATTGTTTGGTATTTTGTTAGGTAATATAGGAAATAAAATATTTGCAAAATAAACAAACACCAAGCAAATGCATGAAATAAATAACCCAAATTTTATTATTGCTTTAGATAATATGTTGGAATCATACTCGAATTAAAAAATGCAATATTGTAGGTATGAATATTGCTCGATCGACAAAATGGAATCACATAGATTTGGACGCCATTCACAAATACCTTCAAATCCACCTCAAAACTGTTGCACAACCTTCAATCTGCCCTAGACACCAATAATGGAGGTGGTTGCAATTCAAAACCCTAGGCGTTTGACCCTAGGAATCCACAAGCCCATCAAGAGGTTGTACGACCTGCTTGGAAACCACATGCACTTGCTTGTTTTGGATGAACCAACAATACCAAATAACAATAAACCTCTTGATCTAGTATATTCTCCTTTGTATGTCTGGAATGATTGTTTTTTTGAATCCAATGAAGCCCAATGATAACCCTTGAATGAGATTATCTAATTAAGTTCCCTTGGGCGATCTTTCACACCTACAAACATTGTCCTTTTCGAGGGATTTCATCCTCAAAAAAGTTGTAGCTTTCAACCAACAAACCCTTGCTCAGTTCTTCTCAAAACTTGTGCAAATAACAATGAATAATAATGAATGGATGAAAAAGCATTGAGTTTTCTTTTTATACTTCTCTAAATAATCCATGTCCCACTTGACAATAAATGCTTTTTAAATCATATTTGAGCTTTTGATGGAATTTTAAATAAATTTCCTTTTGATTATAATTCATAAAGTTGAGGGTCAACTCATTAAAATAATAACACTTTATGTAAATGCCTTATAATACCTTTTTAACCCCTTATAATACCATTTAATAAAGTCATTCAATATAATTAATATTATTAAAGTTAAACTAGATGAACTTTAATAATATAATTTAAATCATTAACTCCTCGATAAATGCCAATATCGACTCATAGGACTATACTATCAACTTTCTAGATATAGGCGTGATAACAACTGACCATACCATGACTTACTATAAATACTAAGTATGAGCAACACATCCAAGTGATTTACTAAAAATAGTAGATTGTGTGGGTAAAAGTGTCTAGGATGGCCTCCAAAAGGCACACCACAAATAAATTGGGACACTAAGCCGAAGAATACTGAAATAAGCTCTAGAAGGCCTATTGAAGAGCCATAGATCACCCTCAAAGGGGTCCCCTAAACACCATGATAGCCTACGGGAACCAGTGATAGGCTAGCCATTGCATCTGTCAATTGCCTAGAAAAAAGGGGACATTACACACTCATCAAACCCCATTGGGGTAGGAACACATTTGTTCTATTTATTTTGGACAAGATCATAATGCTTAATCAAATCTCTAAAACTTATGATCCATTCCACACTCGTAGAAACAATGGCTATGTAGGGATCAACCTTTTAACATTGATCTAGTGAACTTTGAACTAGTGATATAGAAAGTATTATGAGATTATCTCGCCCAAGGTTCTTATTCTCCTAAGTCATCCTTCTTGATTAGAGTAGCTTTACATTTATGCTTAAAAATCAAAGACATCAATATTAGGCATACATGTGCCTTAGATAAATTTGATCCAAGCAAGTTGCATCCAAACCTTTTACATAAGTCTATTTTAAGTTACATCATGGGCCCATAACCCAAAATCCTAGGATCATTTTCACCTCTTAAACTTTGGGGAAAAATTGATGTTGTCATCCTAGTGTTAAACATATGGATATGTCAAGTCTTTACAAGAGGAGGGACAACCTCCCATTGATCTATGAAAATTGGATGTTAGTGTCAATCTATAAATTTAAGTTCTATAAAGTGTTGTGAGTGATAATTGTTTCTATGGACATCCAATAATCGGTACTTGAGTATTACTTAGGGAATATATACTTAGAAAATTATAGCAAGTCTTTAATCACCTATGAGTCTATGACAAAATGATATATGCTAAAAAATGTTTGGACTAGTTTAAGTGTTACAAACACCTATAAGCTATTTTAGATCACATCCTCAAACCTTGTTTGAATGACTATGTGAAATAAAATATTTACTCCCATTGGGTTGTGTAGGAAAAGAAGATACAACTTGTAGTAAAGGGCACTAAGATCCTTTCTCTCAATTGTAAAACTGGCTTTGCACAATGAAATGGGATCTTGATATTCACAACATGCCCATAGTCCATTGGGATGGAGGATGCAACTTTTTACTATCATTATGGATTTCAACAAGGGTAGTGAAGAATTTGTATTATTGCCCAAGATCTTTATGGTAATGAAATGAGATAAAAATTGTCTTAAGTAATAGATCTTGTCAATTTCCAACTCTTGGTTTTGTTGTTGAAATCAGTCAGGAGAATAAATTGTCCTCATACTTTAGAGGACAATATTGACCTTATTGGTTATAAAGGCAGGTATACTAACAACCAACCTACAAGAACATCATTGTAGTAAAACATGACCAAGGTAATCATCACTAACTATATAATTTTCACGTCCTATTGCTTGAGGAAAAACAATATTGGGGAGGGCAGACTATCATGTCCTTACCAAATAAGAAGATCACTACTTTAAGACAGTCCCAATCATTGCCTTAATTCCCAAGCAAGTGTGATGGAAGTCAAAGACTCTAATAAGAGTCAATTAAGATATGCTTCACAACATTATAAAAACTATACAGAGGAAATCAAGCATCAATGCCTAGTAATTCTAAATGCAGTGATCACTAATAAAATAATTATTATTATTCAAAGAGTAGTGAATATCTTAATGAGTTTAGCAAGACAATTAGGAAAGCCAATGATTAATTGTAAAGAGGCAAAAGAAAATTATAATTAGCCAAAGGTTGCGATTGGGAATAAAAGAAAATAAATTAAGTTAAACAAAAAGACATGGCCTTTGGAAAAGAGATGTCTATTCCAAGGGTTACATCACTTCATAAGGAAATATAAGGGAGGGCAATCCTTTGCAAAAAGGCATTGAATCATATCTGCATTTAGATCAACAGATTTACTCATGAAGAGTGTATGAGAAGATTGGGATAATGAATGGAATATCAATTGGGAATTGGAGTAGATATCAAGAAGAAATATGTGGGAGTAAGAAGATGGTTCAATGAGAGATATATGAAGACAATTGATAAATGCATAATAAGGGAAGTAAGTTTAATGTAATTACATACACACACACATATATTTCTAATTGATATGAACTTATATATATATATAAGTTTAATATAATTACATACACACACATATATTTCTAATTGATATGAACTTATATATACACACACACACACACACACACACACACACACACACAAGACAACCTTTCGATGTCACTATGGACATTATGAGTTCTTGGTTATGCCATTTGGGTTGACAAACACAACTGCTACATTTCAGTCGTGCATGAACCACATCTTCAATAAGCAGTTGCGTAAGTTCCTCCTAGTATTCTTTTATGATTTGCTCATATATAGCAAGACTTGGGAGGATCACTTGAGGCAGCTTGATGAGATCTTGACTATCATGGAGGAGAAGTCACTATATGCTAAGGCTTCAAAGTGTTAGTTTGGCCTTAGGGAGATTTTATACTTGGGGCATGTGATCGGTGCACAGGGGGTACAGATTCACCAAGAGAAAATTCAGGCAATACTCGATTGGCCAACATCTAGGACACTTACAGAGCTGCGAGGATTCTTTAGGTTGTGTAGCTATTATAGACGCTTTGTGAGGGGATTTTCACACTTGGGATATATATATATATATATATATATACGATCATGCAATAATGATGCTTGCAACAATTATTAATCCTTATTAATAATTATTCATTTGATCTAATCTATTTGTTTCTCTTTAAGCAATATCTTCTGAATATAAGAAAAAAAACAGATTGAACATCAAGGTAATTGGAGCAGATCAAACATGGTTATTTGCACTCAACAAACAAGGGCAAAAGTCAACATTTGTTAATATATTTGCTTCCAGAATATAGTAGTCTTATGTTTTAATAAATATTGTGGTATGCTATAGCATGATTATTGTGTATAATGATATATTTATTATTGTATAAATCTGAATATATTTAGTGTTTGTAATTCTCATCAAGCAACCATGAGGATGAGTGGGGGAAATACCAGTAGGGTGAGCGAATACTAAATTTATTTCTAAGTACTCCACTCCATGTTGGATGACTATGTGTCTACCACTTGGGACCCGAAGGGTGAGTGTCCGCCCTTGGGCTTAGAAAGAGGAATCTACGGGCCTCCTATGGTAGCTTTCCCAATCTCTACATAGATTGGTTGTTGGGAAGGGATTCAAGAAGTCTCAATCATAAGAAGGATAGATAAGGCAACATGGATAGAGAAAGCAGGTACAAGTTTATCCACTCCATATTGGATGATTGTGTGTTGCCACTTGGGACCAAGAGGGATAATATATCTGCTCTTGGGCTTAGCTTGGACAACTTCGAGTGGATTTATCATATTTCTCATCCAAATATTGTATAATTTATATAGTTTTGAGATAATTATGTATTTTTACATGATTTAAAAAGATAAAACATTTATAACCCTAACTACATTAAGTTTTGATTCTAGGGCAAGATTTAATTCCAATGGGGACACTACGAGGGAGGGCGTGAGCCTTTCTAATCTCATCGCCATTTATCTGACTGCCGTGGACTTGCCATAAAAGGGCGCGTGGAGTTGTTTGGCATGGCTCTTTGTAGGTCGGGATACTATTATTAATCGCCACCTTTTACCCTCACCCGTGGACATCACCTGCTGGCCGTGGCTCTTCACAAGGTGCCGCCATATACCCAGGAACTCTTGTAAATTGGCATTTAAATATTCAGGACTGTAATTTGAATAACTGATTATATGTTGTTAATATTGCCAACTTTGAAATGAATAGAAATTGATCAGAATTTATTGCTGTTATGAATTCTATGTTTGCTATTGATGCAATGGATGAATACATAAGCTGAATTATTGAAATTTGTGGATCTGTTCATACGTTGAGTTTAATGTATGCAATTACTATCTAAATATCCACTGAAAGCCATTCAGCTCAGCAAGCAAGCCAACTGTTTGACAAAATGTTTGCATTGTCAAACTGTGCATAATCGTGAAAATTTCGTTATTTTGGGCAAGGGTCTTTACATCTTGAAAGTTCAATGTCATGATATTTTCAGTTTTAATGTAGCAAATTTATAAATTATTAAATTATATTAAAAAAAATGACATCTGCAAACACCCCCATTTCCTATTTTTCAAAAATAGATGTACCGGTACTGATACCATTCTCCCGAACTAGTACCAGTACCAGTACCAGTCTCCTGGTAACTATGTTTTTTGCAAGCCAACAATGCAATATTTAGGCAGGGACTCCAGCTGCTTTGTAATCCTTGTTCAGCTGAAAAAATGGGTATTGTGATTGGTCACAAATTTGTTTTAATGGATGTCTAGAAAGCAGATTTTTAAGGAGAAAGTTGATCATATCATAGAAAGAGCTTCAACCATTTTGAGGTGTTGTTTTCCACGAGGACGCGTCACGTCTCCCCCGCCAACCCCCCCTTAAAAGAAAATAAAAACTCCACATTTCCTAGATGTCTCTTGGGGACTTGGGGGGATGTCGTCCCACCAGCCCACCACCAGCGCCACCATCCCACCACCAGCATCGCCATCTCCAAGACGCCACTAGGACTTCGAGGACGTTAGGGTGTCCTCAAGACGTCTAGGGGACTCCTAGTTATTTCCAAGATGTATAATTCTTATACTTATACATCTTTTTATAACTATTTTTTCAAATACTATATGTATTTCAGCGCCTTGTCGCCACCCTGCCACCATCCCTCAGTTGTCTCCAAACTTAGGCCCTTGGTCCCCCGTCCCCACGTCCCCGTGTCCCCCCGTGAACGAACTCCGTAGAACTATGTGTTTTACCAACAGCATGATCTTAGCGTAGAAAATATTTATCAGATTTAAAAGATATAATCAATTATATTATTATAGTAATTGGAGTGCTTATGTGGTTTTAAGCATTACTAGATATTACCCAAATCTATTTTAAATTTTAATCAGTGTATGATCCGTATACTTTTGGGAAGGAAGAGAATTTAAAACCTATTTTCAAGGCATTTGGTTGCAATATTAGTGGTTTCAGTCTTTTAGTGGTAGGAAGTGTTTGGCATAATTTGTCTGAGGGTCGAGAGAAAGACGTACTGCATTTGATGGATTGCCTTTTGGCTTCACTGTGCTTAAGGGATGCTGTCATTTTATATTTTTCCTGGGATATTACAATTTCCTTCATATTTTCCTCTCTGCCTAAAAATTTGCACCCATCATACCAGTTTTTGTGATGAGAAATATATTTTCTCTCTTGTTCTCAAACCTGTTACAAGCATGACATACCATTCAATCATTCTCTTTCTTCTTTATCTCATGATAATGAGTTGGCCTGATTGTGAAGATCGTGGACTTAACCGAAGGAAATACAACTTTCAATTTGGAGGGGTTAAAATATTTGGGTCCAAAATCTAAGTATAGAAATGTGACACAGTAGTGGCTTAGTGCAATGCATTGTAAGGCCTTCCTTTTCCTTTCATTTTCTTCTCAATTTTATTTTGTTGACTACTGAGGTTTATGGCTCAAATGTTAATCCATGCTTATTAGGATATACCAGAGTTGAAGACTTAAATGCGGATAGAATTTCCAATAGGGAATACACACAGGTTGCCTGAGGCCAGGCAATCCTCTGGTCCTTGGAAAAGGTAAAAGGCCGGTAGTCCCTCCTCTTTTTTACCTGGCAAGAAGGATTTCTTCTAGATTGTTGCTTATAATCTTTACTGCACAGCTAGACTTTCTTTTTTATCCATACGATAACATCAATATCACCCATGAATGTGGGGTTTGGATTCATAAAGTGAGTCACACCTACCTGATAAAAACCTATGGCCTTGTTGCAAATGCCTTTTAAAAACTTGAATCTGAGATTGCTTCCAAATGATAAGCATATGCTCCTATGTTCATCCTAGCAATGGTCTCTGTACATACAACAACAAAAAGCTTTAGCCTCTTAATATGGATTATTGTCAATGGGTGATACCACAACATGTCCAATATGTATACAATAGTCCTTTCCACCAAGGTCTATCACAATTTCATCGAAATCCCAAGTGGGCAAGGGCCCCAGTAGATACAAGAAGCTTACATGCCTTTCTAACATGTGCATGGTTATGGATGGGCAGCATTTCTGAATCAACAAAAAGTTGCAACAATGAATATAGTTCTAAATGAAGACTTATCATCAACAAATTCTTCTCCAGAGACTTTTTGATTGCAGAATCAGATATGTTTGGACATATCCTAGGAGAATTAGCATTTCAGCCTTACCCTTGGATGAGCCTTGACCTGAAGTTCAACAGCATAAGTGGAAATCGCTCATGCCATTGGAGAGAATAAAACTAATACATATCATTTTCATATTTAGTATTTAGTAATTTGGAAAAAGCATAACCAATGGACTTGACAGATTTTTTCCAGTAGCTTTGCATTTTGTTTAGACAAGAAAGAATGAGGTTTGGATAAAATTTAGTTCTCAATCTCATCCTAAATTCAATAGCAACCAGGGTGACAAAAATTAAATTGAGTTCAGCCAAGCTCTGAAGTTGTTTTAATTATTTTTTCCTAAAGCCTAGTCCATTAATTTAAATTTGTGGCCAATGTTGCGTAAGTGTGTGATGGCTTAAGTTTACTTGATCTTATGATAAACTGAATAATCTTCAGTCTGCATTTGCAACCAAATCTAATAGAGGTTTTTCATACCTAGGCATTGAATCCAGAGAGTCTTATAACTGCTAAACTAGATATTTGTGATTGCTATTTGCTAATGACAAGGGTAGTTTTTGTCTAGCTAGTTGTGGGTTCAGTTGTCAATGAGCTATTCACTAGTTTTGTTAGCATGGATTCTGTCACTTGTAAAAGACAGTTGCCATTTTTATTTTTCATATCTATAACTGAATTCTATTTTAAGTAGCCTTCACAATGGCTTTGAGTTTTGTAGTTGTCTCTGATGAGTGGTTGAGAGACATCATTAATGCTTCTCTCAAGTGGAGATCCATTATCATTTAGATGGAGGTGGGTTGCCCTCATTACTACACCTTTTTATCTTTGTTCCACAGTGATTTGGGAAGGGGGATGGAAGGACACATTTCGGGACATGAGTCTGGGGTGCGATGTTCTGGGGGATGCAAACTCAAAGTTTTACAAGTTTAGCTATACATGACATCAAAATTTAAGTTTAGGCATTTCTCAAATATAGCAAATGCGATATTCAAGGTAACATGTTCATTGGTTCAAGTATAACAGCAATTAAAAAATAGAAATTTCTGATTTCAGTGTTCAATGTTTTCATTACGACAAAAGACCTGTAGGCTAAAAATCACAGCAATAGGCATAGCAGCAAGATGATAGAGATAAAAAAGGTATAGAACTAAGTACAACTACGCTTCATTTGGGCTATCAATATCAAAAGAACCCTTTGATTGTGTGTCACTTTGTATATCAAGTTTTGACTCATCCCAAAAGACCCTAACCAATCCCTGTTGCATCTTCTCCTTGTCAATCTGTCCAGCATCTTTAGGATCAACATTATAGTATGTGGTTTGAGTTTCTTAATACTTAGGAGTCTGTTGACAAGGGTTGCATAAGCTTATAATGGGTGTTGGATGGCTTGTGGCCCCTTCCCCCCACATATCCCTTTAAAAATAAATTTGGTACTTTTTTTATTAAAAATATGTAGACCAGCAGGGGGACGTCTGACTGTCCCTGGGATGTTCAAGAGATGTCTTAGATGTTCCTGGTTGTGCTCGACATTCACCATCCCTGGTTTCGCTAGTGACAAGGAATGGCTAGGGGACACCCCCTGCTGTCCCACAGAACTGGGAATGCCAGGGGGATGTGGACACAGGTTTGGGGATGATGCTTCTCTGTATTACCCTGCTATTAATCCTACAAGGCTTTGTTTTTCATATCTACTGAAATTGTCCCCTGCTGTCCCACTTTCCTGGGGATGCAAGTTTATGGAGGGAATTCATCCCTGTGTGACCCTGCTATTTATCCTACAGGGAGCTTTTTTTTCATGTCTAATGAAATTGAAATTTGAAGCAAAGTAATGAACAATTTATTTAGGTCCTAATTTGAAAACAACTAGAATTTTTTGGCATAGACAGGTGAAGTCAAGTTTCTTTTCAATACTTGAGAGCAAATTTACTGAATTTTTGGGAGAAAAAAGTGTTATTTTTTAAGTGTTACTGTAAAACGTATAGCTTATTTTTCTTAGGGTCTAAGTAATATATTTTTGGGATTTTATGGTTTTCTTACCATATCATCAAATTTGGTATTGGAAGTATCTATATGCATGGTAATTGGCTGTGAATGAAACAGGCTATAGCAAAGTCTCAGAAGAAAGAAGATGGCTCTGAGGCAATTTTTAGGATGGTCTAATGGAGAGGTAATGAGATCAGATGCAAAACCCTGCTCAACGACGATGCGACAGACAGCTGGCATCTTTAGTGTTGGTGGAGCTTTAGCGTTTTGGACACTTGCTAGGGTATACTATGGTATGTAACATTGTTCTCCCAGCTATATGTTTGTACATAAGTGTGCTCGTGTGTGAGATAAAAATTATTGTACTTATTTCCAAAGTGAAAAACATCTGTTGGACTCATAAAAAATAGCTACATTGTTTTGAAAATTTGGAATGTTCTTATAACAATCAATTGATTCAGGGAAGAAAGTGCACATCACATTCACAGCTTCCAAAAGCCCTGAAACTAGGTTGTATACTTTTTCATAATGTTTTCATGCCATTCCTTTTCTTCCTTTTATCAAGCTCGTGACAAGAATTTCCTCTTCTTGATATTTTCCTTTTCAACAGTGATGCAATCTAATTCTCTGTTTGGCTCTTCTTATTTTGTGATCATACATTGTGCAGTTGGATAGGATTGTTTCCGTAAGCTTTATTTCTCCTCATCACAAATTTGATATGCTATTTCCTTCCTTTTCATAGAACTTTATCATGTCCAACTTCTGATCTACATGAGAATTTGTCTTCAACTGTTTCGACCCTGCTTTTGTTTAAATTAGCTCCTTTGTATATGCACTGTTTAAATTTTTATGTTTGTTTTCTCTATCAGAGCTCTGAATTTTCGTCGATGTATTATTTATTCAATTATGTCAACTAATTGTTTATGCACTTATTTTGTGTATTATGTAAATTCAATTTTGGGATATTTATTAGCCAGTTTGCTTGACTGATCCTTGACTGTCTTTAAATTCTAGTCATCTCCCCAAAGAAATGAGTGTATCTGTAATTTGAGATAAGTTGAACTGAGAAAGAATTGTTCTATCTTGGAAGTCTTTTCCTTGCATACCTTTTCATGTATTTTTAAGTTTTCTATAAAAGGGCTCAAGGCTACTCCAAAAATTCATAAGAGATAAATGATTGTAAATTCTTCTGATATCCTTCATTTGAATTTACTGGTACAATTATATACCAAACCACTATTCATGTAAGCTAGTTTCTAGGTGTATAGATTCATCAGAGCTCTGATACCACATCTGGACAAATAATGCTTGAGGTATATAGACCTTGATTGGATTGGCCATGCCAACGATCAGAAAACCACTACTTGTTTATTTAACAACTCGGTTTGTGTCCTGTTACTTGGTCTAACAAGAAACAGACTGTGATATCTCTTCTTTGACAGAAGCAGAGTATTGTGGCTCTATTCATGTGTCCAGGGAATCTACTTGGATTTGAAAGATTCATACCAAGTTTGGGTTGCTGCAGGATGATAGACCCAGTACTCTTTGCGGTGAAAATCAGAGAGCCACTCATTGCAGGCAATCTAAAACATCAGCAATGCACCAAATGCATTGAAACCCACATGCTTTACATTATAGACGCAGTCATGATCAATTCAATAACCTGTGGTTTGCTGGCCAGAGGATCAGATTGCAGACATTTTCACTAAATCCCCAAAGAAGGCCAAATATTGTATAATTGCACTTTGTTAGGCATGGAGGAATCTGGCTTTCCGGAGGAATAGTGCGTTATTCCTTCTTCCTTCCCCCCTCTCTCATTTCATCCAAGGGGAAATGTGGGTCTATTTATTCAACTTTGTTGATAAATTATTTGTGCACCTATTTTTTAGGTTATTTGTATTTAATGTAGGTCTATTTATTAGCTAATTGGAAACTCAAGTCAACTCCATCATTGAAGATTCTTGTTGGTTTGATTGATTTCAATTACATTGTAATTGTGGTCACCTCCCAGAAAGACTTAAGACTTAAGTGTTTCTCCTGTTTGAACTATCTTGAACTGAAAAATGATCTTTATATTGGAAGTCTTATCTGTGATTGCTTTTCCATTATCTCAACTACTTTGGAATTATAGTTTATCCCAAAAAAACTAATTGTTTGTCCAGTTTGAGTTAACTTGGAACCAATAAAAGTTTAACACCAAGGAACAGGAAATTGTGAAAGCTTTGTTGATACCATGTCACTTGCATCTTGAACATTGAGCCACAGGGAATGTTGGGATGATCTTGAAGATGAGAACCTTGTGGACTGTAGAAGAGAATCCAGGACTCAAAGAATTGCATCTCTTGAAGAGAACTGGAGAAATCCATCCATGGAAACATGAATTGGTGTGTGCAAAATACTCTAGAAGATTTTAAGCTAATAGAGATTGTAATGTTAAGGTATATTCTATTACTGTTCCATCTTACAATCCAATATATACGAGGAATCAAACAGACCTTGTTTGTTAGAGTTGTACCATTTAGATGAGCTTTTATTTATGAACACTCCAACATCTGTCCCCAAGTACCTTTCCGAAAGGTACTTGGTCGAGGGGCTAAAAAATGACAGCATAAGTCAAAATAATCTTTTACACACTTTAAAATGCCCAATACCCCAAATCTAAGTTTTACCAAAAATAATAAATTTATATCACCTAAAAATCATTTACTATGCCACAACATTTAAACAAGTACAAATAATTAGAAGGGGACATAACTATAACACATCTCATGGCTAACAAGAAGGGTTTTAGTCACACTTGACCAAGACGGTTTGGAATTGTTGGGATAGCATATTCATAATTTCATTGCTCCAAGGTGTGGAGTGAGATGGTGTGTCATCCTTGAGAATTCTTTGGTGCCCCTCCTATTGGCCTAGCTTGTAATATCTTGCATTCTCTTTGTGCACATTAAATCTCATCATGGAAATCACAGCCAAAGTGCAACAATATTAAAGCACACTATTCACATGTCCACACATACAATTAACTCATGTACACTTAAGTCACAAATCATCAGCACATGCAAACAAACCAAATGGATAAATCACATACAACCAACATAGATACAAATTGAATCATAATCCATGATAATTAAATTGCACCGCCTTAAAATAATATAATCCATAAATTTAATGAAACATTTAAATCTTGTAAAGGTTTACTATTCATTTTAACTCAAGTTTGACATTATAAATAAATTCAACTTAATTTTCATACAGACATCCAATTATGATACAACATTTACTATGTGTAATTTATTTAACCACTATATTATTAAAATTCACATATTACAATCAACTTATAAATTGGGGTTAGCAATATTGTAAAATTAAAACCATTTAAATTAAACAATTTAATTACATCAGAATTAATGACCGACTTAAATAAATATAAAATCATAGCACAATTGAACATCCCTAGCTATCGCAATCCCATATGATCATTACACTGTCTACATAAGTATCAATGTATAACGTTATAGTGGGTATTACATGGGTCATAAAAAGTGGGCCTTACAAATACCCTTGGGGGGGAACCCTAATGACATTTTATGAAATTATGAATCCTTTAGGTCTACTGATTTTTGGTTTCCTCAGGTTTTGTGGTTGCTTTGAAAGTAGGATGGGTTTTAGCAGGCTTGTTTAGGGAGGAGACCATGACCTTCCTAGCAGGATTGTGTGTAGATCCTTTCAACAGAAAGAAGGTTTTGATCTCAACAATGGAAGGATAGATAAAGAGAAAAATCTTGTTTATTTCAATTTTAAAGAACTCTAGACATTATTGGGTAGTTCATTTACGAATCAAATAATATAGCAATCATCTTCTTTGATTGTTGCAAGAATACAATGTCTATGTTTTAACATTCTCTTGCTGATTAAAATGTTTTCTTTTAAAGAACATTTTGCGGTTTGAGCTCATAAACAAACTAACATGCTTATAGCTCTATGCAAAGGAAGCATGCTCATAAAAATCAATGAGGTTGAAAGATGTGAAGAGAAAAATTTCATGATAAAAACTAATATACTTCTTTTCGTTTCAAGCATATGTACAAAAGAACATCGTACAAATATGATTGAGAAGTTTTTTGCGGTCAATTAATGTCAAGAGAGAGTAGTTCAATCCTAGCCCCTAGGCCACTCCAAAAAAAAAACTAGCGATCAATGCATATGGCAGGAAGAAAGCAAATGCCTTTTTCTTTTATTTTATAGGTTTTTCTATTATGTTTCTAGGATATTTGGCTAATAGATAGAGCATGGACATAAATGTGCCTACAATTGACATGCAAATACTACAAGAATCATTATGCCAATATGTATGCACAGAATATAAACTTAATGAGAAAGAAAGAAATATTAATGTCCAGGAATGATAAAAAATAGATCAAAGGGATTGGAATGTACAATCAGTATAATATCAAAAGACTATGGACAAAAGAGCCCCAGACACAAAGTAAAAACAGAAGTGATAAAAATCCAAACAGGGGGGTTAAAATAAAAGGAGTGACACCAAACTCGAACAACTATAAATAGAAAAGAGGTAGGTGGGAGGCTGGTGGGACGGGGAGAGGGTTGGTAGAACCCTGTAAAGCAGTAGAAACAGAAGATCACCCATGCGGGGAACCAAAATATTAAGGTGTCAATGTTTAATAATGCATGGAGGAGCCAATGATGTTATCGTCCATCATTATAGGAGTACTAATGCAGATTTTTTAGAAAGCACATTGGAGAAAGTCCAGGGCTAAGGGGGCCAAGTTGGACAGGCAACCAATTCCACAAAGGACCTCTCCTAACATTCAAAGCTGAAGAACTGTTGGTAGTAGGAAAAACAATAGTGATGTGAGCTTGCCCCTGAGATCTATGGTGTGGAAGCAGGATGTGAAAGGGTCCCCAAACAGAGAAGAGATAGACCCGCAATCATTAGAGTGAGCGCTGGAGTGCCGAGGAACAATAGCTATGGTAGATTGCAAGGTTAAGCAATGCCTCACCAATTTGTCCCCATCTGTACTCAAATTAATAGTATTCAAAGGGCGCTTTCCAACATTGAAGAATGTAACACATAAAAGCTCTAACTGCACCCAACATTATTTGATAGAGGAGATCAAGAAAACAAAGGACTATGCAAGTTCAAGATGAAAAAGATGCAAATTGGGTAGCACTACAATATCAAAGTTTTGTTCATAAGATAAACCAAACTGAAAATCTAGAGGCCATGACAAAACATGGCTTATGAATAAAAAACTAAAAAAATTATTGGCTAAAACACTAATCAAAGAACTGCGGAAATTACAACAGGTGTTGTAAAACAACTGCAAATACCTTATTAGATGACATTGAACTCCAATTTTGCATGTATTAGAATTATGCTTCCTACTAGTTTTTTGTTTCTTCTAATTTCTATCTTCCCATACGTCCATTGAAATAAGTATGTTTTGTTGTTACTTTTAGAGCAATCTATTTGGTTGTGTATCAAAATCCTACTTGTTTTTTGTTTCTCCTAATTTCTCTTTCCATACATCCACTGAAATAGGTATGTTCCGTTATTTCTTTTGGAGCAATCTATTTGGTTGTATTTTTATGATCTTATTTTGCAGTTCAAAATGTTACTTGAATCCTGAATTGCAATTTCAATAGTAGGTTGACAAGCATGGCTTTTTGGCATTTTATTTGCCTACTTGTAATTATAAAAGAATATGGTGTCTATTGTTACGATCTGAACAGGTTGATGAATGTTTTGTTTACCAAATATATTTTTATTGAATCCCCTCAGTAATTGTTTTGAGAGATCATTCCATATATATTATTAGTTGTATTTGTCAAACATTCAGAAAGTGCCACAAACAAGAATATTTAGTTAGCGACACTATTACCAAAAGAACATGTACTTGCTGGATGAGCAAGAATGTCGAGATATTTTTTATTTATTTACTTCATTGCGTCTGTTTGTAAGGGCAAAGGTTTTTCTGTTGATCATATTTATGCAGGTCCACGTATAACAATCCCCAGGACGCTTAGATGGGGCTTGGGTGGAGCAGTTTCAGGTAGCTGTACCTCAGCTTTGCTAGTTCGCCTTTTCTTACCTGAATGTGAGCCACAAAATATAGCTGCATATGACAAACGTGCTTCTTGATGGTGCTACCAGTTCAGTGCTCCTGTATTAGTTATTGTGCATCATTTTAACACATACAATAGAACCAAAAACTTTTTTATGTTAGAACAAATTTTAAATGTTTAAGATTTTACTATCATACCAGCTTATGACTCATGAGTATTGATAACACAATACAAACTGATCACCGATTCAATGGATTTTGTTATTTGGTATCCAGAGGCATCCGTACTTGTTGATAAAGAAAATTGTTCTCCCAAGTTGTTTCTATTGACCACTTTTGGAACAAGAAATTTGATCAATTTTCTTTCTCAAGTTCGTTCATTACTTTTTGCAAGTTCGTTTTACAATTTCCTGTTATACGCATTGCAATCTTTGCATGGGGTTTATTTAATTGTCATCCAAAACAAGGTGGGATGTGAAGTGCATTCTATGTGGAAAATATAATTAAATGACTTGTACTGCATTCAGTGTTCTCTTATGAAAGAGATTGGTGCATGTAGTGTTTCACTTATGCTAATTCTGTCTAGCTACTGTATCAATATCTATTACATTAGGAAATAGATGAAGAATTGTAGCTAGTATGTTGTCAAAATGGAATTGCCTTATGAGTTTCTAAATGTGCAAGTGTCGGCAACTTTGTTCAAGTCCATCTTTAGTGGCTGAGATCAAACTTCAACAGAACTTGATCTCTAGTTCACAATCACTAGAACTTGTGACATTCATATATGGACTTCTTAATACCACGGATCCTATGCTATTTAAATGTTGGGAATCCCTAGAGTGTCTATGAAGAAATTTTCAAAATCTCGATGATTATGTCCTGCATAAATCACACAATAATAAAATCTTCAAAATGCAGAAGCACACAGATAATTACATCTTTTCAAATCAATTTTCCATTCCTTCGAAAAACTTACAAGGTATTCTCCACAACGGATGTTACTTATAGCTGCACACAAATTTATTGAATTTAGTATGTTACAATCTTTTTATATTACTCATTTTTATACTATTTTAACTAAAAGGTTAATCTTCCAAAAAAAAAAAAAATCTCTACCTACAAAAGGCATCCTTATGACTCATAGGGATGAGATGGAAGATAAGTCTAAATCACTTTATCTGCACTTTATTTAGACTTATTTAGCTAAAGTAAAAGAATTTCACTTTAATCTTTGAAAGTGAAATACAAAATAGAATAGTGGAACCACTTGAACTTTGTCCACATGTTCACATTGAACATGTGCAAAAGTTTCTATTTGAACTATAAAATCAACACTCCCTCTTAGCGAGGAAGAAATTCTACACCAATTCATCATCTCTTTGTTGATATATTGCTTCTTGAAAATTGGAATGCTCTATGATACTGCACATCAATGCTATGTATTTAGGAAACTTCTTTGGAGGCCTACTCTCCTTGAATGTGCTCCTAGGAGCCTCAATATTCTCCTGAGCACCCCTCGATGTTTGTGTGAACCATTAGGGTCTTTTGATAGAACTAGAAGGGGCTGAAGTCTCTCCCTTCTCACCTGAAGATTGTTTTCTTGAATTGGAAGCTACAAGTGTCTTTGGAGACCTACGCTCAACCTTCGAAGCTTCTTGATCCTCATCTTGTCACTAGAATGATCTCATGAGTCTTCTTGGATGCAAATTCTTCCACAAACTTCACAACTCTACTGACTCCTACTTTCCTTTGCTTTGGAATAAAAACCTTATAGGCCTTTGAAGTTTTATTCTAACCCACAAATAAACCCTTTCTGTTGGAAGGTACCAGCTTGGTCCTTTTCTCTACAAGTATATGGATATAATTTGGACAACTAAAGATGTGGAAATGATCCATCTTTGGCTTCACACCATTGAATGCCTTTTTTGATGTCTTCTCCAAAATCTTGTGAGGACATTTGGATTGGATATAGACTATTTTATGTCATGCTTCTACCCAAAGAAAGATCGACAAGTCTAGGTCATGAAACATGGCCTTGGTAGCTTTTATGGATCGATTCTTCTTCTCTACAACCCCATTTTGCCATGGGTTGTACAAAACTATCAACTCCTTTATCCCTACTTTCTTGGAGAAACCATTGAACTCCTTGGAGGTATACTCTCCCCCATTGTTAGTTCTCAAGATCTCAATCTTCTTCCTTGTTTGATTTTCAAGTAGAGCTTTAAACTCTTGAAACTTACCATAGATGTCATCCTTGGTCTTTAAGGAGTAGATCCACATCTTCCAAGATAAATCATCAATAAAAGAAGCACAATACATGCTTCCCACAATTGATCCTATTGACATCGATCCACACACATTTGAGTGCACTAAGTCTAGAATCTCCTTCAACCTATGCTCGCTACTTAGGAAAGCATTCTTGACAAGTTTACCAAGTGTGCATCCTCTATATACTCCCTACTAGTCAATATTGAACTCTAGATGTCATGTGATCATCTTCCTTAGAATAAGCAACACTTTTTGATACAGATGCCACATGCTCTTGTGCAATAATTTGCACAAATTGTCACTGTTATGAATTAAAGCTTGAATTGGTTCACTTTGTAACCTATATAGATTGTCTTCTCTAACCCCTATAACTTGTGTTGTAAGTGGGCTAGATTCCTTTGGCCTGATAAGAACTTGTTGATCCTTGAATTCTTCTACGAAGCCCTTATCCTTCATAACCAAAATTCTTCTTGAGATTGAACCAAAAAGCACATCATCAAACTCCAAAGCATTTCTTGAGTGTAGTTGAAAGGGATTTGTACCAACTCCTATGACTAGATACTTGGCATCATTATCAATCTCAACATGAACTCCAAAGTTATGTTCATTTAAGGTAAAATACTCTCGGGTTTATACTTCCTCTTGCTATTTGCTTCCCTTGATTCTTCTCCTTATCTAGACACTTTTGACACATAATGTGTAATGCTCCAAGTCGACACACCTAGGACAAAATTGATATAATATTTTTTTTGAAACAATGTCATGTCGTACTTGCGCAACAACGTGCACACAAGTGTCATGTTAATACATCAACACAAGGGCACTAACCATACAAATGACCTCACCCTTGCTACAAGCAACGTGGCACTAGTGGAAGACTTACCAATCGTGGGATGTATCCACCATGATGAACTTATGAGAAGAGATGACACACAAATTACGATAAGATACTAACCCATGATTAAATTCTCTTGCAACACCACACAAGAGTAGGATGAGGGAATTGTTAACCTCGAATCCACACCTTGACACACTTATAAACTCTTACAACACCCACGAAAACCCTCATAGACAATGGAACAACTAGGAATTAACACACCTCCACCAAATGATGCAACCATCGGTTTCCAAAACAAGGAGTAGGACGAGGGCACATTCACCTCCAATTTACTCAAAAACAACTTAAATACCAACTAGACACAAGGGGAAACCTTCACAAGAGGTTTCCTTACTAGGAGGTACAAACCCTCCACCAAGTGGGACAATGATGGGTTGCATCTAGGCAATGACATGCTTCCCAAAGCAAAGAGGTGCCATAAAACAAAAGGCATGAAAGTTGTCAACGAATGACAATATGGAAAGACTGTCAAGGCCAAGGGAAACAACTTTTGTATACAAAGTTTCCCCAAGAAATGGTCGAAAGATCCAACTAGATGATGAAACGATGAAACATGGCACTAGAGGACATTAGCACCCTGAGAGGACATTAGCGTGAGTGCTCAGGTGTCCCGGTCCGACACTGGAGTCTTATATCAGTGTTGGAGTTTTGTATTGACGTTGAAGTCCATACCAGATGTTGTAGTCCTATTCTAGCATTGGAGTCTTGGCTAATGAGCAAATCCAAGCTAGGGTTCCGCCCCCCCCTGTACATGGTAAACACTTAAGAACTACAAGGAGAGGACCATGAAGAAAAATGGAATTTGAAACGACGAAAACGATTGGGGAACCAAGAAGGTTCTAGACACTTGATCTTGCCTCACACTAACCCATTAAGGAGAGCACTTCCTAGGGCTAGGAAGACTACAAGAGAGTTCAACACAAGGTTAACAACACCAAGGGTGAAGGTGAAAGGTGTCCAACGCCTCTTGACCTCACCAAGACCACTCGAAGAACCTTGAATAACCTCTCTACGAGGTGGTTCTCAACAACACACTACACAAGGATAGCTAAAGGTTCCAAGACAAATAACATGTTTTCTAACACACAACAATTCATTTTAAGCCAAAAACCAAAGATGCTCTATATTCATTTTAACTAACATTACAATAAATTGAAAGATCATAAAAGATAACAAGGGTGTTCGACTCCAACATCAAAACACGTAGAGACATAAATATTATCGATTTCACTTATGTGGCCGGTTTACAATTACTCCTTCCAAGAGGTTCCAATATCAATTTACAATTACAAAGGAGGACTCAAGGTCCTCATTAATACATATACATCAAAATGAAAATGAGAATTAAAGGCAAAGAGACAACCTCCACTTGCACACTATCCAAGGCTCCTCCAACAAAGCATTCAAAAACGTTGATCCCCAAAGGTGGTTTCCACGCCACCCAACCTTGTGATTCCCTTAGGTCCACTCTCGTCATGCTAGGAGATAGTCACACAGGCCATAAGCACACCACTCACACAAAACAAGGAGCATGGCTCACAAACACACCAATCAATATAATATCATAAACACATGACATCAAATGAAATACAACACCATCATAACATACAGATGGCACAAGTTTGATCACATCAAATACATACAGGCCAACATAATTATCATCAAAGCATAATACACACATGCTCAAGGGGATACATCGCCAACAAGAAGCACAAAGGATAAACCATATCGAAAAATATATAGCAAGGACATAAACATGTGCAACCATGATCTCAAATCACACAAACATCTTCATGTGTGATCAAGTCTCTTCTTATCCAACATGGCTGGAGATGGGTCTCTTGTTGAACAAAAAGTCCAATGACATCAAGGATGAGGAACCCATAGGATGTAGGGAAGGAGTTGTTGGAAGAATGTCATTGATGTTGTTGTTGGCAACAATTGCATGAGGGATAAGCACAAAGGTATATAACGATGTGTTTTAGTGTTGTCATTGATGTCAACATTGTATCTTGATGTGGAGATCTTGGTGCAGATCATTTTGGTTGGTTCTAACAGGTTTTGGAGTGTTTGTGGAAGACATTTTTGCAAGATGGATTGATCCGGTAAAGTTGGTTGTGATGGAAAATTGACTAAGTTTCAACTCTGTTAATTCTGTGTAACAAAGCTCCAGTTTTGGGTTTGCACTAGTCTGCAAATGACGTTTTCACTCTGCACTTCTAACATTATTTTGTTGGTTGTTAGAAGTATCTGATTCCATAATTTCTTCATGTTTTGGCTTTTGGTTTGAGAGATATAAGTAACAAAAGTTTGGTCTAGCAAGTTACATTCATTTCCTGTATATTGTATATGGGTAGGAGAGTCTGCTCTATGGATAAGTTTTTGGTTTTGCGCTTTTGAGGATATGTTGACAGATGGCAATAATATGTGAATTCTAGTTGGCATTGAATTTTGAGGTCCACGTGTTCGAATGTGGAAACACAGTTGGATTTTTGCATTAGGTTTTCTGTGGCGCTGACCCAATAAGTTTGAAGGATGTGAAGGTTAAATACGTATTGCAGTGTTATATGGGATCTATTATAGGTCCATGTTGACCTATTTCAAGTTACTTTGAGATTTGAATTGTGGTGCAAGGCTTGTATAGAAAGATTTGGAGCCGACAAGTTATATTTTGAATGCTACACTAATTAGGCTGACCTAATTGATGTTATGCTTGATGCAGATATATAAGTTGGATCGTTTTGTTGAATGTAGCGAGTATTCTACATGTATATGTATGTGAATTGATCAGAGTGTTGCGAATTTAAGTTGTGAATGTTGAGTTGAAGATTAGAGTGATGCAAATGCAAAGGAAAGTAGAGTGTTAGATCTGAATCAAATGAAGTGTGTAAAGATAGTTTGTTGAGCTTCATTGGAACTGTATTTCATGCATATGAAAGATGCAATTGTAACAATTCAATCTAGGTTGTGAGCCACACAATCTCTTCTATCTTTTTCTCTCTATGGAAGTGAGTCCACCTGTAGTGAGCACTTCTATAAATATACTATAACTGGTTATAATATATTGTGACCTAATACTCACCGTGGTTTTTCCCATTTTGGGGTTTCCACGTGAAAATTTTGGTGCTCATGTGTTATGTGATGTTGTTGATGTTTCATGCTTTCTTTCTTTGTTGCAATTGAATGTGCTATGTGGTTTGGATGTTTAAATGTTTGAATGGTTTAAAAGAATATTGATTCACCCCCCCCAGTATTTCGGGTGTTCAACAAGAGTGTCGTCATAATAGCTCAAAGAGATGGCTAAGCAGAGTTTGATGTGATCAACTTGCCCTACGAGGAAACCAACATGCAAGTATTAGCGCTCCCTAAGTGAGCATGCCTATACTAGCACTTTGGCTATACTAGCACTTTGGCTATACCATAGGAATCCCTTATCTTGATTAATTTTATTTCCCTAATGTCATTAGTTATCACTTGTTAAAAAATCCCCAACAAGATATCCTCGAGCCTTTTTGTGCCTTGGAAAACGTTGGGAGCCAACCCTTTCCTACACCCTACACCTCAAGTCTAAGGCTTGTCATGCCATTTCACCATTTAGGTGTAGCACAAAAAACAAGGCATAAAAAGATTGGCTCACAAAATTTAAAAAGTCTTAAAATGACCCTTATGAAAATCCATTAAGGAGACTCAAATTCCCCCAAAACGAATAAATTCAATTTCACTTTTAAAATTCAAAATTTCAATTTATTTTCGAATGCAAAAACTAGCAATTTACATGCAAACTTCATTAATGGAGCTTCAAATTTTCTCAAATTTTAAAATATAATTTTTGAAAAAAAAAAGTGCCCTTTTGCATCAAATATGAACAACCCATTTATGTGATAAAATTTGAATTTCGTACATTTTAAACTTTTTTTTGGCAATTATGAGGGCACGAAATGGTATTTTTCAAAAATTTCAAAATAAAATTATATCTACTTTAATTCTTCAAATCGAATGCTACAAGGGAAGTCCTATTTTTCCTTAAGGGTGAGTATGTCATCCAAAACAAGAAAGATCCCAAGGAATGGAGAGGGGAAGAAGATTACCTTGAATTTAAATGCACATAAAACACATGAAAACTTGTAAATTTACCAGTTTGGAAGAGTGAAGATCACACACAACACAATCCATTTCCTATCCCCATCCATTCATCACCCAAGCCATTCCCAATCAAATCCATCCAATTTTGCCACGAATCCATTTTTCAAAAGAGGGTTTTTGGAGCAAAATTTCCCTCACAAAAAGAATAATATAATCAAAAGACAGTTCTGGTTTAACACAGGGTCAAGCATGACACATATTGTATTCAATTTGAGTACGATAAGAAAATACAAAAACGAAGGCCTAATGTGACATCTTTGAAATAACCATTGTTGGGGAATAACTTAGACCTATGTAGCTAGGTGGAGAAATAACCCTGTACTTGTGACCACTCAACACACATGTCAAGCGTACTTGCTCAATGTATATAATAGCCAAAGCATAGCATAATCACCCAATGGGGTACAACATCATATAAAATATAAATCATTGCATCTACATGTCATAAACTCATGATAACATTTAATCATGACATAAATATTGTTAGAGTAAAAGGTTTATTACTTAATTATTTAATTAAGTCACCTTTTATTATTTCACTTAAGATAAACTTAGAATGCATTTTGTAGGCATTCTAATTATTAAATGCTCCCCTTAGGGTTTCTCGATCTCCTTTTATAAGGATTGATCTCATTGTATATGATTCATTCTCTGTTAATGCAATTTATCTTGAAGCTTGTAGAGCACCTTTGCCTTTTTCTCTGTACCTCTTTTTTGTGACAGGTTATTTGCATGCAGGTAATTCTTGGGTTCTGTGAAGTTGGATTTCTCAACTTCTACATGGTATCAGAGCTTCAGACCTGCCGCTTCTTGTTCATCTTTTGAGGGATTCACAGAGCTTCAAGGGTTTGGGGTTTGTCTTTTTTGATCTAGGGCATACCTGTTTGATCAGAGCCTTTTGAGCCCAAACAGACCCCACCATTGTGCTCAAAAGACCCAAAAACCCCTATTTCCATATAAAATTTGTCCATTTTGGACCAAGTGGGTTTTTGAGGCAATTTTTTTGCCAGAAGCTGTATAGTGTCCCCAGCACGCCTCCCGAGGCAAAAAATTTCAAATAAATAAATAAATGCTTTAAAATCACTGCCCGTGCATAAAAAAGCGGCCACCACCGTGCCACCCAGTGGCCGTCGAGTGGACACTGAGCTGCCACCCAGCAGGTGCGGCCCAGCCGCCA
The DNA here is from genome assembly GCA_007258455.2 of Sequoia sempervirens. NCBI lineage: Eukaryota > Viridiplantae > Streptophyta > Pinopsida > Cupressales > Cupressaceae > Sequoia > Sequoia sempervirens. Next base: position 414,409,966 of record VDFB02000015.1, read on the forward strand.
CCCAGCAGTTGTGATCCAACTACCGCCAAGCAGCGACCTGACTGCCGCTCAGCCGCCGCCGAGCGGCCACCCAGTGCCAGCCCCCTTCGTCTATGCAAGCACCCCACCAGGTCACGTGGGTGATCAGGGGCCGAACGCTCCAGCCCCCAGCCACTAGCCCCCTGGTCGCCATACGACTAGGGGCCGAATTTTTTTCTTCTCTAGGGGCCTATTGAAGGGCTTATTGGCCTTTTTGGAGCTGTTTCACGAAATTGGGTGTATCTTGGGCATTTCAATTCCGTTTTTCGCAAAAAAATAGGCATCGGAAAGCTGGTTCCGGGCACTATCCAATGGTGTAGGTATGATTTTCTGGTTTTGTTGTTTTGATGCCTTTCTTTCCAATCAAAGTCAGAACATGGTTTGTGCACTTGTGGGGGTGTAAATTTTGCGTCCGGACTCCATTTTTCGCAAACGAATAGGCTTCAAAAAGCTATTCGAATGCTCTTTCCAGATATGTAGTTTGTTTCATTAGAATATTTATCAGGTACACACCATACAGTCTGAAGTGTTTCTTGCTTTTTCTTGCTTTTCCGACTTTAAAATTGTACTGGGGTCTGGGTTCTTGTGTTGTGGGGGGTGTTTTTTTCTTGCTTTTTGTAATCTATATTAGAAAACCAGAAAATATTCCATAAAACACATTTCAAAACTCATTCATTATGGCATACTTCTCTTTTGTTGAACGTCTTACCCCACACAATTATCACACTTGGAAGACACATATGACCAAACTTCTCATGTTAAAGGGGTTATGATCATGTTTGGATGAAATTCAACCTCAGTTGACACGACCATTTGAGGTTCTACAACACAGGAACAAAATGGATGAGGCCATGTGTTTGCTATCATTGCATGTTTCAGATAGTCTCCTATTTCATCTAGAGGGTTGCACAACTCCTCGAGCTATGTGGAAAAAGTTTAATGATCTTTTTGGCACCATCAATGAGTTCCGTGCACTGCAGATTGAGGCGGAATTGACTTCCTTGGTACCTGATTCCTTTTCCTCCATTGAGGATTTCTTGATGAAATTCAAATCACTCAAATCTCTTTTGCAGGGTTGTGGTAAGAACAAGACTGACACCAAGTGTATTCATCTGATTCTTTCTAAGCTTCGAGGTCCTTTTTAGATATTCTCTTCAAAATTTTATTCCACCATGGATGCTTTGGGCCAACGATTTACCATGCCTACTTTTGAGGTGTTTTGCGATCGTTTGACTTGTGAGCAGGCCAAGCTATCATAGTTAGATTCTCTCACAGGATCAAAGAACCAAGAATTGGTAGCTCAGACATCTAAAGGGAAAAAGAAGTAGAAAACGAAGTCGAAGACAGATTCAACTGGTAGTGAGAATTCCTCCAAGCCACCTCCAAAGTCTGATTCAAAACCACAGTCCAATCCTAAATAGGGAAAATCTTCTAAGTTTGGTGAGTCTTCCTCCAAGACTAAAAATAAATTAGGTGATCCTTGTAGTTTCTATGGCAAGGAAGGACATCCAGTTTCCAGGTGTTGGAAACAATTAGAGGCTTTAGAGGAAGCCATGCAACAACATAATATCACCTCACCTCAGTCTCCTTCCCAACCCACAGGGAAAGGTCATGCTCTTTTTGTACAAGCCTTATCTTCAGGATCCACATGGATTATCGATTCTAGTGCTTCGCACCATATGAAACACTCACAGGAGATTGTCACTATACTTGCCCATAGTGATACTTCACAGATTGCAGTTGGTGACTCAACACAACTTTCAGTTAAGGGTTCAGGTACTGTTTCATTGGATGGTGGTTGTCTTCAGGATGTGCTTTTAGTTCCTAATATTTTGACAAACCTTCTTTTAGTTTATTAGATTTTCCATTTTGGCATTGGTAAGACAGTTGAGTTCTCACCACATGATGTGGTTATTCGAGACCCTCATGATCCTGATTTGGTTGTTGCTACTGGGAGTGTTGATTCTAAGTCCTGCTTATACTGGTTTGATGGCTTTGAGAGTTCAAACAGTTCAAGTTTCTCTCTTATAGCACATACAGACTCAATGAGCAGGCTTTGGCATGAGCATTTCGGCCATGTCAATTACAAATATCTACAACAGATGAGTACTCAAGCACTTGTGATTGGGCTTCCTTAGATTTCCTGTACTGATGGTGTATGTTGAGGTTGTGTCCTTGGCAAACATCACCGGGATTCTTTTCCTACGGGTAGAACCACACATGCTAAGGCACCCTTGGAGTTGGTACATAGCAATCTCATGTCCTTTCTGACTCCTTTTTCAAGGGCCCAATATGTGCTCACATTTATTGATGACTTCTCCAGACGTACATGGGTGTACTTTCTTAAGTACAAATCAAATGTCTTTGATTCATTTTGAATCTTTAAGACATTTGTGGAGAAGCAATCTGGACTTTCTATCAGGAGGATACACATAGATAATGGGGGGGAGTATGTTAATCAGGATTTCAGGGATTTTTGCACTGAGCATGGTTTGCAGCATCAATTTACAGTACCTACACCCCTCAACAGAATGGTGTTGTTGAGAGAAAGAACATAACCTTATAGGAGATGGCCAATTGTATGATACAGTCTAGAGCTATGAGTTCTTCATTCTAAGCAGAGGCAGTCAATTGTGCCAATTATATTCAAAATCAGATGCCTCATAAGGCATTGCAACATATGACTCCTGAGGAGGCTTGGACTCATGTCAAGCCTGATGTTTCTACATTCCGAGTTTTTGGTAGTGAGGCTTGGGAATTTATTCTCGATGCTCAGTGGAAAGCCATGGAGAGGAAGAGCCGACCACTCATATTTGCTGGCTACTGTGAGGATGTTAAGGCGTACAGGTTGTTTGATCCTGATTCCAGAGAGGTCTTGTTTCAGCGAGATGTCCAATTTGATGAGTGCTTTCCTCTGATGGATTCTCCATCACCAACTTCTCCCTCACTGCCTACTCCTCCCTCTTCATCTCTTGAGGATTACTTATCTCTTGAGGATGATGCAGATGATGATCCACCATGTCCACCACCAGCAGGTACTCAACATTTTCCCAAGTGGACCCGTGTTACTGTTGAGGCAGCTGGATCTTTGGCAGGTGATCCTTTAGATTCTCGTCGTACTCATGCTCAAACATCTAGTACTAGCCTTTTGAGTCATGCCATTTTAGATGATCCTCAAAAGTTTTCAGAGGTGATGGGTCACCTTGAGTGGGATAGGGCCATGGATGAGGAGTATTCTTCTTTGATGAAGAATCATACTTGGGATCTTTGTCCTCTTCCTAAGGGAAGAAAGTTGGTTTGGTACAAGTGGGTGTACCATATCAAGTATGTTGCAAATGGTTCGATTGATAAGTATAAGGAATGCCTTGTTGTGAAGGGGTTTTCTTAGGTGGAGGGTATTGACTACTCTGAGACGATTTCTCTTGTCGCCAAGATGAACTCTATTCACTTTGTACTTTCACTTGTAGCTTCACAGGGATGGACAGTGTTTTAGATGGATGTGAAGAGTGCTTTCTTGCATGGAGGCCTACATGAGGAGATCTATATGGAGCATCCTCAGGATTTTGTGCAGGATTCTTCCTTGGTTTGCAAACTTCGACATTCATTATATGGTCTCAAACAAGCCCCTCGGGCTTGGTATGAGAAAATGGACTCTTGTTTTCTTTCCTCTCATTTCACACGCTGTCATTTTGATCCCACAATGTACATTCAACATCAGGAGGGTGATCTTTTGATTCTTGTGCTATATGTTGATGATCTCATTATTACAGGTAACTCATCCTCCATGATTCAAAGTGTTCAGAGAGCTTTGATGGAGCATTTTGAGATGACAGATCTTGGTCTTCTGCACTTCTTTCTGGGTCTATAGGTTATTCAGTTTTCAGATGGGATTTCCATATTTCAGCAAAAGTATGCTCTTGATATGCTCCAGCGATTTTTCATGCTTGATTGCAAGCCTGCCCCACACCATTTCAGTCAGGTGTTGTCTTGTCTTCCACTTGCACTACTCCTCCAGTAGATTCTACTTTATATAGGCAATTGATTGGCAGTTTGTTGTATCTGACACATTCGCGTCCTGATCTTTCCTTTGCGGTTTTCCTTGTCTTTCGATTCTCACATGATCCACATGAGAGCCATTGGAAAGCAACCAAACGTATCTTGAGGTACATTTGGGGCACCACTCATTATGGCATTCACTACACTTCAGGATCACCTCACATTGTTGGCTTCACTAACTCAGATTGGGCTGGTGATGTCAATGATCGGAAGTCTACTTTTGGCTTTGTTTTTTGCCTTGGTTCTAGTCCTATCACATGGTCTTGCAAGAAGCAGTCTGCTATTGCATTATCATCTACAGAGGCTGAGTACTGAGTAGCAGTGTTAGCTAGTTAGGAGATTCTATGGCTTTGGAAGTTGATGACAGAGTTTGGGTTTCCTCCTGATAGTCCCACTATTCTTTGGTGTGACAATAGAGTTCCATTCAAATTTCCCGCAACCTAGTGGAGCATCAATAGACTAAGCACATTGAGATCCACATGCACTTCATCAGGAAGTTGATTCAGAATGGTTCTCTCATCTTGGAGTACATTCCTATAGAGGATCAGGGTGCAGACATCTTCACTAAACCTTTGGCATCGCCGCGTTATCTTCAGTTGCGCTCCATGCTTGGGGTGAAGGAAGTTGTCCTTAGGGGGTCTCTGTGAGGCCTTCCTTCCTTCATATATTTTTTCAGCATGCTTTTCATTTCTTTTTGGAGAGGAGTTTTTCCCATTGGGTTTTCTCCTTTACTCCACTTTATAGAGATTTGGTTGTGATTGGGTACCTCATCAGGCCTAGTTGTCGAGACCCAAGTTTGCTTTCTAGCTTGTAGTTGCATTGCTTTCATGCACATATTTTGTAGCTACTCCCTAAGTTCATCTTAAGGGGGGGTGTTAGAGTAAAAGGTTTATTACTTAATTATTAAATTAAGTCACCTTTTATTATTTCACTTAAGATAAACTTAGAATGCACTTTGTAGGTATTTAGTAATTATTCCAATTATTAAATGCTCCCTTTAGAGTTTTCTTTAGGGTTTCTCGATCTCCTTTTATAAGGATTGATCTCATTGTATATGATTCATTCTCTGTTAACGCAATTTATCTTGAAGCTTGCAAAGCACCTTTGCCTTTTTCTCTGTACCTCTTTTTTGTGACAGGTTATTTGAATGCAGGTGATTCTTGGGTTATGTGAAGTTGGATTTCTCAACTTCTACAAATATTAATGCACATATCCATAACTGGAACATTATGATAAACTAACCATAAAACAATACATAACACCAACAACCGATATGTTAAGGAACCTAATCTCAAAACATGTATGCAATCCAAACGCACCATGTAGAGAAAGAACCAAAGCCACAAAAAAAACTAACAATGAAAACTTTGAAGTTGAAACACTGATCAACATCCAAAGTAAAAAGCACAAGCACAACCTATGCATCCCCTGATACATAGTCGAAAAACAATGTCGAGATCTAGCCATCTTTGGGCTGCAAACAATAACATTACATAATGATCAAACTTATGAAAAATGAAGCACTTGATGTGACTCAAGTCCTTCTCTAGCTATGAAGATCCTTCCTCATCCTTTCCCTTACCCTTCTTGTTCATTTTTCTTTTATTTCCCTTCATCTATCCATAGAGCACTAAATTCTCATCACCACCCTTCTTGTTGGCTTCTGAATTCGTTCAAGTTTCCTCTTGGATAGAGCCATCCCATAGTGTTTCAAAGGAAGGAATATTTTCCTTGGCAAAAATGTCTTTAGCAAATGCTTGCTATGAAGATGAGAACCCATTCAAAGCTAACTTGACGAGCTCTACATTTTCAACCTTCTCCCCAACTGCTGCACATTGGTCATGAAAGTTGTGTGACTTTCGTAAGATAATTGGTAACTATGTTTTATATAGACATCTTTATGGATACACATTTGTTTCTCAATATCATTTTTCTATTTATGCTTTCGCTTTATAAAAGACTAACCAGAGAATCAAACATCTCCTTGGTTGTATTCTTTTTTAACAAATGAGGAATTAAATGATTCTTCATTGCATCCATGATCATCTACTTGGCTTTAACCTCTTTCTTCTTGTGAGTTATCAATTGATGTGGATTTGTAGGTGGAAACACCTCAACTAATACAATATCCTAGAGATGATTTTCTTTCAAAAACAAAGTCACTTTGACTTTCCAAGGCAGGAAATTTAATGCACCATCTAATCTATCTTTGATCTCGACATTAAGTGATGCCATATATATACAAAAACAAACTCCTAGATCTAGAAATAAATGAACTGTTCAATTTTCCAAAAAATACTTGTTACAAACTGTAAATCCTATCTCTCTAGGTTCCTCAAAGCCCTAGCTACAACAAGCCCTGGTCATGGGCTCAACCCTAGTTGTCACAAACTAAAAAAAGGTATAGCTTTTTTGTTGATTTTTTAATGAAAATTTGGCTACGATTTTATTCTACTTGGATGCTATAATATTTTGATGAAAATTGACATGTTTTTACTATAGAAACCCTTGCATGTTTTTGATCCAAGCTTTTGCATGCTTTTTTCCTTGAAAAACCCACAAATTTCATTAAAAAATGCTCCCATGAATTTTCTTTGAATACTAGTTGTAGTTATTGTTATTATTTTCATTGCGAATCCTTCCTCACAAAATCCCTATGTGACCCTTGGAAATAAACCACACAATCTTTACAACAAAGATGCCTTGGTGATTTCCACCTAAAACCTTGCAAATTCTTCTTGCAACAAATAACTTTAATACCATGGAGAAAATTTCAAAATCCCAATGATTATATCTTAGTGTTAAATAACTTTGCATAAATAAGACAATAATGAAATTTTCAGATGCAAAAGAATACACATATAGTTACACCTTCAAATTAGTTTTTGATTCCTTCAAAAAACTTACAAGGTAACCTCCATAATTGATGTTACACCTGCATGAAGATTGATCATAGTTAGTATGTTACAATCTTTCTATCTTGCTCCTATCTTTATACTAATTTAAATAAAAATCTTATCTTCCAAAAATTAGATTTACTTACAAAAGACATGCTTATCACTTATAAGGACAAGATGGAAGATAAGTATAAATCACTAATGAATATCTACACTTTATTTAGACTGATTTAGCTAAATAAAACTCACTTTAATCCTTAAAAGTGAAAGACAAAATAAAATAACTCGAACCATTTGAACTCTTTCCACACATTCACACTGAGCTTGTGTTTGAAGTTTCTATTTGAGCTAAAACTCAACATCATAATCTTGTCCTCTAGGTTTTTGGCTGGCTTACACTAATGTTTATGAGCTTGTAAGTGTTGATTGGTCATGCTATACACTAAATCCAAAATTTGTCCTTAGTAGCTTTGGCTTTGATGGGTCTTAGTTTTATTGGCGGATAGTTACCATGTAGATGTCAATTGTTATGATAAATAGTGCATTTATAGATTGCTTTATTGATTGTACTAGCTTCTTTTTCTTAGTAGAGACCTTTAAGTATGAGAGTCTCATTTTACTAGTCATTGGAATGTACTCATTCTTTAGTCATGTTTAAGTCCACAAAATAGCCCAAGGGTCTTTCTCTAAAAAAGATCATTTTTGAGGCGCATTAAAGCTACTTTTTATCAATGTCTCTCATTTGAATGAGAAAAAAAAGCCTTTTGTATTTGAATTGTAAAGGTTGGAGAAGAGCAATTATCTATAACTTCATGTAGTCTTAACCAATGTAAGTCAAACATAGATTTGGAAAATTGAACTATTGACATTGGAACTAAGCTTCAAATGGTAGAGAATATAAATGTAGATTACAAATAGTACCATGGAAATACATGAATTTCTTTTTGAAATTAAACAAGAATAACAACAATTGAGAGCAAATAAGAATATTCAAGAAACATGCATAATTTTATGCTAGAAATCACAATTGTGGAAAAAGGTCCTTTGTAGTGTCAACTAATCATTGTCTACTTTAGGCATTTAATCAATTACAAAGAGCACAAATGGGACGAGAAATCAACAATTCAACATTGCAACTACACCTTCCTCAACATCACTTCTTACACTTTGCTATAAGAAAACTAAATTCATCACTCACTCCTATGCTCATATCTTAGTACACATCCCATGGCTCTCATTTACTAAGAATTGGAGTTGTCCATTTATGCACCAAAGGGTCCCCAATCGTAGGGATACCAAAAAGGAATCATTTTGATATAGTTATTGTTGTGTGATGACCCATAAGGGTTGATTGTTGCTTGTTGCAACATGACTGTTGGTGACAACTACATGACCTTGGATGACAATGGTGCAACCAACATTGATTGCAGAACTTTTTTCAAGTGTGCAAACAATAGTTCCAACAATGTAACTATGGGTTTGTAGGTAAGATTTCCATTAGTGGTCTTGTTATTGGACTAACAACTTTGGGAACCTTAAAATTCTTTTTCATAAGCTTTATGCTTTTGTGGGATTTGACCTATGTATATTTTAAGTTATTTTAAAATGAGCTTCATGAGTAGTTATTACACCATTGATATTTTGTAGGAGTTGACCTATGTATATATTTAGATATTTGAAGAATAACTCCATGAGTAGTCATTATGCCAATCATGTATGTTGGAAATAATTTCAAGACCAAGGAACCCACTTAACACATGAGCATATATAAGCATTTGTTAGGTGAGGGGAGAACTAGAGAATATGATTTATTAGTGGGATTTTAACCAATCTATTTTCACATGGAAAAGCTTTGGAATTTTTTATTTACTTGTATTTTCAAAATGTATGAACCATTACCCTATATGGATCATATATCTATTTCTTAATAAGCTTTTGGTCTCACAAAACTTTATTGATTTCTCATTTTCTACTAGATACATCATTTTTCTTTCTTTGGTGCTTAGTCTTTCGTCAAACCTACTAAGATTTCTTGTCACACTTTTTTGGCGACCTTCTACAATACAATGATGTCCTTTTAACTATACTCGGTAATCTAAGGCATAATTATTGATAGAAGTTAGCAATTGTCCTCTTTTCACCTAATATTCAAGGCTTGCAAAGATGCATGTTTTACAATTTAGAATAGAATATATCCTTATGAAAGAAGATAGATCAAGTTCAAGCTTGAAATCATTCTCTTCAAGCTTTTATAACATGGAAAATAACCCATATATAAGTTGCTTAATCTTTCTTGCATGTCCTTGGAGCCTTTCTTTGCCAAAATTGAGTTATACTTTCTCACCCACCTTAAAAGTTTGTTATTGATGGTGTTGGTTGTGCCCAATTTAGAACTTACCTTAAGGCCTCTTTTTTTTATTATAAGGGTAAAATAGGTTTTGAAGGGCCCTCAAAACCCTTTAAACAGAATCCAAACAAAATCACAACTATAGCCAAGGTTCCCCACCACAAAAGTGCAACCCAATGATGACCAAGGGATCAATGAACTACACAACACTAGGCCCATGCATAGCAATTCACACACCCAAAATGTGTGTATTAGAAATAACATATCTAGGAAGACCACACTTCCTTCTTTAGATGATTGTCCATGAAACACCATTATCCAAATCCTCAAATCGAGAGGAGAGGAGAGGAAAATCCTCTACTATCTCCTCGACTTGATCCACCATACATGGAGAAGAAGAATGTCTAACCGAAGAAGAAAAAATCTACATACAATCCAAAGGTTTGGAGAGAAATACAATTCCACAACCACCCAAATTGGAAATTCTTAGCCTTAGAAGGAGCAACAATCAAAACAGGGCCAAGCGAAGACATTCCATTGAAAAGAGAAGATGATTAGGTAACAAGACCCATAGAGGGGTCCACCCCTTGGGTAGGCCCGTCAAGATCTGAGGAAGCCACAAGAGATCTACAATCCTCAAAAGTCATAAAAATAATCAATAGTCAAGTGTTTAGGACAAGCATTGCACCACCAAGTAGCTGAACCCACCAATCTACGATAGGAGCAAGGGAAATCCAAAGCAAGGTGTGTAGTAGAAAAAAATCTTCTGCATTGGAAGGGAACACCCTCATAATTGAGAAATTAAGTCTAGGGCCTATCCCCCACTATAAGGACAATATCCTAGGAAGGGCCTTGGAGATGCCAATGTTGACCAAAATACAAGCATAGGTGGTATGCACAAAATTTAAAATAACATCAATCCTAAGAAAATGACCAATCGTGTTGCCAATGTCTTCAAGATAGGAGCCACTATAAAAGTGGAGAGGGAGATGAGGTAATCTAACCCAAATTGGCATAATATTGAGGGATTCAAAAAGAGGGTTGAATGAAGGGAACCAAGGCTTGAGCGAGAGGGAATGTTGACCCCACAACCACAACCCACCATCCAACATCCTCTCTGTATCTATAGCTAATTGAAAATTCAGAATGAAAAGACCTCAAGTGAAAGGATAGAGCTCAATTTCGTTCTTTGCGACAAGCATCTAAGACTCCAACGCCCATTGATGCAAGTGATAGGCCAAGAATGGGGCAAAGAGTGAAATGGATTCGATGTTTAATAATGAATTTTAGTTTGGTCTATACATTTCAATCCGGGATGTAAACTGATGAAAGGTATCGTGACAATCTGCACAAGGGATGAGAGTCGTGAGATGAGTGGTTATGAATGCAACCTATGAAAATAAACATATACCAAATCAAAATAAATCAGACGACAAGAACTGTCACTTCTTGGGGACATGAGCTATTTTATTCTATTCAGGACAAAGGAACTACACATAAATTACAACAAAGTTTAAAATAGAAACGTTAATACAGATCAAAAGATTCTCAATAATAAAATATGAAGCACGATAATTAATTATAAATACCAACTACAGAGTTTGTGATACCTAAAATACCAATCTGAAATGATGCAGAATATAAATGATTAGAAACACACACAAAACTTATAGAATAATATAATAAAATATACATTCGGTGGCTGAGGAGTGGGTGCCCTTCCTCCGAGTGAACCAATTGAAGGAGCACTTACACAATTTCTAAAATCAGATTAAATTTTATTTCGTTGGTAGTAAAATCAGTTTTCATACATCCCCTCTTCTGCTTGAATACACAATGGCTTATATAGCCTTTTACATATAAAACTGAATAGCTATTTTATACCTTCGATTCATAACCTTATGGCTAAAGTTTGTTGAATTGTTTTTGGGAAAGAATGAATGGCTTGCGACCATTCTTCCAAAACCGATTCCATAACAATATGTGATTTTAGTTAAAGCAAGATCGCAAAATTATACATGGTTGAAGAAGGCTGTTATGAGTGCACAATGTGGAGAGGGTATATATTAGCTGGCGATTGAAGTATAGGTATTGTAGAAGCATTTGATCAAAATCAGTTATGGAATTCACGTGGATTTCATCCTTCCTTCATAGCCAAAGAATATGTTGAAGGAAACACAGTAACATGGGAAATAAATGCTGAAGTATAAAGTTGGCATAGTGGCACGTGGATGCTGAATATCTCCATGTCAACTCAACATAAAGAACCTGTAGCAGCAACAACAAGAGCCTAAAATAACTTGTTGACTAATTTATTTCCAAATGCTCATTAGTAGAAACAATATAATAATTATGTTTCATATGTTTTATCATAAAACAATATTAAATACCTTTTATGTATTTTAATCATAAGCAACATAAATGGTATGATTTGATAGGAAAATGGAAAATGGAAATGGATATGAGGGTGCATGAAATAGGTTGAAATGTGGCATAAAATGGGACATAATTGGCTCTCATCATTCCCCCCAACTTAACATATTGCACGTCCTTGTGCAATCATTATTTCTGAGAGGTTAGCCTTAGGATTGTGACTTTGGATTTCCTCTTCACCCCTATACTATTATAGCTCATTCATGATCATAGTTCCTTTCAATTTTTCTATGGCTCTTTTGTATATTAATCATTGTGGCTTTGTTTTTGTTTGCCAAATTTCATTTCATTTTTTTTTATGGTTTTTTAACATTCATACCTCTTTTGATTTTTACTCTTTTTCTTTATCATTTTTTTCTCTCATTTTTCTTTGACATTTTTCTCATAGCATTATTTATTGGAAATGCTATATATAAGAGGTATCATAAGAAAAAAACTATCTCCATATTTATGAGCTATGTGAAATGGGTGTCATAGTAAGCAATATGAATGATTATGAAGGGTGAAAATAATGGATACTTATGATGGAATAATGAAGGATAATAGGTGAAAAGATGGGTAATAAGAATGGTGGACCTCCCCCCAACTTAAAGGGTTGACCATCCTCATGCAACAAGGAGAGGATGGGTAGGAATGTTGTGTGATATGATTAATATAATAAGAAATATTAATAAAGTTAAAAGATAAAATAATGAAAAATAAGCTGATTGTTTTACCAACTCACATGTCCATTAATTCCAGGATCTGGTAGCCAATGTAAATCTACAACTATGAATCACCAGGAAGGAAAAATCATTATAAGGACTGTATCCACACCACACAAGAAATATCCCCATTGGACTGAAGTGTTAGGGAGCATACTTATTGTAGCTTGAATTATCTCTTCATTTTTGCTAACACCTCAACTGAAAGTGTAACTCTTGCGACAAGTGATCAAAGTCAAATGGACCACAACAAATAAGAGTACGTTTACACAAGTGAGCAATAGGAGGTGCTAGGAGGCACTCAGACAACCACTGAAGCAACAAAGTATACCTGCAAACTGATTAGCCCATAGAAAGAACACAATTTTTTTTCTTCTTTTTTGATAATGAAAAGTGACCGCTGGCAAGCCAATTTTCAATCACTTACTACTTAGTGGTGTTGTTAAAATAATTTTCACCACTAAGAATTTTATACAACTACAATCCGCCAGAAACTGGTTTTCAAATTGTAGTTGTCTAACAACGCCCGAAGGTTTTCATTGTTAGAATTTATTTTTATTTTTTTCATTATTTTATTTTTTCATTTGTTTTCTTCTTGATAAATTGCATATAATGACCAAATAAAATGAAACTCTCATATTGATGACAAAATGATACCATCCAAATCCTAGAGTTCCATCTGAATCCCTTCAATAAAAGTAACTATGAATTGCTTGCAATGCTTGAAAGGATGACCAATAATAATCTGAGCACAATATGGAAAATAAAACCACCGCTACAAATAATCTTGACCTTATTTAGCTTAGCCCACAATATCTAGAAGGTGATTGGAGAAATTTGGAATCCTTGCCCGCTCACTTGGTTGAAATAATTACCTATAATGGTTGCAATCAAAGACAAGGTTGCATAGTGAAAGACCAATTGGAGTCTCTCAACTTGTCAAATGTGGCTACACAACTTTAGGTAGGTGGATACTCATCTCAGAGTGTGATGATTTGCATTAGAATATATTCAAGCTCCTTGATGATTTCTTCAAGTTGTCTCTGGATGTGTAGCTCAAGAACATAGTAGTACAAGATTCATGGATCTCATAGACCAAGTTGCATACTGTCTTCCACAAGGTCTAGCATCAAGGATGGTGCAAAATAGACTTTTATCCATGAATGTTGAATGTTTTTCCCAAGAATTCTCTTGTGATTTCTAAGAGAAAAGCACAAGGAAACTCGTTGTTCACCATACAGATAGGAAGGCCAACAAAATGTGTCTTTGGATTTTGTGTAGAGAACCAACATCAACTAGTATGCAGAAGAAAACCTGTAACCATATTCTCAAGACCAAGAACATCAAGTATAGCAATATTAAATTTGTACAATATCATCCATTAATAACTCTACCATTATGAGTGATTTATCATTAGAAAATGGAGGGTAGAGTTATTAAAATAAATACTTGAAAAAATTGGATGGATAAATTCTATTAAAACGAATGCTTGTGTAGAATCTAATCCAATTAACACAAGAATACATACCTTGATTTGGTCCAAAGCTCACATATATGGTTTTATTAAAAGCACCAAAGAAACAATCAAGAAAGGATTTATTAGCAATCATCCAAATATTTTTAAAAATTTAGTGGATTCCCCCCCAACTTAATTTCATACTATAAAATTATGAGGGTATTAGGATAATCCAAAGAATCAAGAAAGATAGTGGCATATTTAATATTACCTTGTTCAATCATCTTTTTGTAGCATGTTTGGTATGGTCATTAATACATTCAAACCCATCTATTTGTGCTTAATTAATTAATTATTGGTGGACCTAAATCAATAAGTGTGTGTGGGATACATATTTTGACCATAGGTCTCTATCCATATGGGTAAGTATAAAAATATTAAAAGATACTTATTTTATGCTTTGATCACACATATCTTGAGTGATTAATGTATCAATTATAACACCTCTTAGTGCACAATAAGTTTCAGCACACACACTTATTAGTTCAATGATCAAAATAGATTCAAATTGAAGTGCTTCGTAATATGTGTGAATATCCTTTACAGGTTGTGATTTTCTATGTAAATAAGAACAACTAAGTTGAATATCATTCAATTCATCATATTGTTCTTTTACTTCAATTAAACAAAAATCACACTTTAGTTGCATTAATGTATTTCAATTGAGATTCACCAATTTCAATCATATTAACAAAATGTAAAGGAATCATTAAAATCTTATTACTATATGCAGTTTGAACCACCTTATTATGTAGTGTTTTATTAGGCATTGTAGTTGCCCTAGGTGGATATGTTAAAGTGGATAGTGAGTGATATGAATGGGATAATGAAAATGGTAAAAAAAAATTTGGATATAGAGTAGGTGGTAGTAGATATGATGGATATTGTGGAGATGGTAATATATAAGATGGATATGGTGGTTGTTGTGAGCATTCATCATGATATTTTTGGTAAGATGGACATTGTTCCCATTCACCATAAATGTTAGGAGAAGCATTTTGTGAAGAAACATATTGCCTTTCAAATCTAATAGAATGATAAGATGTTTTAAAACCATTAAGAATACCTTGATCTCCCTGATTCGACGTGTGTAGTTGTCCTTGAGTTACAAAGAATAAATTCTCACTTCCATTGTTATGTCGAGGATCACTTATAACATCTTTCTCCTTCACCATGTCCTCTTGAAAATTTTGGAACATACGCTTAGCTTCTTCCTTGCAACAATCAGAACAACAAATGGTCAAATCATCATTTTCAAAACTCCATTGTCCTAAAAATTCATCAATTATTTGTTCTTGTTTAGTTATAGGAATAATACCTATAGATGTTTGTGATAATGGTATTGGAAGATCAAGATTATCTAAGTTGCATCCATTAGGTAGAGGGGCTATAAAAACATCACTTTGTTTCAATGTGATTCCCCCAACAGTTTCTTCTTTTGTTTTTAAATTTAAAAGTGGGGGTTTAGGGGCTATAGCACCCAACAGGGTCTCGGGGCAACGCCCTGGGTGCACTCCCTATCACGATATAGGGCGGGGTTGAGGGGCAGAACCCCCACCACTAGCACATTTTTCTTCTTGTGTGACCTTCAAATTCTTCATTTTTTAAGCATTTTTCCTGGAAAAGTGATGTGTTTGAACTTCCTTGAAAATGCAACATTTTTATTGTTTTTATGTTGTTTCTTCAAATTTAGTTCTTTCTTATCAATTGACTCACAACAACTGGTGTGAATACATATAAATTGTTGCATCTACTAAGATCTACCTACAAAATCAAACCATGCATCTATATGATTTAAACAATGCAAATTAGGAGTAATCACCCGAGCACGGTCAGTAGGCGCGCGAGCTTTCATCCTAACACATTATTCCTAACTCATCTCACTAAACTGACCGGCCTTTGACACCTTTCCCCGACAACAGTGCCAAAATGATAGACCAAGACTAGGGAAAAGAGTGAAATGGATTCTATGTTTAATAATAAATTTTAGTTTGCTCTATACGTGTCAATTGGAGATGTAAACTAATGAAAGGTATCGTGGCAATTTGCATAAGGGTTGAGAGTCGTGAGATGAGTGGTTATGAATGCAACCTATGAAAATAAACATATAACAAATCAAAATAATTTGAAAACAAGAATTTTCACTTCCTGGTGACAGGAGCTATTCTATTCTATTCAGGCCAAAGGAACTGCACAAAAATTACAACAAAGTTTAAAACAAAAACGTTAATACAGATCAAAAGATTCTCAATGATAAAATATCAAGCATGAGAATTAATTATAAATACCAACTACAAAGTTTGTGATACTTGAAATACCAATCTGAAATGATGCAGAACATAAATGATTAGAAACATGCACAAAAATTATAGAATAATATAATAAAATATATACATTCGGTGGCTAAGGAGTAGGAACCCTTCCTCCTAGCAAACCGATTGAAGGAGCACTTACACAATTTCTGAAATCAGATTAAATATTATTTTGTTGGTAGTAAAATCAGTTTTCATACATCCCCTCTTCTGCTTGAATGCACAATGGCTTATATAGCCTTTTACATATAAAACCGAATAGCTATTTTATACCTTCAGTTAATAACCTTATGGCTAAAGTTTGTTGAACGGTTTTTGGGAAAGAATGAATGGCTTGCGGCCATTCTTCCTAAATCGATTCCATAACAATATGTGATTTTAGTTAAAACAAGATCGTAGAATTATACATGGTTGAAGAAGGTTGTTATGAGTGCATGACGTGGAGAGGGGATTATAGTAACTGGTGATTGAAGTATAGGTATTGTAGAAGCATTTGATCAAAAGCAATTATGGAATTCACGTGTATTTCATCCTTCCTTCACAACCAAAGAATATGCTACAGGAAACACAGTAACATGGGAAATAAATGTTGAAGTATAAAGTTGGCATAGTGGCACGTGGATGCTAAATATCTCCATGTTAACTCAACATAAAGATCCTGTAGCAACAATAACAAGAGCCTAAAATAACTTGCTGACTAATTTATTTCCAAATGCTCATTAGTAGAAACAATATAATAATTATTTTTCATATGTTTTATCATAAAACTATATTAAATACCTCTTATGTATTTTAATCATAAGAAACATAAATGGTATGACTTGATAGGAAAATGGAATATGGAAATGGATATGAGGGTGCATGAAATAGGTTGAAATGTGGCATAAAATGGGACATAATTGGATCTCATCAGCAAGTTAGGAAGAGAGGGCCATAAATATTTAAATTTTCCAATTAAGCCAACACTAGCAAGATGTTTTGCATCATCAATCACATCTTGTCCACAAATGAGGATAGCGGAGGATTGTGAAAAAGGAAGATGCTTCTTGCAACACACTACAAAAAACCCTTGTCCTAAACTACACACATGTATCTTTAGTTCACCACACACACCATGGGTGGAAACCCCAGCATACTGTAAAATGGGAATTACACCGTCAAAGGTTGCTACAATAGAAGGAAATGAACTAGGAGCATCCATAACCATTGTGATAGAAGAAACCCTAGGCAGAGCATGACACAATGCAGGGTAGGAAAACAACTTATAATCATCATTCAAGTAGTTCCAAACCAATTTTCTTCCACAAGTTCAACCTTAGGCTTGTTTTTCAAATCTTTCTCCAGGTCTTCCTAGTAGGTCAACAAGACTACTTTTCCAAACAACCTTCACAACTAATCACCAATCTAGGCACCCTTTAAGGCCCTCTTTCACATATCTCAAACTTACTCATAACTCTTTTGGAGCAACTATCTCAAATCTGTCCTTCTACGCTGAACCAACCTTGAATTAGGCCTCTTTTCCAAAGTCACCCCTCCAATCTCACCCTCTTTCTCACTTGGTTCACCTAGAGTTTCATACCCAAAAATCTAAATGGTCACTCTAGACCTCACCAAATTTATGAACACATCAAATTATCCTCACCCACACTAGTTTCATTGGTTTCCATCCAATCCACAATCCATTTCTTGAATACTCCAACTCTAGCCTTATTCAAAAGGCTCAAAAACTGAGTTTTTCACTAGGGTAGTGTTACCAGACCTCTCAAATCTCTTTATCACCACAAGAAGTTTATTCCTACACCTACGCCTAGTCTACACAGGCCCATTCCTCTGAGATAAACCAATACAAAATGAGGAATGGTCTTTTCATTTCATATTGGCCTTCAAACCCTTATACCCTATTCTCAGACCAGTCTTAAGAATTCAACCTCTAGATTGCTTATAACACAATGGAATCCTTCAAAAGTGAATTAAATTCAAAGCTAAAACAATCCTTTAATAATTACAAATCATTTCAAGGAAAACCGCTACTGTACGGACCCGTACACGGGTTGGAATTGGAGAAATACACAAAAATAATAGAAATTTGAGATCTTTTTATTGATTTATTTTCCACAAGTTATTCAACCACCTCCAACAACAATAGATCACACCTTTTAAAAAAATTTCCACACCATTTCAACTTCCTATAATGCCTAAAACTGCCTCTACAACTACCTGACCCTTGACATTCCATGACTTTACATTTTTGCATGTTTACAATATTTTGAAATTGACAACTTTTTGCAAACTTAGAAACTTTTCAACTATGACCCCAACAAGATTCATAAGACCATAAAAACCTTACAAAATGGCCCACAATGGCCTTATTTATCATTCTCATGACCAAATCACCTATCTAAACTTAAAGTCCTAAATTGGAGCAACTAGGTGCTCTGCACCATTCACTCGGCCAAAAGTTTCCTTCCAAGTCCCTTGGAAGCCTCCATCCTTTGAACCTACAATAATTCTTGAATCTTTAACTTTTGATTGCTCCTCCTTGTGCTTGCAACTACTCCATCTATCCTTCATCTTTACTTTTGGCTTAGATTTTTCCCTGCTTAACAACTTTTTTCTACTTGCTTTGTCACCTTGAATCTGCACCACCATGCTTTGATTTGTTTTGAACAACTTTATCCATCTACACTTGCTCTATTCTTCAGCTTCATTCTCTACAAAATATTCCATACTCTGTCTCTCCTCCTTCATCTTAACCCATGGCTTGATTCTCATCAATAGAATCATCAAAACAAGGAAGTAACAATAGACTCCCTTCACTCTCTATCTCTTAACTCTTCTTTTCACAATCACTCTCAGGTTCTCTATGCTTATAACCACTGTCATAACAATATACAACTGCCCCATCATTAATTTTGTCAACCAAGGACAATCCACTGTCCTAATCACAACACTTTCTCTCTTCTCCATCTCATTTAGAGACTTTGATAACACTTTCTTCTCAGCCTTCACTTGGCCAATCTCTATCAACTTCTTGTCCTCAGACTCTTTCAACATTGAGACCCTCTGCAAACACTTTGTTGAATATTCTTCACCCTTCATGGTGACTGCAACTTCCTTATTCTCTGCAAACTCTTTCACAAAAGCTTTCTCTGTCTTTTGCCATTCCACTTGGCTTACTATCTTCTCCATCATCTTATGTTGCTTCTCACATTGCACTTGATGTTTTTCCTCAAGGATCACTGTCCTATCAAGTTTAGAAACATGTTCTAACTATCCACCATTTGCTCTAATCACCATACTCTCACTCTATTTCTCTACATCCTCTTTCATTTTCCCTTTACATGGAATTTTTGCATCTTCCATTCCCATACGTTGAATCAATTTTTCTGCTTCCTTTACCTCTGTATTTTCAGACACATAAACTTTTGTTTTTGCAGTACTTGGCTACTCACCATCCTCTTTCCCTTTCAAGGGACACATCACTATTCCCACCATAATCTCTTACTTCTTTTCAATCACTTCATGGCTTTCTACTATCTCTTCATTCACTTTACCTTTACTCATCTTCTCAACCTTCAATCTCTTTGCATCCAATACGTCTTTGCCATTAGGTCTTTTATCCCTTTGCTGCACTCTTTGTTCTTTGTTATTAGGCTCTTGCTTCCTTCCACATACTTGTCCTTTCAGTGGACCATATAGCTCTTCCACAATGACCTTGTTAGGCTCTTCTTTCCTTTCCTTAGGAAACTCCTTTGCATGCTTCTCCTTTCTATCTTTTGTCAAGGTCCTTGCCCTTAGATCTTTCATCAAACAATTCCTTGTATCTGGCTCTGTCATGTCATATCTGCTCTTTATTGTCATGACCATGCTTGACTGTTCTGAACCTTCCTTTTCCTTCAACTAAAATCTTCTCTTGTCTTCATCACATTTCCATTCTTGTCTTGAATCTTTAAGGTCATTTCCCTTTTGACCTTCACAAACTCAGTCTCCTTCATTAACTCATCATCTCCTCTGCTCTTTAGCATTACACTTTTTTCTTCACTTGTTGTCTCTACATTTTTCTTTTTCTCAAAGGCCGCTTCTTCACTATATTTTCCTTTCTCATGCCTCATAGACTCTCTTCTACCCTGCATTAATATTCTCGCATTCTTACCTTGTCCCCAATTCTTCTCTTCTAATGGAACCAAATTAAATGAAACTCCATCTTTCATGATCTTATAACTATTTTCCCTTCCATCATATAGAGAAAACCTTTCATATATCCATGGTATTCCAAACAATAGATGGCACACATGCATAGGTACAATATCACACAAAATTTTATCTCTATATGCACCTATATGAAACTCAACCCAAGTTTGTTCCTTGACCAACAAAGCATGCTCACCATTCACCCAAGAAACAAAATAAGGTGATTCATGAGGTATCCTCTCTAATTGCAACTTTTCAACCATTTCCTGAGATGCCAAATTATCTAAACTACTTGAATCTATCATCAAAATGCATACCTTACCTTGATACTTGCAGGTGGTCTTGAAAAATTCATTCCTTTGTGTTGCTTCTCTGATTTCCATCGCCATGTTGTCTTGTCTTTTCAACTTCCAACTACAACCTTCAATCAATCTCCTTCAAGAATCTTCAAGTTGTGCTATGATACCAACTAATGCAATGTAGGGTAGGCAAACAACTTATAATCATCATTCAAAGGGTTCCAACCCACTTTTCTTCCACAAGTTCAACGTTGGGCTTGTTTTTCAAATCTTTCTCCAGGTCTTCCTAGTAGGTCAACAAGACTACTTTTCTTGTCACAACTCCCAACTTTTCCAAAAAACCTTCACAACTAATCACCAATCTAGACATCCTTTAAGGCCCTCTTTCACATATCTAAAACTTTCTCACAACTCTTTTGGAGCAACTATATCAAATCTATCCTTCTATGCTGAACCAACCTTGAATTAGGCCTCTTTTCCAAAGAGTCACCCCTCCAATCTCACCCTCTTTCTCACTTGGTTCACCTAGGGTTTCATACCAAAATATCTAAATGGTCACTCCATACCTCACCAACCTTCTTAACACATTAAATTATCCTCACCCACACTAGTTTCATTGGTTTCCAATCAATCCACAATCCATTTCTTGAATACTCCAACTCTATCCTTATTCAAAAGGCTCAACAACTGAGTTTTTCACTAGGGAAGCATTACCAGACCTCTCAAATCTCTTTATCACCACAAGAAGTTTATTCCTACACATAAACCTAGTCTACATAGGCCCATTCCTCTGAGATACAACCAATACAAAAGGAGGAATGACCTTTTCATTCCATATTGGCCTTCAAACCCTTACACCTTGTTCTCAGACCAGTCTTAAGAATTCAACCTCTAGATTGCTTATAACACAATGGAATCCTTCAAAAGTGAATTCATTTCAAAGATAAAACAATCCTTTAACAATTACAAATAATTTCAAGGCAAACCCTGCTGTACGGACCCGTACACAGGATGGAATTGGAGAAATACACAAAAATAACAGAAAATTGAGATCTTTTTATTGATTTCTTTTCCACAAGTTCTTCAACCACCTCCAACAACGATGGATCACACATTTTAAAACACTTTCCACACCATTTCAACTTCCTACAATTCCTAAAACTGCCTCTAACACTACCTGACCCTTGACATTCCATGACTTTACATTTTTGCATTTTTACAATATTTTGAAATTGACAACTTTTTGCAAACTTAGCAAATTTTCAACTATGACCCCAAAAAGACTCATAAGACCATAAAAACCTTACAAAATGGCCCACAATGGCCTTATTTATCATTCTCAGGACCAAATCACCTATGTAGACTCAAATTCCTTAAGTGGAGCAACTAGGTGCTATGTACTAGAGCACAATAATAAGAACCATTCATAGAGCTAACATTGACTAAAGGCCCACTGACACTCGAGGATGTACCTAGAGTAGTGGGAAATTTTTAGTTGAATGTAGTGATAGGGTTCCCATAATAAACAAGACCACAACCATTATTCCAATAATTGTAACAATTAGTGTTAATGGAAATGAATCTTTGAGATTAGGACCTCTCTAGTTGTTCTTTCATAATGATATAGGTTTTTTAACCCTATCAACAAACCTCCATGCCCTTATCACCTTTTTTTTTCAAGTCTTATTTCTTTGCTTTCTACACATAATATCTAGTGTATTAGTAGGCACATAACCCAAAATACTTTCAAAGGTGATTTATTTGTGTATATGAATTTCCATATTATAAAAAATGAATAATATGAAATATTTATTTTTTCAAGCCTCATTTCTTTTGTTTTACCCTTGTAATATTGAGTGATTTGTTAATACACAAATGATGCCAAAATACTTGAAGATGCCATTTTTTGTATGCATATCAATATCATGTTGTAAGAACTTTGATTATATATCAAATATTCATCTCACAATCTTGGATGATTATTGTTATGCCCTTATATGATTTGTATCAAGGTTCTATTGATCACTTCTATTTTTTTGTATTAATAATAGTTGTCGCAAAATAGGACCAGTTCAGTTATAAGATAGAACCATTACAGTAGCATGTATTGTATTTGCATTGTATATTATGCATATATTAGCTTTTGACACAATTATCCCTACTTACAATCTCACTATTTTTATAGGTATATATCATTTAAATATAGTTACATATGTACTATTGCTTTATACAATATTGAATTATTAGAGCCAAAATTAATACTGCAGATATAACTATACTATCCATCTATTGTCTTCCTTAGAAGTTCCTACTCTCACTATAGGATTCCAGGTCCCTCCATGCCAGCAGAGTTTCAAAAACTACTAGTTCATCATTTGATCCGACTTCTTCTACCATATAATCCTCATTGGTGTAAAATCTAGGTTCTCCAACTCTTTGTTTCTCCTTTTTTCCTTCTACCTTTTCATTGAATTATCTCTAAAACTCTTTTAGGGCCTTCATGAATGTGGTTGCATTGGGATGGCCATGTTTCTAAATTCTAGGTATGGCCATATCTGATTTCATTTTGATCAAACAACACAATTCCATCCTTCAGTAGCCTCAAAAACTTTCCCTTGGATATCTCCATTGTAATTGTGACCTGCATGACAATATTATGAAGTATGAGTCTTTTTGCAAATTCAGTAAGTGCCCTTCTAATCCCTTTATACTTGTCCACATTCCTTTCCTTCCAAATGTGCCATAAAATTTCATTAGAAAAACACATCCAAAACATATTGCAATCTTTATCCAAATCATTGTCAAAAACCATAAGTATTATTTCCAATTAACATCCCCATAAAGATCCCTGATTTTTAGTTCATCATAAAATAAATTCCAAATTTCTTTTGCATACAGACAATCAAAGAAAATGTGTTTGATACTTTCAGGTACCCTTCATATACTACATAATTCAATATCAGAACTCTTACTTTTATATGGCAATCTTTGTAATGTGAGTAGCCATCTAAAGTAGGCATTCTTTGGCTCATTTACATTAGACCAAATTCTTTGAAATATGTATTTCCATTTATTCTCAGAAATGTTAATGTCCCAACACTTGTTACCATGCTCCGTGATGGATTCAGATTTTATTAATGCACTATAGATCATTTTTTTATGTTAATCAAGGGTGAGTTATCAATCCATTTAAAATCATAGTATTGATCACTATTTTGGATACAAGTAACAGGGAAATTTAGATCTTTACAAGCTTCCTTTAAAAATGAATGCGTTCTCCAATAAGACTTAGGCAGATTAAATTCAATACTTAAGGAGATCCAATCTTTAATATGTATGAGTCAAGATCACTTTAAGACCATAATGATAATGAGCAAGAAAGGAGTATCGAATGTCATGGCAAAGCGTTGGAACAACAACAGTCAATTTTTAGGAATCTGTGACGATCAAATTTTAGGAGAAAATCATAGAGGGAAGGGGTTTCAAAGTTGGAAAAGTGACATCAACTTTTTAGGAGGGAATGAGTCTGTGCGCTGGAAAAGCGATAGTCAATCTTCAAGAGGGAAAGAGTTCCAATGCTAGAAAAGCGACAATAAATTTTTAGGAGGGAATAGGAAATGGTGCAACAATGGTAACTACGCAAAAAATTCCAGAACTCCATCCTCTTGAGGGCCTTGAAGCTTTCAAGGATATGCTATCTAGTTTCCAAAATGTGGACCCACAGGGAATGATACTTGGCAACATACAAGGCACATACCTACTAGAGCGAAGCATAGATTTGCAAAACCTCTTTGGGTTCCATTTTGACCTAGTTGGAATCTAGATCATAGTAAGCATCTAGTTTTTGATAGTTGGGAAGAAGATAGGGCACCAGGAGACTACAAGCAAAATCTTACAACTAAAAGACAGTATGAAAAAGACCCAAAGTTTTTGAACAAGCTATATTAAGATAGCGAGCTTGACCTCAGATCTCTTAGGGCTTCGAAGTTGCAAGGGAGAGGTGAGCCCCATGGTCTGAGTCAAGGAGGGTTCCATACAAATCACACAAGAAGTTTGTCGATGCAAGATTCTAAAGTGTCGTCCCAATGGTTTGCACAACCCTAAGATTTCTCTAGAAAGGGCTACTTTGAGTTAGCTCCGAGAAATCAGCAAAGGAAAATACAAGACGATTTTAGAAAAGAAGCTTAATAGAATTCTTGGAATTAGGGGATTCAAAAGGATGTATTGGACAATAATACAAATAAGGATAACTAGAAGGAAAAAGGAAAGGGACCATTTGAGAATAAGTAGGCCCAAAAGACCATAACAGGATTGTTGCCTAGGCAAGGTAGAAAAATAAAAAATAAGGGTTCCAGGAGAAAAAAAAAAGGAGAAATGTGCCAAGAAGGAAATCTCGAAAGAAAATTTGGAGATGAAAAGAGCCTACCCATTCAACGTAGAAGGAGCATATCAACTGTAGACATCGAAAATATACTGATTGACATCATGCATCTGATCTTGACTTACTAACATCGTTTCTTCCTAAATCATCCCTCAGTCTAACCGTTTAATCAAATTCCCCTATCTGATTAAATTCATCAATATTCGTCTCTTAATTAAATAAATCATTTTGTCTGATTAAGTCACTTTCTCTTGTTAATTAAATCAATCCATCTAATCTAATTATCCCTATTTAATTAAATAATCAATTTATTTGATTAAATCTCTAAAGTCTATCTATTAAATTAAATAAATTAAAACCTTATTTGATTTAATCTAACACCATCCCTTTTAATTAAATAAATCAAAATATTTATTTAATTAGCCTCTTATCATATTCCTCTCTTATCTGATTTAAATAAATCCATAAATTTGAGTCAAATAAGTCACATCATCTAATCTCTTGTTAAATTAATTAACCCTTGATTAATTTAACCTCATCTCATGTCACATCCTCTAGATAATGCAAGTTGCACATGAAAATAGATTTAATTCATTTATTAAATCCCTATTTTCCCTCACATGGTATCTTTTGGAATATTCTCTCAATTTGAATTCAAAAATTCCAAGTCAACATGTACATCCAACAAGGCATTTAAGATCTCTTACATGTCCTTTGCCTTGAGCCAAGTGACATTTATTGCATTTTCCCTTCCCTCTTACATGTCATTTCAACAAATTTGAATTTCAAATATTGGCATTTATTGGCACAAACCCCAAATCTTGCACAACTACCATCCATTCATAGCTTGACAAGTGGCACCATATCCTTGGATGAAAGTTAGTCCCACATTGCTCAAATTTGGGCTTTCATCCATCTTGAAATCCTATAAATGAAGAGCTCATATCCTCATTTCATCATCCACAATTTGAGTAAAGTTACCATGCTCAAATATCTATCAAGTTTCACATCATTGAGTTCATAGCTAGGTTATTTTGCAGATTTGGCTTGGAGTCTTCATCATTCATCATCAAAAGTGGATCAAAGTTCATCATCAAATCTACATATCGAAGCTTGCAATCATAGGAATTGGGAAAGGGCCAAATTTCCATATCAAATTGGCACCAATTCCCCCATGGGATCAAGAGTTTGCTATTTAAATTAGGATTTCATCTTTGGTTTATCTCTTGTATTGTGTTCTTGCATATTTTCGTTCCTAGTTTGAATTGTAAATGGATTTCATGGGGAATCCTTGTTTATACTTGCAATATCTAACTTAGGGTGTTTAATCTCTTTGTTTTGCAGGTACATAGATTTGGGGTTCACATCAACATGGCAAAAGAAGGGGGAGATGGCCAAAGGGATTCCCAAGTGAATCAAAAGGGCATAGTACAGATTGCATTTCCAGAGCATCTATTGTAGCCTCAAGTTAAGGATCTTAGAGACAAAGCATTGATTTGTAAGTTTGTGAACTTGATCCATGATTTAGGTAAATTAAAGGAATTACTAGCTGGGGAATGGGAAGGGGTCCAAGCAATTTTTATGTAGATAAATATATGGGGATTTTGTTGTAATTTTTTGCAATAAAGAAAGGCACAATGTTGTGTTTAAAGTTAAATCTTGGATTTTTGAGGGCTCAGGCCTATGCATGTAACCATGGGTTTTGAATTTTAAGCCCCAATATTTTGCTTTAAGATTTTCTCCTTACTGGATTGAGATGCATGCTTTACCATTGGAATACAAGGTATTGAATTTAATCGAAATCATGGCTAATCAAGTAGGAATCTTCCTCAAACATGACCATATATTTTTTCAAAACCCTTCAATGCTAGTTAGGGTTTGTGTATTACTTGATATTTCAAAAGATTTGCCCCAAAAAATCCACATGGCATCTAAATTTGGGAAATGGGTTCAGAATATCATTTTGGAAACCCTAGATAATGCTTGTGCAAAATGTCATATGTTAGGACACAAGCCTGTAAATTTTCAGACTTGCCTCGATCATGATGATTCAAACTGTGGGAAATATGCTAATGTTACTACTAGAGATCTTGCCTCATCACCAAATGATAAATCAATATCAGAAATTGTGAAGCATGTTAGCAAGGGGATTTGGTGTGAGAAGAAGATAAAGAACAATCCAGAGATAGGAGGGAAGTCTAAGCTGAAAAAGACTATTTTGATCTCTCTACAAACTAGCAAGAAGAATTATTTTTTGATGCAAATATACATAGATTGTTGTCTTATCCTATACTCACCTTCTCTTCCCCAAGTTTCAGAACAACACTTGGACATTATTGTGTGAAAATTGATGTTTGAAGATTGTTCAAAGCCCCAAGATATGATAACAAATAGTTGTAGGGGTGTTTGTCCTACTCTCCCATCTCAAGACTCAGCTACATTGATTCAAGCTGCTCAGCCTGATAAAATAGACGAGTTGGAATTGCTAGTAGAACAATTCTTAATATTAGTAGGTTCAACAATGTATGATGAAATAGTAGAGGATTTAGCACCCGAGGAGGGCTGGGGGGGAAGGTGTAGCAGCTCAAGAGGACAGTACAGTGGGGGTATCAAAGCATAAGGTGGATTGGGGGAAAAAAGGGATAACTTATGAGGATTATGGGTCAGATTAGTGTACTCATGAAGCTTTAGATCATCATCTGCAGCAAGTAGAGTCTTGCTTGGTAGATCGAGAAGAAGAAGAATATGATTATTCAAAGACATTTTCCATGTCTCAGAATCCTTCTCAAGTAATTCTGAAGAAGTCACCAGGGAAGTGGGGAAGGAAATCCTATTTGGATAAATTGAAAGAGGAGATTGAAGCAGGGGTTCAAAAAACTATTTATGACTCTATTCCAAGCAAACGCTCGAGGAAAGCTTGCTACTCTCCTTGAGTGCAATGAAGGTCGTATCATGGAATATCAGAAGCATAAATTCCCCTGACAAGAGAGATCATATCAAGTATCAAATTGATGCTTGTGGAGTAGATATTGCTTTACTTCAAGAGTCTAAAATCTCAATACAATCTTATGAAACCTCCCTACAAAAATGGACAAGGTAGAACTCAACCCACTCTCTGTCCCAAGGGGCCTCTGGTGGGTTGATTTATTTGTGGAATCCTAAAGCAGTAAATGTTATTTCAACAAGGAATGAGTCTAATTGGTAGTTGCTTGAGGTTTCTAAATTTAGCCTAAAATATTGGTTGTTTAATATTTATGGGCCTAGTTCATCATTTGACAAGAAAGAGTTGTGGGATGAAATAACTCATGTTTTAAATGGCCTAGGTGATACTAAAGTTATTTTGGGAGGAGATATTAATGCTATTGTTTCACTGGAAGAAAAAGTTGGACGTATTAGTTTGCCATTGAGAGTGATTGAAGATTTCAATTCTTTCATTCTCACCAATGCTCTGAAAGACATTGTGCCATTCAAGGGGAAGCACACTTGGACGGACCATAGAAAAGGTTTTGTTGGTGTTTTTTCTAGCTAAACCCTAGAACTCTCTAAAGGGTAGCCAACCCTTATGTTCAAGAATTACCTAAGGATAGTGGCCAACACAACGAGTAAAGAATTATGAGGTCTCTACTCTTGCACTTTAGGCTCTGTGGGACTAAGGAGGGTGCTCCTTCTTGTGTTCATTTGATATTTCAATTCCTCAAGAAAACTTCAACATAGATTCATTCCTACTCGAGGCAAATACACAAAATTCACTAAGGATTTGGCAAGTCTTTGAGTAAATAAGGTCTATTTGCTAGGAATGAAGGCACATTTCAAACTTACATTTCAAATTTTTATAAGATTTTAACCAGAATTGTTCTTATTTTGAATCCATAGTCAGGTATACAACTTATCCATTTAATTGCAAGAATTCTTGATAAAAAAGCTAGTGGCTCATCAATTGGGTAAATGGAGTGAAATATGAAACAACCAATAATACACTGATTATTTAATTCTGACATAGATGGACTATCTTTGTAGTTCCTTGCAATACAAAAACTCACACTATCCAGAACATCACTTCAAATCCTCACAAATTTTCAAAGACCCATGACCTTTCCCAAGCATTCTAATTAATCCTTTGAGTTAAAGCAAAGAAAAAAGCCATACATTCAATTGAACCATTGATGACAAACAAAAAGATATTTGATAATTTCATTTATGATCCCCAAAAGTGTACAAAAGGAGAGTATATGTTTTGGAATTTATATTTGTTTTGATATCATTAATCTATGTAAAACCATTTAAGACTATTAGATATATAACCTAAACCCAAGACAATTTCCAAGTAGATTTATCAAGCATTCTACATTTTCATTAGCTTTTTGCACTTCAAATTTCACCTAGAACGTATTGGACTCAAAATTTCGATCAGAACCCTCTACAATGAGCCATGAAATCCCTTTTATAATGCAAGGGAGCAACAAGCATCCAAATCAAATGTAATTACATTTCATGATAATTTCAAAATTCATTTCAGTTCAAAGGGCCAATTCTTGAATCGTTATATCCTCAATCATTCCACCACCACAGGAAAGAAAAAAGGCAAAAAGATCACCAAGCCATTGGTTGAAGATGCCACTCAAGCCTTCCAAAAGGTGTCACCAAAATTGGCACGTTCACTGATACCAGATAACCAACATCGCTATCAATGGCACGAACCAACAATCCAACCACATGGAAAACCAATCACTACAACACCCAAAAACCAAACACCATTAGAAGAGGACACGAGTGTTACCTAGCTTTGTCAGCCACCGAGTAAGCACCCTCATTGGGCCTTTTTACAAAGAGTGGAGTTGCAATAATAATCTCATCGTTAGAGTTTCTATAAGTCACAAGAGAAGTAGGGAATTGGCCAGGGTCAGGGTCAGCTCCTCCCTCTTCACTTGAAGAATCATCAGAAATTAAAATAGGAGCAGCAGGCTTCTTTGAACAAACCCTAGGACTTGTACCAAGCCTCGTTAATTCTTTCACAAACACAGGCCCCTTCTCATCAACTCCAACCGGTTCCTATGACACAACCCTATTCCTCAGTGCATAGGTGCTCTTAACAAGAACCTTCTCACTTCTCCTGCGTACACTTCTTTTTCCTTTTGGGAAAATTGGTACCTCTGCCGAGAGGGGTTTGGATTTAGATACGTATGCAACTGGCTCCTACATACTTAATCTTCTAGACCTCTGAACTTGTGTAATGGGAGTACTTGGATCACTCATTTTCCCAGGATACAATAACAACCAAAGCCAATTATGCAAAAAAAACTAACCACAACTTCTAGAGAATTCCCACGTATAAACAATGAAAACTCCCATGAACACCAGACACAGAAAGCAACCAAGCTATAGCAGTAATGCAAGAAGCATACACACCTACATGCCAAAAGATGCCATGCAACCACCTTTGCAATACCTCATTCAAAAATCTAAAATTATTCCTCTAGTACTCACAACAATCAATTCTGTGCCATGATAATTTACGAATGATCTAACAAGCTATAGAGAATCCTCATTAAATAGAGGAATTTGAGGCTAGTCGCAATTAATGGCCATCCCAACTCGCTCACGTGAGAAAAAGGATCAATTACTACATGTTGCATCTCAACCGTCGATAGGCCTAGATTTAAAACTTGATCAACGAGGCTCATTAAGGATCGCCACTTGCTTTATTGATCGTACTTAGAAACAACGAGGAGGTGTTTTAAAACTACCACGTATCTTTTTGCATCTTTACTCTATCATCCTCAACTCATTCACCGTCGATCCTAATGATCGTGTTAAAATCTTGGCCACATATCGAAACACATCGCCCATTGCACCTTCACATTCCACTTTGGAAACTCATCCATCGATGACATAGAAGCCAATGATGAGATACTAGCCGGTGATTTGATCACAAGAAGATCCTAGCTAAAGATCATTACTTGCATCGCTCATCACTTGTTCCCTCTCTATCAAGCAGCTCCAACTAGCGATAGACTGAGCTTGCGTGATGGGGAAAGACTCCACCCATTAGCGGTCGCAGGTTCCCCTTTAGATAACATGAAACAATAGGCGATGGTGTAAGGGTCAGCGATGGGTTAAGAAATTAACCACATCGCCCATCGTGTGTTGTCCTCCAACGGTGCAGATAAAACATGCGATGGGTGATGAACCTTGGGGTGGTAAAAGGATAAAGCATCGCTTATCGCGGGATGGACGTGGTCAGCTTAGAAAGAACGTACGATGAGCGATGAACCGCGAGCAACATACCTAAGAGGTGCACAAACACACATGGGTGAAAATTGTTCTTAAAAGAGGGCCCTCCTAGGCATAGCGGGTGACTTGAACAATGCAACCGATTAAAAGATGATAGTGATAGCCATAAAATACCACTTAAATAAATGGTGACCTAGAATAGCCGGTCAATGAGCGAACACAAGCCAATAAAAGGATTAAGGGTATAAATGAATGGAGCGATAAAACCCTAAACCCTAATGACAATGGGGAAGAAAAGGTCATAGGCTTGACCATGGAATTAGTAGAACGATGAAATTTTAGGGTTCCACTAGGTTTCTTACAAATTGTTGAAAGATTAGATAGGTTTTTGGTATCTCCAAACTAGTTTTTAGGGCAACACGACTTGGAATATGAAATCCTACCTCTTGTTGGCTCTGATCATTATGCGATCTCTTTACATATATCAAATGTCTCCCTTCCTAAAGGAAAATCATCCTTCAAACTTGAAAGCATGTGGTTCATGCACCCATAGTTCTTGCCCCTATTGCGTTAATGGTGGATAAATGCTCTATTTGAATAGGGTTAAAAAATGTATCAACTTTATAAACAAATAATACATATCAAACAACAAATAAAAGTATGGAAGGAACATGTGTTCAAAAATGTTTTCCAACAAAAAGAGGACGTC
Organism: Sequoia sempervirens; assembly: GCA_007258455.2. Classification (NCBI taxonomy): domain Eukaryota; kingdom Viridiplantae; phylum Streptophyta; class Pinopsida; order Cupressales; family Cupressaceae; genus Sequoia; species Sequoia sempervirens. Next base: position 414,442,060 of record VDFB02000015.1, read on the forward strand.
TTCAAAAAGTTATCGGTGATCGACGAGCAGATTATTCAAAATGGATTAGATGATAATCTATTTGAGAAGTAAAAACAATTGCAAAGGGATTTGGAAGAGTTATGTGCTAGGGAAGAAATATATTGGCGCCAAAAATCTCAAGAACTATGGCTTAAAGAGGGTGACAAAAATACAAAGTATTTTCATGCTTCTATGCAGATAAAAAGAGCTACTTCAACAATATTTTCAATTCAAGAGATGGCTTCAGGCATCTGGCTAACTTCGGAAGAAGATATTGAGAGAAGCTGAGAGATTTTTTTCTGAACTTTTAATAGCCTCGCAAGGAAAAGATGATCAATGCAGGAAAGACGAAGTTGAGATTCTGGAGGTTATTCCCTCTCTAGTTCAAGATGAGGATAATGATGCCCTACTCAAACCTTTTACCTTGGATGAAGTTAAAGGTGTTTTTTTTTTATTGCCTTTAGATAATGTGCATGGTCCAGATGAATTTACAGCAATATTTTAAAAAAAAGGCTGGGATTTTTTGTGCTATGATCTATTGTGGGATCTAGAAGAATCAAGAAGAATGGGTTCCATGCTCAGGTAGTTCAATGTGACAAATATTGAAATCATTCCAAAAGTAAAAAACCCAAAAACCTTTGCAAATTTTAGGTCTATATCATTATGCAACACTGTCTATAAGATCTTTACCAAGGCCATATACCTCAGATTGCAACCTCTTATTCCAAAGATTATCTCTCAACAGTAGGGAGGCTTTGTCCCAGGTTGCAAAATGTATGAAGGAGCACTAATTGTGCATGAGACCCTTCACTCAATTTATTCTGATTGTTTACATTATTTCATTGTTAAGCTGGATATGATGAAGACTTATGATCGAGTAGATTAGGATTTCCTTAACAAAGTTCTTGAGAAATTCGGTTTCAAAGGAAAATGGCATAGATGGATTAGATCTTATTTGTCAAGAGAAAAGTTTTCAATCATCCTCAATGGTTCACCTACGGTATTCTTTGCAGCATCACAAGGAGTGAGGCAAGGGGATCTATTATCCCCCTTCCTATTCATTATAATGGCTGAGGCACTTAGTGGATTAATTACTTATAAACAGATCTTGGGACTTTGGAGAGGCATTACTATTTCAAACACAAACATTTCAATAACTCATTCCCTATTTGCAGATGATATCATCTATTTTGGTAGATCAATTGTGGATGAAGCCATTCAAATCAAACAAGTGCTTGACAGGTATTGCTCAACATTAGGTTATAAAGTTAATGCCTCCAAGTCCAAACTTTATGTTTTCAATACAAAAGAGGCTATAAAAAATAAGATAATTAAAATACTAGGGTTTAGGCAAGCAGAGTTGCCATGTGCGTACTTGGGTATTCCTTTTTTCAAAGGTCCAAATAAAGCTACTTATTGGGTAAAAGTAATAGAAAGATTAAAGGAAAGGATTCTAATGTGGAAGGTACGATGGTTATCATTATTAGGAAGAATTCTTTTAATAAAATCAATATTATTTGCAATCCCTAACTATTTTTTGGCAGTTCTCAAGGCAACAAAGTCGGTTATCCTTGAAATTGAGAGCATTATCAAAAGTTTTCTATGGAAGGGTAATATGAATGATTGCAAAAAAGTGCCTCTAATATCCTTGGACAATATGGTGCTAGAAAAATCTCAAGGAGGAGCAGGTATTCAATAAATCTCAATCAAGGACAAGGCATTTGGGGCCAAGTTAGTTTGGAAAATGTACACAAAGCCTAAAACAGAGTGGTGTAAGCTAATGCAGGCTAAGTATCTTGAAATTCCAAACCCCTTGAGGATTCTTACTATTTCAAACCCACCTTCAGGATCAGCCATGTGGAATTTCTTAACATCATGTAGGTCGATTATTACTTCATTCATTACGTGGGAAATTCATGATGGGAAAAGTGTGAAATTTTGGGAGGACTCGCGGAATGGTAAGCCCCCTTTGAAAAAAATTCAAGAATTACAACAGGTAAGGGTTGTATTGTCAAGAGAATGGGGTGAAAATTTTCTAGATTACGTACATTCAATAGAAGGCCTAATGAGTAAAGTAATATAGAAAAAATAATTTTGATTCATCCCTTTCTGTCAATCAATTTTCGTTGCTTCAAGATTTTCTAAAAAGTAGAATTGTGTTCATCTCGAGGAAGCCTTATAAGATTTTGTGGGCTCCTTCGAAAGAGGGCTTCTATTCTGTGAAGCAAGGATATCAAGCTCTAATCTAGCATAGGGATCAATTGGCCTCATAGAGGGATTATTCATTTTGCTAGAAAAACAAGATTCTCCCAAAATCTGGGAGTTTTGCATGGTTAGCTTTACGAAAGAGAATTTTAACGAGTGATCACTTAACTAAACTGAGAATTTTTGATCCTATCATGTGTCCTTTATTTGAGGAAGAGCTAGAGAATGTAGATCATTTGTTTATTCAATGCACTTTGTGCAAGATTGTTGGTTGTTCGTAAAGAGCAAGTTGAACTTACACAACCCTTTGCCAAATTCTATTTGGAACATCTTCTAGAGCTGGCCATTATTGTATAAAACCTCTTTTTTTGCTTTTGTATGGAAAATTATTCTACCACTCGTAATATGGAATATATGGTGGGAACACAATTTATGCGTTTTCAGGAAATCAAGTTCTTCAATTGAGGTCATCAAAGTCAATATTAAAAAAGAAGTTTCAGAAGTGGTTAATACTTATGTTCTGAAACATAAGAACATGTCCCCCTTGTTCACAAGCTGGGATGAATCTATTTTGAAGAGATGGAAGACCATAATTTTGCTATTTGCAGGAAGTTTACATAAAAATAGCAGAGTGAAGGTGAATAGAAAATAAATCAAATGGAAACCACCATGTTCTAATTTTTTCAAGCTTAACTTTGATGGTGCTTCAAGAGGAAATTCGGGCATCTCAGGGGCAGGAATTTGTATCCGAGACTCTTTGGGATCAGTAATAGTGGCTAGTTCATTTTCCCTTCCAATGGGCACAAATAATGTGGTTGAGGCTCAGGCAGTCCTGGCAGGACTAGAAATTTCCCTCAAATTGGGTATTGCACAAGTTCATATCAAGGGGGATTCCTTAATTATAATTAATGCCTAGAAGGAGAGAAAGGAACATAGTTGGTGTTTGAAATATATTTTACAAAAAATCTAGTTTTTGTTGGACAAATTTCAAACTTTTATCATCTCACATACTTACATAGAGGGGAATGGCATGGTAGAAAAATTGGTGAATATGAGCTGTGATGGGAAAGAAATTGTTGTGTATAATGATAGAATTGCAAGCATACCCAGAAGTTGCTACAATAGCTATTAAGGAATCAACGACTTCGGCCATGTGCGAAAGATGCAGGTGGCAACAACAAAGATTATGTTTGATGGGTAGCATCAGTTGTGGCATTGTTTGTTCACCCTTCCAGACAGTCTCTTCATATATATTGAAAATATAAAAAGAAAAGACAAGCAGCAGCTGAAAAACTTATAAGAAAAGTTTTTGAGGAAATTTCGGAGCAACAGTTTCTAGAGCACCAAGTTCCAGAGCAACAAATTCAGAAAACACAATTCAGATTTGGCTAGATATATTTCAATGGTATCAGAGCAGTAAGCCCTTAAAGATGACAACAAAAATGGATCCATAAGATATAGGCCTATGATTTTTATACTGAGTACATTAAGGGTAAGAAGAATGTGGCCGTCGAGGCCAAAGTTCCAAAGCAACAGTTTCCGGAGCACCAAGTTTTGGAGCAACAGATTCAAAAAAAGTAGATTAGATTTGGCTCGTGCAAGAAGGGTGCAGGGTCTTGTCCCAGACATTATCTTAATAGCACAGGAAGAACCAAGGGAGAATTCAGTCCAGGGGCCATGCAAGGGTGCTTAGTTCATTCTCTTCATGCCCAAATCTATCTTAATTTCAGGCTGAAAAAAAAAGTTTTGTTGTGGATTTCTGAATATTTTGTATAATCAGCCCATTTTTAGTAGCAAAATTGGGGCTAGAAGATAGCTCATGGTTGTAAAGGTGTTTTTGGGATCATATAAACTATTACCTATTGTAAATTTTTATTATTATTAATATATCTATAGGTCCCTGCCTTTTGCTTAAAGAAAAATCTTTAAGATGTACATTGTTGATTATATTATTGAAGTGTTGGATGCCTTTTTGTGCCCAACTTTTGGTAGAGCATGCTTGCAAGAGGGCAAGGGGTTTCCTTTATTCTCCAGATTCCACCAAATGGGTATATGGGTAAAGATTGTGTTATTGTTATCTTTAGAAAAGTGACAGCTAGTTACTTTGCTTTTAATTAAATCCCAAGCTTTCTATAAACTTTTAAAGGCATAGGAGCCTGCATGAGATACTGGGTGCTTACCAATAAGGAGGTCAAAAGGGAAGAAATTTCCAAGACTTGACATGTCTGGGAACAACCATTTGAATGTTGTTCCTTACAAGAATCTTCCATGGCTCATTTCCATCAGTGGATTTTAATATCCATCTGGAAGCTAATGCAATACCATGAATCCTTAGGTCTTTTAGCCCAAGGCCTCCATGGTCCTTTTCTATACAACACTATTCCCATTTGACTGAGTGCTTTTTCCTTTTACTTTTCCCATTAGACCATAGGAATTTCCTTTTTCTTTTTTTCTTTTTTTGAATTTCATTTACTTGGTAACCACTAAACAACCACACTGAAGCAAAGTATAGGTTGTAGGAAGATAGAATCTCTTGGAACACTTGCATTCTTCTTACAAGTGAAAAATACCACCTATTCCAATTGTCAATTTTTTTCTCAATTTTAACTTTGATCCACATCCACATGTCCTTGAGGTTGGGACTAATTCCAAAAGGAATGCCTAAATATCTTACCTGTTTGTGAGGTCCTCCCTATTGAAATCCATATTTTCCAAACCATTTTGGGGGGTCCTCTGCCCCAAAACTATTGATTTAGCATTAGACACCTTGGCACTTGATGCTTTGCAAAAAAAAAGAGTTTATTGACCAGATTGTCCATATTCCCTTCTTCTAGTTCCAAAAATACTATGATATCATCAACAAATTGAATATTCAAGAGGCTATTGTTAGTAGGAAGTGTTAAGCCTTTTATTTTTGGAGAGACAACATATTCTCTTAGTAGGTAATGAATACCATTTGAGACAATTACAGAAAGAGTTGGGGCCAATGGGAAGCCTTTCCTAATTGACCTTTCTAGTGTGAATTATTCAGTAAGTAAACCATTGACATTCATCTATCCCAAAAAATATTTTAGCAAGGCATTGACCATTCTCCAGAAGGCATTGGGGAAACCAAATGCTTCTAGTGTCATTCTTATGAATGACCATTCCACCTTATCATATGATTTTTCAAAGTCTAGGAGCAGCATAGCAGAGTTCTTCCTAGAGTGTCTTGCCCATTCCATGGCCTCCCAACTTGTGATAAGATTTTATAGTATGTATCTTCCTTTAATAAATCCATTTTGAGTGTTGTTGATGAATGTATGAAGGATGTCAACCAACCTCATGGATATGATTTTTGCAAGTAATTTAGATGGAAAATTTAATAATGTTATGGGCCTCCAATTCTTGATTAGTTTTTTGTCTCCCTTTTTCAAGAGCAACTTAATGATACCTTTATTTATATTGCTACCTAGTGACCCTTCCCTAAGTGCTTCATTGTAGACTCGATGCAGATCTTCACTTATCGACTCGATGAAGGTTTTGTAGAACTCAATTGGTAGTCCATACTCCCCTGTGGATTTATCATTATTTAATATTATGATAGCTTTTTTGATCTCATCTATGGAACTCTCTACACTTAGCTTGTTTGCAACTTCACTTGTGATTTTCTTTGGTATTATTTGCTTCAGGTAAGCCCTAACATTCCTATTGTACAGGTTGTCACCTCTTTCTTTGAATCTTTGTAGAATTGGAGGAATTGATTTTTGATAACCTCCTTCCTTGTGAATGGGGTCCCATCTTTCCAAATTTGGTCTATAAGCTCCTTGATTCCTTTTTCTCTTATGTATTTGAAGAAATATTTTGTACCTTTATCACAATTGTTAAGCCAATTCAATTTTTCCCTTGTTTTCAATCCTTGAATGTGGTTTGTTTGGATTCTTCTTATGGAATTATTTTCCTGTGATAGCTCCACCCCCAATGCCTCATTTCAAGGGTCATTCTACAAGCAGTTTTTGGATTTTAGCAAGTTTTCTTGGAGGGAGTCATCAACTTTCCTCCTATCTATTGCTCTTTTCTTACCAATGGTTTGGATGATTTTCCTCTAACCTTTTACATTTTGGTCCCATCTCTTGATTGCAATTTTGTTTTTGAGTAATCACTTGTTAACTTCTCTTAGCATGATAATTGTAGCTCTACAATCCTCATCTTTAAATAGGCTTGTATTCAACAGGAACTAATCTTTTTTTACTCTCTTTATTTATACCATTGTTAATCAATAATATTTTGGATTTTATTGGATGATGGTTAGACAATGAGTAAGGATAAACTGTCACCTTACAACCATTATCCCCCAATCCAAAATTAAAGTGATCTCGATTAACATAGATTCTATCCAGCCTAAAGCAGATTCGTTTACTCCCCTTTGGGAATTGCACCATGTGTACCACAAATTGTTATTCTCTTTCTTCATCCCCTCCAAGGGGTCAAATAAGTTTAGTTTTTTTTTCATCCTTTGCTAGAAGTACTTCTCATTCCCCTTCCATTCCATGTCAATTCCACCTTTTTTATCCTCCATCTCTTCCACCTTATTAGAGTCCCCCCCAATTATCTAGGGGATATCTTGTAGGTTTCATAGCCATTTCCAGAGTTCAATTCTATCCTTGTATTCGTTGGGGGAATATATAGAGAACACTCCAAATATGGTGTCACCTTTTTCAATTTTAACCCACACTGCCCTATTACAGGGAGATGTTCCTTTATCTTTTATAAATTGTGCCCAAGGTTTAGAGACTAAAATAGTTGTTCCTCTGCTTCCTTTATCATGGCCAGTTACAAAGTGTTCGGAGTTACACTATATGAAGTTGAGGTTTGTTTCTAGTGTGAACCCAATTGCTTTTAGTTCTTGAAGGAGAATAAATTATTTATCTTTTTCCAAGTTAAGAAGCCTTCTCACAATATGCTTTCTATTTTGGGATTCTAGTCCCCTAACATTCCAAGACGTGCAATTAAGATTCATTGCAATAAGGTTTGTGTGAGGCATCTTTATCATTTCTGAAACTTTCAAAACACTTTGGGATACTTTCTTCGATTTCTATCCTTTTGGACTTTGGAGTGGGGATTGAACCACACTTTTTTTTTTTCCTCTTCTGTTTGGTAAAATGCTTCCCCTCTCGATTGGAACCATTTTCCATTTTCCTTTCTTTCTTGAATCCTTTGTAACCATGAGTGATTCCAACATTGGTTTTACATGCACTTATGTGACCTCTTTATTGCTTAAGTCCCCCATATCACCTATCAGAGGCACTATACTAGGAGAGCTCAAGTTTTTCTCTTGGTTTTCATAGAGGATATTGTCTTTGATTTTGGCCATTATTAAATGATTTTCTTGGGTTGTTTTAGGGGAGTTGCTTTTGTCAGGGCAAAACTCATTATATTCACTATTTGTGTTAACATTGCTAGAATCTTTAGAGTTAATGATGTTACAACTGCCCTTGGGCATGGTAGTAGTTTCCAAGGAAATAATATGATGTGTCCTCATACATCTTTATTTTTTTGAGTCTCTTTCTAAACAATTCCACTCCCTGTGTTGTAGGGTACCACCCTACTACTATTGCCTTGTGGGCAACCATCATGCTGGTTTTTAAGTTCAAATTTGGAAACCACACTCTTCACAATTGATGGAGGTTTTCCACACTCAAATTTTCCTACCCCAACTTTGATTGCAACATTCAGTTCATGATTCTTATTAGTTATGTTATCATTTTTGAATGTGGTTCTAATTATGTAATCCTTAGATTCACAACTTCTTTCATGTTATAGGAATTTTTTTATCTTTCTTTATCCTTGATGTTTTGCTTAATTTTCTCCATCATAATTTGTTGGGAATTTTTCTTTGTGAAGGCCCATTTCTTGAGATGGGATAGGGTTCCAATTGACTTATATTATTCTACCCAGAATCTAATTGAGCGCTTGTGTTGGTACTTTTTGGCAAATAATTATCAAGTTCTTTATTTAAAATATCAAATTGATTAGATATTTTGATATGGGTGTGTTGTTGATGACAAAACCATTTTCCTTTCTCATCAAAATATAAAGGGGTTCAACTTGAATATTATTGAATGAGGGAGTGACACTTGTCACTCTCTCATTCAATCCTCAAGCACAATCTCCCACAAGTGCTCACACATGTGTGAGAAAATTTGGTGATATGGGAAAGGAAGAAGTGTACTCCACTCCATCCAAGAAAGTCTTCCTCTTCATTAAGAGGAGGATGGAGTACTTGGCCACTTCATCTCCATTGTCTCATCTCATAAATGAATTTGAGAGACAACACACTCTTCCCTTCCCCAAGGTCTTCCAAAATTTTCACTCTCCTAAATGGGAAATAAATGAGGGTCATATCTTGGATATGACCCAAAATATGGCCATAAATAGACACCCAACCCATAGGTACTTACCTTAGGATACTAGAAAAGGTGAAAATACATAAAATAAGCCTTTTTAAGACCTCTTAATAGCTTATTAAAGAAGGAATTCTATTTTTAATTTAAATAAGGGTCCCCAACCCTAATTCCCCACTTACATATTTGACCACATGGTATTAACACTTAACTCCCCACAAACACATCTCACACCTAACCCACACATAAATCACCATTATACATTAACCATAGACCTTATCCCTCAATATTTCTTAGATTCTAAGGTCCTATTTAGAAATTCAAAATAACTAAACCAAAACCACAATACTCACTTGACCCTTAATGCTAATACCACATTGAATCACTTTTTATTACACAATGTAACATTCGAGAACTTCAACCAAGTGAAGTATTAGCAAGGGTTCAAATTGATTCTCCCTTCTTTCTATTGGCACACTTACTTTCTTGCACAACAAAATTAAGTATAGTTAGACCGTAAGAATAAACCACATTAATTGTTAATCAAATCCTCATAACGTTATTCATGAACCATTTACATAGCTAATTACTCATCTAGTGTAATATGACACAACAATCTATCTTATAATTTCCAGTCATATCCAATGATTTACATGTGCATACATCTTAATTAAATAAAATAATGATGATAAAGCATCAAGTAAAAATGAGATATAAGATTGTTGTTAGACAAACACCTTATTTATCACCCACAATATCTCTACCCAACTATTTAGGAAAAATATACAACAATTTAAGGTTGTATTAATCACACGCAAGATAGGGTCTTAGACATCTCCCAACTTCAAACCTTTGTAGATTTGGCCTCACAAGTCCACTTTGGACAAAAAAAAAGAAAAAAATCAACTTTCTTTGATTCCTTGAACTCAATGGTGAGATTATATTTGCACCAACAAACTTCAAAATCCACCTATAATAGAAACCCACAAAGAGGAAACCCCAAATCTTGTGTTTTTTCAAGTTCTTTGATTCTCTAGATCACCATATGGTGCAAGAGAAGAGCATAATCAACTTTACCAAAATCCACCAAGATCTCTCATTTGACAATAGCTCTACCCTTAGATCTAACAAGGGATTTGCATGACCATGGCTCTAATACCATGTGAGATTTGGATATTAGCTCAATACCTAAGACCACCTACAAAAGCAATGAAAACCTCCCATAAGAGAGTATGCAATAAATGAGATTTCTTGATATTAAGATATATCAAATATGATGATGAGGTATATTACAAAAGTGTACAACGACCTTGCTTATATAGACAAGTTGTGATGAACTACCTAATGCAAAATATTAAATAAAATTTTCCATTATTAAATGACCTAGGTCACTAGAATTAAAAAAAGTTAAAATATAAGATATGATAAGATCTTATTTATACAACTAAGACTTCTAGAAAGATGCCTAGGACCTAATTGGACTTAACATATAAATAGGACCCACTAATTAAATAGTTAGGTGAAATACCTATTTACACCAACAGTCACAACCTTGTTGGAGGCTGATGGTGTTTTCAAAACCATGAAAAAACTTTGATGTTGTATTGTAAAATGTTTCCATTTAAAACAAACAAGTCTTAGAAGTTCTAAAATCCAAGTGAAATTTTGATTCAACATATTTGAAAGGGTTGTGAAGTGGTTGTTAGGGGCCAAAAATGTTATGAGAACCTTGTCAATAGATGATTAGGTTCTAAGAACCTCTTTGGACGTGGAAACAAGTTAGGAAACCTCCTAATTTTACCAATTCTTCTTAACTTAAAGAAAATTTAACTAGTTGAAATCTAAAAAAATCTCCCAAGTAGATGTAGAAACCTAATAGAAATACAACAAAAACTAAATAGAATTAAAATTGAAACTTGAAATGTTTTTTAGGTGATGTAGGATTTTTTGTGACCTGGATGCTCCTGTATTAGGTTACCCCTACCTGGGATCATAGGCCAAAGGCGATATGGACTCCTTCAGAGAAGGGATGACACAAGTTAGATTTTGACGGTTTGGTAAGGGGTGATTTGGGCCCATTTGGTGCTAGGAACATTATAAGGAATCATGAAGGGATAATGGTTGCGTGTGGTAGTGAAAAAATGGAAATTGGTACAAATAATGAAGAAAAATTCTAAGCAACCTTGTTAGTGGTTCAATTATTTAGAAATTTGAAAGTTAAGAAATTGCACATAAAAGAAGATTCATTTATAACCATAAATTTCCTCTAGAAGAGGTTCACACCAAATTGGAAATTTAATAATATTTTGATTCAGTGTGGGGTGGCAATGGATGCTATTAAAAACTTCAAGGTGAAGCATACATTTCATAGTGAAAATCATGTAGCAGACAAGCTGGCTAACTTGGCAATCAATGTGGACAAGGATGTGTTTAATGTGAGCTCAATCAACCCATGGTAGGATATAGCTCCCATTCTCTTATCCTTGCTCTCCTAGCTAGTATAATTTTTTTGTTATTTTATAGTACTAGAAGGATATTGGTTTGAGTGCCATAAAAATGAGATGATCTCACTTGTACTTGATGGTTGGGGAAATTATGAGCCTGCACCCCTGGCCACTAGATGAGAGGAATACATTACTTAAGTGGGGATTTTGGCCTCATTCTAATACAATAATATGCCTTTAGGAAAATAAATGCCAGATAACATTCAAGGGAAAAGTATCAAAGCTAAGAATTGAAAATGTGTTTAATAGGACCAATTAATTCTATGGTGGTGCTACACATTGTGAAGCTAGTGTTTGGTGACACTTTTATCTCCACATCACATCAGTACTAGGTAAGTACTGGAATTTTTATCAATAATTTATGGTGGGTTAAAAACATATCTTGATGATGTAGTGCTTGGGTTGGGATTTCATCTTGATTGTGTACATTAGACACAAATCAACACACAATACTTTGTTCCATAGGTTTCATTCATAATTTGAGCATTAGGTGAAGATGAGGCTACTTATCACCAAAAAACTAAATAGGGAATCGAATTTTTCAAAGCTATTGCAAGTCTATCTTCAACATCTTAGGTGAACTAGTCCTTTACTTTGATGTCTAAGAGAGGGGATTCTAAAAAATGATAGGTTAGAGAAACGTGGGGAATCTATTCAACCCAAAGAATAGTCAATATGTATTTTGTTAAATATGTCCTAAATTATGTATTATGTTAATAGTGTGATACTATAGTTATATGCTCTTGACAATGCAATTCCCTCCTTTGGAGCAACCAAAATCAATGCAATTTTAAATTTTGAAATTACAATATATGGGTATAGATCCCTAAAGCCAGTTTCATTGATAAATAAAATAAAATAAATTATCAATTATTAATTAATATTTAAAGTTAAAATTGAAATTTTGAACATTTGACATTTAGATTTTAACACAATGACTTGTGATTTAGTAAAAAAATGATTGTTTTGGCCTTCAACATAATTTCAACACACAAAAAAAATGGTTTGATGATAACATTCCAGGTATCACAATAGAGTTTTAGACTAGGTACAATAGGTCTCTTTGATTAGTCTTTTGACTTTGATTTATATGAGTATTATGTGTTTGATAAAAAAATAATGGATAATTTTTTATTTATGTAACATTAGAGCTAAAGGGATTTTAGATTTGATTCATAGAGATGTGTTTAGTCTAGTAGATGTTCCAAGTATGGGAAAATCTCTTTATTATACTTCATTCCTTAATGGTTGTTCTTGAAAAGTTTAGGTTTATTTTCTTAAGCATAAATTTTAAGTTTTAACAAAACTTAAAGAATTTAAGGTGATTGTAAAAATTCAAAAGAAAAGAAAAGAGATTTTTTGAGAAATAACAATGGGGGGGATATTGCTCTAAATAATTTGAGAAATTTTGTAAACACGATGATGTAATTTAGAAAACTAATCCATACATACCACAACAAAATGAGGTATCTAAGAAATTGAATAAAATACTAATACAAAATGCTAGAAGTGTGTTAAATGGTGACAATCCAAATATTTTTTTTTTGGTTGATGCGACTAGTATTGCTTGCTATTTGTTAAATATGTCTTATATTTCTTCTCTTGATAATATAACATTGTAAGAACATGGATAGGTAAAAATATATCTATTGCACATTATAGTCTTTGGTTTTGAGGTTTATATTCATGTGACTAAAGAAAAATAGACTTAAGTTAAATTTTAAATTTGATAAAATATTTTAATTGGTTATGGTGAAAATGTTAAAATTTATAAACTTTAGAATCTATTAACCATAAAAAGTAGTTTACTATAAATATGCAAATTTTGGAGAAGTAAGCATTTCACTTATTTATGATCAATCAAATGAGAAAGAGTATAATATGAGGCCCATTCATATAAAAAATATATGATAAGGATGCACCTAAACATGAACAAGCTATTAGAAGAAGTGGATGAAGATGAGGAGAAATACATAGAAGAAAGTGAAAAATAAAAAATGGAAGAGTTTCATTCTCCACCACCTTTGAGAAGGTCTACAAGGCAATATAATCTAGTTGAGATATATAACCAAATATTTTTTTGTTGTGTATTTTATTTATCTTGTCCTAATAATGAATCTAGATCTACTAAATAAACTCTTTTTTTAAAGAATAGAAAGTCTTGGAAAAAGTCCATGAACGAGGAAATTATTGTCTTGGATAAATATAAGACTTGGTATCTATCAGATCTACCTTATTAAAGTTTCTTGTTCTCTAAAATTGCTATACCTATTATAATACATTCACCCACATACATATATTAATACAATAAATTAATAAAAGCTAAATAAACAACAAAACACAAATTTAGAACATAGGTAGTATGACTATCACTTTTTATTAAAAATCCCTCACTTGAAATTCACCAAAGTTATAATAACACTCTTCCATAGTGATGCTCTCAACCACTAGCTCTCCCTATGCTCTTATATAAATAAGGAAAAGGCTAGGGATATTATTTGGAGAGTAATTATCTAAAATAAATAGTTTAATTATTAGATAGTTAAATAGTAAAGCTCAACTTAAGAGTAGTTAACTAGTAAAAAAACATTTACTTAAGATATTAATTTACTATTAATAAACTTAACATGTGGATAAGTGAGCATTAATTAATATATTATCTATAAATTATAACAATAGATGTATATGAATTAATATATTGATTATCCATGGATCATATTATAATAAATATACAAACTTGTGTCTTAAAACCATACAATAGTGTATTGCAATTATTTATACACTAACATGACTAAGGGGAGGAAGCCCATTATTATAAATGGGAATTCAAGAAGAAATGCATATGATAAGTTAGATAAGCACAAGGAAATATTAGTGAAAACATGACATTCCTAGGTTGAAGGAATAAACTTCACTTGAATATTATATATATATATATATATATATATATATATAATATTTTGTTAAAATTAACCCCATTAGAATCTTATTTTATATTTTTACTATATTTAATTTGGAAGTTGAGAAAATAGATATGAAACCACTTTCTTTCATAGGGATCTATGTAAAATCCACACATTATTAAACACTAAAATAATGCAATAAAATGATAAAAAATAAAATATTTAATATATTCAACAAGAATAATCATTATTACCCATAAATTATATGCTAATTTATTTCATTTTTATTCATAAAAGAATATTGAACATTAAATGTTAGCTCTTGATATACAACTAGGACTTAGTTTGTTTGCAATCAGTATGGCCTTATAGAATGTTTTACAAGAGTATCAAAATACATACATCACTAGATAGAATTATTTGAAGTGAATATTTTGAACATGGGAAGGCGAGAGAGCATCATCAAATAATTATTTTTCCTATCAATGAAGCTATAAGATTCCCCGGCCTTACTTTCAATTGGAGAAGCCCAACCCTTCATAAAGGATCTAGAATGCTAGAGTTGATATGCATGATATAATCTAGTGCAACATGTAATCACTAAAAATATAGCATACTATATTAATGCAAATGTCCTCATAATACATGATATGACATTGAATATTTAATTGAAAATAGTACTACACTTAATTTCAATTTTTAAGCTTTACACAACACATCTTTAAATATATTATACTATATGACATATTAGCTATATGCTAGAAAATTTAGCTATTATTCTTTGATTATCCATATTCAACACCTATCATGTCTCTCTTAGGGTTATATATATAATATTATACTAAAATTATAAGAAACAACATATAGTTGAAATAGATCGATGAAAATAAATCAAAAGGGCTAATAATTTTATTTTGTATTGGTTAATTGGCAATACAAATGTGTAACAATACCATGCAATGAATATTGATGCAAAAAAACAATGTCCTAACCATCACATACTAATATCTTAAATTTCTTGCCAGATGATTTTTTTTTCCAAATAACAATAGTATAAATACGACACATGTTGGAAAATTTCAATCTCTAATCCATTAGTAAAATTGATGAGATTCAAGGCTTATAATTTTATAATATGGAAAACTTTGATTACATGCAAATCTAAAAGTAAGTTGCCTTAGCCTTAAAAATTCATAGAGATGTTCATCTTCTTTGTCATGCATAAATCAACCACTTAACATGATTTATAGAACTAACTTAGATGAACATAAAACATCAAACAAATGAATATTATTTCACCATAAGATAGCAACAACAAGAATGACACAAAAACCACAATGCAAGAAAAATCATCTAACAATATATAGGATGTATGGGGAGAAAACCTTACGAGAAAAAAATCTACCAAGAAGAGAGTCCAAGCATGTATTATCTTCAAATGTATGAGATCATAATATATCCAATTCCATCACCCTCATTTATTCAATCCGATAGCACTTTGTTACCTACAAACAATGATATGATACTACTATGCAAAGGTGCCAATTTATAGAAAATATGAGGTGAGAATACCACTATGGTATCTCAAAAGAAGAGGCAAAAAACACCTCCAAAATTATATGCCCCCTTTAGTGGTCCACGTGTAAACATAGTAAAAAATAATTAACTATCATATGGCCTTCACATGGGTGTCAAACCATAGCCAATCAGAATTGGTCAACTCTGAGTGATCCATCACTCCCAATAGCTTTGACAGTTGACATGCACTAACATATAATACCTGGCACCCCACTATGGAAAAAATGGGAATAAAATTCAACTACATGCACTAGAATGCAAGTCAATGTGGCTCCTATATCATATTAAATTGTTACCCCTAACAATTTCACACTAGGTTTGAAACCCTATTTTGTGTGTACAATTAATTGTACTCATAATTTATTCATTTCAAGGCCAAACTGGGAAATTATTTAATTCCATGAAATCCCGAGTTTTGGGGCCAAACATTTTAAGAAAGGGGTGTTGGGCACCCTAGTCCTGAGAATTTTCTTTCAAATTATTACAAACTACAATGTTTTCCTTTGGTGTTTTAAAAGTGATGCCTGGTCGGCCTAGGTCAAAAAATGAATTGGGATATATTTAAATGATGAATTTAATATGAATGTATATAATCCTATAGATCAATATATGTGATCATATATAATATCTAATACATCACATTATGTAAAAATGTAAAATAACATTCAATATATAGTATCATATATAATCTCTAAGACATAACATCATGTACATAATGTATAATAACATATAAATCGAATATGAATATCCAATATTTATATGTAAGATCATATATAACATCTAAGACATAACATCATTTTAGAATGCAGGATACATGTAAATTGAATATGAATATCCTATATCATCATATAAGATCATATAAAATCTATTACATAACATCATGTAACAATGTAATATAACATATAAATTGAATATAAATATCTTGTATCATTATATATGATCATATATGATTTTTGAGACATAACATCATGTAAGAATGTAAGATAACATATAAATTATATGAATATTCAAGTATCATTACATAAGATAAACATGATAGATTGAATTTAAATATAGATATAAATATATATGAATAAATCATGCTAAATGATAAATCATTCATTAAAAGTATCAAAATTTATCATATTTAATTTATAATCTAAATTATTCATAGACAATGGTAGATGATGGACTTGGATATGGTGAAGATAGCTAGATATAATGCATGCTCAATATCTACCTTTGAATTTTATGAGTTAATCTAGTAGGCCTTAAGATCCCTTAAGAACTCTTATATATTTGTGTATGGTCTTCTCATGGCCCAAGGAAATATAACACAACATTTTTTTATTTTTATTTTTTGACTAAAATACTATTCTTTCTCAAATAATTCCATTATATATAGAGTCAAATAGAAGCATCTATATATTATAGAAATCATCATAATTTCAATCAAATCATAAGTTATATAAAATATATAAGGAATGAAATAAATATTCTCCACATTTATCATATCACATCAATTCATTCAACTTTATCTTCAATAACACATGATATTTTTCATGATCATATTTATTTAGCTACCTATTATGATGCCCATGTATGTGTGGAATAGGATGAAGAGACATTTCAATAAAAAATATTAAGTGGATATAATGATACATGTTGTGATGTTTGTTATCAATAAAATTAACCCCATTTTGAAGGATTGTGACTTGTTTCAAATATGTTCATTGTATTATAATTGATCTTGTGGGAAACAACTTCCATGCACACATTTCAAGAACCTACAAAAATTTTAACATTCATGTACAAATTTCAATTATAATTTTGTTGAAAGTGTAATTGTGATCACAATGTAATAAAATTTGTCAAGTTAATATCTTAAACAACTCAGATTTTTTAAACTCAAACAATGTACTTGTTATCTCCTAGAATACTCTAATATGGATGTAGGCTCCTCCCTAAATTCATGTCAAAATCACTTATGAGTTCTTACACCATTCAACAATGATATGTATAATTTTACGTTTTCTTAGAGAATATTTGATGCAAGTTCCTACACCATTATTTTCACCCTTTCCTTGGCCACTCTCAAAGAAACTATAAATTTGAGGCATATTGAGAAGTTGATCACATCTACAAAGTGTAAAAAATTGTTTTGATCATTTTAATTATGATGCACACCCATCTAAACATACAAAATATTTCTCAAATATCACACTCATTATGCCAAGATCTCCAAAAACATGTAAAATAAATGTAACACAAATTGTGTGTCATGCTATTTATCATCACTACTATAAAAGTGATATTTGTAGATAGGTACTCTCAAAACCATCCAACTCCAATTGTTCATGTTGATAACACACATGCATGATAATAGTCACATGCTCTAAATAATAATACTATGTTTGAATATCCTTTTGATGGATAAAATAGTAATTATTTGCAAAGTCGACTACTGATAAGGCTATTCTAGGAGGGAAAGTATCTCTCAACAAATTAAAATAATTTTATTGTCACTTGGTGAAAAAGACATGTCATATGTATGGTTCTATCAAGTTAATATTTTTTTTCACAAATTTTCCAATGAGTAATAACTCTTCTACATAATCTAACCTTATGGATTATTTTATAATTTTAGTTTGATACTTTATCTAGTTTTACCTCTTACAATTTATCATCTTCATTGTGTCAATGACTTCATTTATCAAAGTCAATTTTACTAATTTTCACATGTTTGACAAAGTATTTTTATGCATTTCATTATATCATCTATATCATCATCAAATTTATCACATATGATGAATGCTATGAACTTGCTTACATATTTAGGAGGTAAAATTTCAACACCATCACTTTCTTGTCTAAATATTGAAACACCTAATAGTTAAGACCAAATTCAATATGGTGATGACAAGGCTTTATTTGGATTCATGTATTATTATTTTAATATTTCAAACATTATTTTATCAATATAAATATGAGGATTGGCATTGTAAAATATATCATAAATCTCATGTTATATTATATCCATCCAATGTTTTGTATGTTGTTCATAATCACTTTGACTAATATTGTATTTGAGAATATCATATTTCTACTTAATCCAATTTCATTTGAAAGTGAAAGAATTTGATGCTTTATAGGAAATTTTGGACTTCCAATAGATGTTAACCTTACTCTCCTTGAAATGATTCTATCAACTAAGAAAGTTTTTTTTTCCAATAGAACTCAATTTTTTTTCCACATTGTGAACATATTTTTATAGGATTGCTTTCCTCTATTCTATGAAACCTATACCCAACAATTATAATGGATTCTTCATATCATCACAAGTAAGTATACTTACTAATATTTAGGCTTTACCAATTATATCATGATATTTAAAATGATTGTCAATTTTAAATATTTCCTTGGAAGTTTTATTCAATGACCTATTAGTAACTTAACCTTGAGGTTTTCAACATATGCATAATTTTAATTTATCTATATCAATCCCAACTAAATGATCTATATTCTTCTTTAAAAAAATCTATTAACCTCTTTACTTAATTTCACATATGCATATATAGAGAGAGAATCAATTGAGACCCCTCTCTAATATCAAATGATCTATGACATTGGGCATAATCAATAATATTGGGTTGGGCCTCCTATCTAACATCACTATATGTTTGGGTCTCTTCTCTAACAACTATGTGTGGTTGGGCCTCCTCTTCTCTAGTATCCAAATTAGGTTGGAATTCCACTCCTGTTTTTATTTTTTGATCCCATTCACATATATAAACATTAGATTATAAAATTTAATTTCTATAGTTCCTATAAAAGTAAATATTATAGGCTCAAGAAAATATATATAATTTAGAAGAAATATATAACATAGAATTTTTAGGATATGAGGCACAAAATAAATATTATTTATAAAATTGAATGGTAAGTTAGTATAATGATCATGGGTTTGATGAAATCATAAGAAGAATTTGAGAGTGTTAATAAATATTAACACCTAGTGTTGCCAAAGTTAAATTTAGTAGGACACTACAAAAGTTATAGGCATAATAAGATACACTTGAATGGAGAAGTAGCTACTTTGTACATGTTGATGTGGTGTGGGTAACATAATAAATTTAATGAGTTTTGTAATAAATTGAATCTCATTTTAAAAGGTTACTTTAAAACTTGGGGATAAGATATATAAAAAATAAATTAAAAGACCATAGTCAAATGTAAAATTATGAAAGTTTACGAAAGTGTTGTACCTTGATAAGTCCACCTTCAAAAAGTTAACTCAAGTTCATTGTATTCAAAAATTAGGTATTTAATATAAGAAAGATATTTAGTTGTTGGAATGAGGTAAATAGGTGTCTAGTAAAAAATGAAAGGTACTCTTCATCAAGAATTATAATAAGAGGTGGGATCAAGATGAAATTGAAAGGAAGCAAGGTACACATAAATTTTCCCTACACTAATATTATAAGGAGAGTGTTGTGCAAATTTTAATCTCTAAAAAATGATAGAAATTAGAAACACATTTAAATAGAAAATATACAATAAATACCATAACACAAGTATATGTGGGGAAAACCCTTTCAAAATAAAAACCCCATGCCAAAGCAACTAAATGTATTATTTAGTAAATCATGATTACAATACACTTGTAGAGAAATCCTTCACAGGAGTACCACCAGTAAGACATCTAGAGAATTTTTTACAACAAATAGTATCTAAAAAAATCTACACACAACCTCCATCTCAAGCACCTAATTAATAGGAGATTAAAAAATTGAAACCATCAAATGATAATTAGAAGCTTATGAGCTAAAACCACCCAAAAGTGGTGCCCAAATTATCCCCCAATCAAATATAATTTATGATGTGCCATAATACACATCATAAGTTGGTCAACATATGTAATTACCCTTTACAACTTTTTTATTCATCCAACAACTTCTTACATTTCCTACAAAAACTTTTTGGGGCCATAAATTTTGATCTAGTGGGATGATTGGGCCCCCTTTTTAAAAAATTGAAGTACTTAAAAAGATCTACAAAACAAGCACCACCATATGCAATGACAAGCAATTGGATATTTTTTATTTTGTCCAAAAAGTAAGCCTATAACCTATAAATTGAGTGTTCATTTCGTAACACCTCTCTAACCCTAGCCTGGGTAAGATAGCATTTTGATTTTGATTTGGTATTCTAAATGTTAAATTTTATCATAATGAGATTAGACATTGTTGATTGTTGATTAAGTGAAAGGTTATCATGATTAGTTATGCTAATACAATTAATTGATATATATGGTAGTTAACTGCAATCAGGATGTAGTATGTGCTTCAACTATGTATATATGTATATGCACAAGTACACTGTTGTGTGTATGTTTACAGGTACTAGGTATCAACTCCACCTGGCTCCATAGGTCTGAGCATACCTTCCCTGATGATGGTTAAAAGGAGATAGCACATTGGCCAACCCTTGACCTAAACTCTTATTGTTGTATCCATTTGAGTATGACTTGTCTTTGATTAAATAGTGAAAACCCTAGATACTGTGATTGGTAACGTTTTGGAAAACCTTAATTCCCTATGTGGTGGACTTGTGAAGAGTGTCTGAGCTTTTGAGTTAAATTGCATTTTTCCATAAATTTTAATATAGGAAATGCATTTTATGATTAAATGGGGAAATTTAATATTTAAAAAGGGTTAATTGGGCTTACACATATTTAGTTTGACCGTAATTGCATAATTTGTGATTAGGTTCATTTAGGAAATTACAAGCATTATTTTATTATTTAATTTTAAATTGTGCTTATAAAGACCTAAATTGTGATTTTAATGTTGAATGTCAATTTATGCTATAAATTGAATGTTTTAATTATAAATTGGAAAAGAAGGAAATGATATCAAATAATTTATTTTAAAAGGTAATACTTAATATTGTATTTTAAAAGAAAAAAGTGAAATGTGAAAATGAGTTTTAAAAAGGAAAATAGAATTCATTTTTGCCTGAGCATATTTGTGGAGAGAAAGCGTGAGGGAAAAACCATCTTTTTGACGGAAATTTTATTTGTTCATTGTGGGAGCAATTGGGCATGAAATTGTGTGATGCCCCCTCAATTTGCTTATGTTTGGACATCTACTTGGATTGCACCTAGACTTTATGATGTTGTTTGCTAGGATTTATGTTATTGTTTGTTGGAGACTATGACTCTCTTGGATGTTACTCAGACAATGTGATACTATGATGATTAGATATGGTGACTGTTTGATGTTACTATGATGCTTAGCTCGATGATATTATTAATCTTGTGGTATCTAATGCTTCTTATTTATATCATGTTTAGCAGATTAGTTGATTGCTTATTTGAGTATCATGGATATGATGTTTTGTATTGTTAGATGTATGTGTTATCATGTTTTGATATCAATTGTTATGAGTTGGTGTTGGGGAACAGTTTCACATCACTCGCTTGCGAGTGCCTTGTGACTCTGTGATTTCCCCATCACGGTATGACTAATTATTTATTTATGCACATGTTCGACCCTTTTGTTTTACTACAGGTTGTAGGTACAGGGCATCGACTCCACCTGATTATCAGGTTTGAGCAGGCCATATCCCAATGGAGTTGTTGTTTTAGAGGTAACATCAGGTTCCCCACTTCGAGCTATTGTCCTCATTGAGGATGAATCCATGATGTTTTGTTCCATCTGTGAGGTCTACTGGTATTGTTTCATCTTCGTGTGGTTGTTTACCTTCGTCATGTTTGTGACTTGTGCTTTGTTTGATTATTTCATTATATTTAGGTTTTCAAAATTGAAGACTTTGGTTAATGGAAATAAAAGCCATATTAAATTAAAGAATAAAATTAAAACAAATAAGGTATTTAATTTTAATAAATTAAGATTTATTGCTTAAATAGAATATTTAAATAATATATATATATTAATATGTTGTGAAAACAAACTTTATATGAAATCAAAAATAATAAATTAATAAAGTAATGGCATATTGTGTGTTAAGTAAATGAAAGGTAAAATTAAATAAAAAATTTGGAAAGGGAGGAAATTGAAAATTTAGTGGAGGAATAAAATGTAGTTACGAAAAATTAAATAAGAGGGAAGTGGAGTTAACTCCATAGGGGAAATTGGCCTATTTCTCGAGGGAAGCAAAACTATTTCTTAAAATGTTTTTCCGTGAACGTCTTGCTGAGGGTTTTCTAGATAAAATTTCTCTGTTTTTTTGATTTTTTTTGGAAATTGGTGAAGCTTTGAGGTTGTTTTGGGAAGTTTTGGAGAGTTTTACAGTGGTAGTGCAAATCGGGGAGTTGGAGAGAAAATTTGAAGAAACTGGAAGCTATAGCTTGTTTTTTCATCTGGCATTAATTATTTGCTTAGTTGAGTGAATTGTACCAGGTTCCTCTATTTCCCTTCCTTTTTTCATTCTGTTTTGAAAAGAATGCTTGTCTAGAAATATTGCAAATCTTGACTTTGGCTTATTTAGTTCTAAAATTAAGAAAATCCTAGGAAAGAACCTTCAAAAAAATAATGGTTAGAAATTGTAGATATGTAAATCTGTTTGCGTGAAATTCTTAATTCCTTATCGAGGAAAATTCTCCAATTCCTTATCGCTTGTTTCAAAATTCTACTCCTTAAATTCCAATCTTTGAATTGTTATGAGATTCCCCTCTTATTTATGCTTAGTACTAGGTTATTTCGATCTTCATCTATTTTATACCCATGCTCTACGATTTAAGGGCTTCGCCCTATTCTTCAACATTGTCTCTTTTAAAATTTGTCAGTCGTCCTTCTTTCAACCACAACCTATCTTCTTGATAATTGAATTGAATTCAATATATAAGCTAATTCATGTAAGAATGTTTTCGATGTGCTAGGATGATTAAATAAATCTTTCCTTATAATCTACAATGTAAACAAACCTGTAAATGACTAGGCTATCTTAAGTCGTCACCTTGTTTCTTTTAGATTGAATGAATTTGTATTTTAACTTCTCTCTCTAGCAGCGATGTATTACCCAACACATTGTGTTTGTTTCTTGCATACATATTGCATATTCAATACTCTTTTAAAGCCACCATACTTTCTTACTTTCGTTCTTCTATCTTGGACGACTCAGGCCATCGACGCCTCGCTATGGAACATGCATGTTTTGATTGATTTACTTTATATTTAGGATGTAAATTGAGAAGGGAAATTTTTTCATTATATCCATCTTCACTTGGTGCACGCCTTAAAGCTCTAATATTTAGATTTGATTATCTCCTATAGCCTGAACCTAGTAGAAGGCGTCGGCCTAAGTATCCAACTCTAGTCTTATTTGTATCAGATTTTTATGGAGAAATTATTTATGAAATTGGCCAGTGATTAATGTTTGTGTTTTGGCTTGTGGTAGAGCTCGCATGTCGCCCTCAATCACACATTGTCTACCAAGAAATCCTCATTTATACGGGTCATAGTCTACAAGATTATTAATTCCTCCAAATTTGGGTTAAAAGTAATGGTTGTAGGTTGCTCAAATGAAACTTCCTTATTCGGCATCCTCTGTGTGGGCCTCCCTTAATATAATTCCTTACGCAACTATCTTCCCATTTAATTGATGAATAATATTTAAATATCTCTTTTTCTCTTTGGGTGCCATGCAAAAGAAAGCTTTAATTCTTTTGGAAATGGACTGGTTATCATGCATTTTATTCGGTTCTTGTACACATTGCTAGCTGTAGATTACTTAAGTGTCGGCTGGTCATTTCTATTATTGTGAACTAGAAGACCGTTGTTCTTTCTTTGCATCGACTAAATATTATGAGCACTCTATTCCCTTAAATCGTTGTCTGTGATGTTCTTGTCATCATAGTTTGAACTATGTGTAAGTGGATCTGCATACAATTAAAGGTTATTGTAATCTATAATAGCCATCCCAATTCAGTCAATAGTGTGTGGATTAGGTGGATGGTAGAAATCGCTCAATCTGTTTATATCTACATATAAGTATATATATAAATATATAGTTACTTCGATCAAGCTGGATAAACTTGTAATTTCTTAGGTTATTGACAAAGCTTAAAATTTATTAAATAAAAACCAAAATTTTATGATATATATATACTTATGTTAATATGTACATATATATATATACGCATATAGTGTGTAGTCATAGGAATTAAGAAAATAAGATTATGACATGGAATAATTCAGTCTACAATATTTGTAATGCCTCGCCACACAACCCTAGAGGAAGTTGCAATTAACTACACAAACGTACTAATTTTTTTTTTTTATTAAGTACAATTAACATGCAAGATCACTACCCATTGCAGCAACCTCTAAGGTTACGAGACTAAGATTACTTTAAAACCCAAACAAGAAACATGAATTGAAACCATAGCATTTAATTACTTAACGATTTGAGAAACACATACATTCCATACATGATATATTACAACAAAGCATAAGAGATACCACATGATTTTAAATATCAATAATCATTTAACAATAAGATTACAACACTCATTCCTCGAATGAGATAAATCCAATAAGCATGATTACATATTACATAATTCCACCTCGATAACAAATGAGGGGTAATAAAAATACAGTATCAACTAAAATGAATAAAGCATGAAAAGAAACTGGATCCCACGAGCTCTCGAACTAGAAATCTCGTCCACACGAAGAAGACGAAGACCCAACGGATTAAGGTGCACATTCCACCCAACCATGTGATACCCGAAGGCTCACCCCCCGTGCTAGGAGATAGTAACAAGGATTCCTAGGCAAGACCATCTACCTCTAGACACAGGCTACTCAAAACTGAATTGAATTAAATACAAGCACAAAATCACTTAACATAATGGTTACAATGCTTCCAGAGAGCAATGATCATCCACGCAGTAAAACAAACTGACTTCTGGTTGACATAGAGAGAGTGTCACACATCATTTTCTATGAGTTACCCTAGCTCAAACTTCCTAGGCTACCAGACCCCCATTCTGGGTTACCCTGGCTTGCCTCTACCAGCCGCCAGACCCCCATACAAACTGTGCTTCTCGTATCATCTCAAGCCTTAAAAGCGTATGAGTCATGAGAGAGGCATTCATTATCTTAATTAGTCTGAAAGTTTTTCATTAATTCTTTTTAAGTTATCACTTACTTAAACCCTAAGTGAGTTACCCTGGCACCCCTTTGTGTGTCAGACCCCCACAAAGGGCCACTCTCCTATCGACAACACATACAAACCAAAACCACAATTCAATGGGTAAACTAGATAAGACAACCACTCCAATCCAAGGAGGCCACATATAACAAAACCCACTCCAAACACTTGGAGGCTACAAAACACATAATCCACTCCTTCCAAAGGAGGCACAAACCATCCCCGTTCATGAAAACCGGGTGAAACAATAGGATACATCTATACGCACCACCCAAGACAATCCAAAGGCTGGCTAACATTTTATGACAACCCACACAAACTGAAAAGCCCCATATAGAAGACTTACATAAACAAATGACTCAATTTCCCAACATCGAGAATGAACGAAAACATCACTTAGAAAGCATTTCAGGCAACTCAATAAACTAATGTTAGGATTTCCTAAATCTAAGCCAAGCAATGACATAGTGCATGAAATCAATTAAATAATTACCATTATTTGCACATACTCAAAAGTAAATCAAATCACATTGGCAACATTAAGGAATTTAAAATTAATAATTTAATTCCATTTGTTTAATCATACATAATGATTAAAATCAATCTTTTTAAATAAAATCATTTATTATAAAGTCAATTTCTTTCCAATCAATTATAATAAAAATAATCATCTTAAAACCCGAATATTTAAATATACATATATGTTAAACATACATATATATAATTGTATACTCATTATATATACGATTACATACATATATATTTAAATAATTATTTATTTAAAAAAAAAAATCAATTCCCAATTATTTAATATATATATATATAATATACAAATATTATACATAATAATATATAATATATATATATATATTAAAATAATAATAATAATTAAAAAACACTATATTTATATATATAAATATATATACACACATATATATATATATATTTATATAATATATAATATATATATTATATTAATATATATATATATAATATATATATTATAAAATATATATAAAATATATATATAAAAAACATTTAAAAAAAAAAAAACTAACTTCATTCATAAGCTGCGCAGCCCAAAAAATAGGGGACACAACCCCTGCTAGGCTGCATAGCTCCCACATAGGGTTGGCTGCTACACAGCCTCCCCCTTATGGGGTCACTGCTTGTGGGGGCAGCGTTGGGCGCTGCCTCCATAGCCAGCGCCTCCCATATGGGGGCGGCTGTGGGGGCAGCCCCCGCCCCCAAAACCACAATTTTTTTTTATTTGAAAAAAAAAGACTCCCCTATTTTCAAAATTTTACCAGAAGACAGAAAATTTTTAAATAAAAAATTTCTACAGAAATTTCTTCTGTAGCATATGCATACAACATATATATATATATTCCCAAGATTTATAGTCAAATAGAACATTTTTTCTACAGAAAAATGACAAAAGAAGAAATTCTTTCAAGCACAATTTCATGAACTCAAATTTTTCTGGAAATTTTCAACTTCAAACAGAGATGTTTCAAGAATTTCTTTTGTTCCTTTCAATTTCTATTGATTAAAATTTGTTTTTCCAGAAATTTTTGTTGAAAATGATTGTTTTTCTTCAAGAAATCTAAATTCTTTCAAGATTTTTACAAGGTTTTCAAAAAAAAATTCCAAACAAGCTTTCAATAATGAAGATCCTAAATTTCAAAACAATAAACACAAACAAGAAAGAACCTGTTGGAAACTTGAAGAAGAAGACTGAAGTTGAGCTGCAATTTCCAAATTCTTCCAAAGCTTTTCCAAAATCTTCACCCAAATCCAACAATGCATAATCCAAACAAGAATACCTTCATTTTCCTTTTAACAACAATTTTTTTTCCAAAAATGAAAATCTTCCCCAAATTTAGTCAACTTACCTAAAATATCTCATCCACCATAGTTATTACTCCCACTATGCATTTTTGGAGATATTTTGTTTATTTGAAAATTTAAAACTAAAATTTCTATTCAACAAGAATTTAAAACTTTAATAATTCCTTTTCAAAAGCATTTGAAACTTTTTAAAATTTCCTTTTCAAAAGAATTTACAACTTTTTTAAAAAAATTCATTTCCAAAAATAAATTTAACACTTTTAATTCCCAAAATGGATAACTTAATTCATTTCAACCTAATTAATTTAATTAATCAATAAAATACATCTAATCCAATATTAGATCATTTT
Source organism: Sequoia sempervirens (assembly GCA_007258455.2). Lineage (NCBI taxonomy): Eukaryota > Viridiplantae > Streptophyta > Pinopsida > Cupressales > Cupressaceae > Sequoia > Sequoia sempervirens. The sequence continues at coordinate 414,469,992 of VDFB02000015.1, forward strand.
ATTAATTAAATTAAATTAATTAATAAATTAAATAACATTTATCACATTAGAACCAAATAAATTTAATAAACAACTTAAATACATAAAGTCATTTATTTACCTTTTCCAACTTCCAATTAAATGAAATCAAGAATAGATGAACAACATAGAAGTGATCATAATAGTAACCAGGCTGAAGGCATGACTCTCCTTTGGGGTCTTAGGATTGTGGTGTCACTTGGTGTCAAGACTTTGGAAATCGAAGGTGACTCAATGCTAATTGTGGAAGCCGTTAAAGGGAAGATGAAAGTGGGATGGTCCCTAAAAGGTATTTTGGAGGACATTTTCCCTCTCCTAAATGCTCTTCATGACTTTTCTATCCACCATGTCTTCAGAGAAGGGAATGTGACTGCTGACAGCTTAGCAGCGGCGGGTCTTGATATTGAAGGGCTTAGGTGTTGGCGAAATGAGGTTTCTTTGCCCCCCTTGGCTCTAGTGTGTTTAAAGGAAGATCTCAAACATTTAAATGATGAGTCCTAGATGGTGCTTACTTATTTTTTCCAAGCTCCTTCTAACTTTGGTTGGAATTTTTAGTAGGAGCTGGCTTTTGAATAATTGGCCATTATGTGAGGTGATGGGTTTCATATGTTTGTCTGATGGCTTGTACGACCTCTTGTGGGTTGGTGATATGGTGAATCTTTCTATCCTCACTGACTGATGGTGTCATCATTTTTTGAACCCCCTAAATTTTTGTGTTCAACTTTTTAAGCTTGCGGATTTCATGAGATTTTTTGTGACGGCTAAGTACTACGCCGATATCATGCCCTTACATCCTATGGGCGATTCACACGAGGGAGCTACTACCCTTGCGTGGGTTGCGAGAAGTCACATTTATTGCCTCTATTTTTGAATTTTATGGTCACTTTTCACTGGCCTTTTCCCTCTCGATGCTTCTAGAATTGACTACCAACTCTTCTGCCCTGGTTCCCCTATTCTGGTCGTTGGCATTTTTGGTGTGGGTTCTATGGGTGGGGATAGAGTGCCTGTGGAGCCGGACAGGTGTGACGAGTAGAAAGCGGATGCCACTATTTGGCACATTTGTAAAGAGGGAGGAATTGCGCAGTATATGAAGGCCATGACTGGTCATGATGAGGGCTTGTCTCATAAGTTTGTCACCTCATGGAATGAGGGTAGGGTCACCATCGGTGGCATTTCCTTCAAATTTTCTGAGGAGGTTATTGCTAGAGTTATTGGGCTCCTGAATAGTGGCCGAACTTGGAAGAAAACTACGAAAGTTCCCGACCAGGTTAGTCTGAGTCAGTTTTTTCTTGGAGATGAGAAACTTGTCAAGTCACGGGGTGGCTTTGACCGCGAGGCACTGCCGGAGCCATGGGATAAAGTCTGTTTGGTGATCATGAAATATTTCACATTGGAAGGAAGGTATGGGGTCTACTATTATTACCACTTTAATTTCCTCAACCACCTTAGGAACCATCTGCATATTTCTATTCCTTTCTTCCTATATCATGCTCTTGGCAGCACTGTTGCGGAGTTTAATGAAGCCACTATTTCTAGAAAGAATTACACTATCCTTCACCAAGGTCTTATGTCTAGGCTTTATCAATTCCATATGGCGCTTTGCCCTACTCGGCCTATCACTGTGCAAGAAGTCCCATCTCTCCCTACCCTTGACGAAACCTCGGTTTCCTCTACTCCCCCCTTTGCTAGTATTTTGGACACGTCGGGCTCAAGTAAGAAAAAATGCCTTAAGAATCCTGCCTTGAAAGCCCATCCCCATGGCACTTCCCCTAGTTTGGGCCCGGGGTATATGGGTAGGGAAAGAAAGCGGCTTGCCCCTACCCCATGCCCTAAGGCTAAAGCCTCTAAGAAAGTTAAAGTTTTCCATCAAATTGATTCTAACATTGAGATCACTGAAGAAGCTAACACCCCCCGTCAATCTCATAGAATGGTTTGTAAGCAGGACAAGGTCGGAAGCCTTAAGGAAGCCTCTGATTCGGACAAAGATCTTGAGAGTGACAGTGAAAGTCATGAGGAAATGGTGGCGGGTGGGGAAGACTAGTCGGTGTTGGTCAATAGTGTGTCCCATGTGTCGGAAAGTTTAAAGAATGGCCCTTCTGGTGAGAATGTGTTGGAAATTACCCCCCGGTCCTCTGATGCAGTTAAAGGAAAAGCCCCCTTGCAGGAAGACCACAAGGAAAAAGATCTGGCTTGGTAAGAAGTTGGTATGCTGAAGGGGAGATTGGAGAGATTGGAAAAGAATGTCCAGGAGGTGTCTCAATTTTCCCTGAGGATCATGCACAGGTCGGCCACCAGTCTTTGCGTGCTGCAGAAGGAAAAGTCTACAGAAGGTCCTTATTATGCCTTGCATAACCGCCCCATTTTATTCTGGAACAAAATGGGTCCCCCTTTCTCTTTCTAGTTTCTGTTTGCTTTTGGTTACTTGCTTTCCCCTTGGTGGTTCTTCTGGTTTTCTGCCTGAGTTTGTCTTCTAGTTTTGTCAAAGTTTGGTTATGCCTCGGTCAGAATTCGGGTTTTCTCCTGAGTTCAGGATTTTCCACCCCATCCAGATTTTCTCGGATCTCGCTCAATCTCCGGCTAAGCGTTGTTGTTTGGGGATTTTTGGTCCTTGCGGAATTCCACGTAGACCGGATTTTCCAGATGTCTTCTCCTTCACAGAAATCTGTCCCGCGTGAATTTCCCCGGAATCTGATGGAATGTGAAAAAGTATGGAGTAGCAGGGCTAGTTAATAAATGATGATGCATTTTACGATTAATTGATGCTATTTTGGATCTCACATGTTGTTCCTTGATTGATAATGATTGGATTAAGTTTCTGGTGGGTGTTTTCATGTTTATTCCACTGGAATCCGCCTGACTCAGAATTCTCCAAAATTCCTCCTTGGCTTGGATTTCGCGGGTCGACCTGAAACCTGAACTATTTGTATGATCATTTTGTTTGAAGATTTAGCGGTACCCTACTGACATAGGATTCATTTTAATGATGATTTTGATTAATTATCTTCTGTTTGTGTGATCTTTACTGTGGTTTTCTTTGGTGAATGCAGGATTAAATCACATATAGGATGATATTTGTCAAGGGAGCTCAGTTGGGGTGCATTCTTCAATCCAGTTGGTCATGAAAAATTAGCTAAGGAAAAGGTCGGCAAGACTTTCCTAACCTCTTGCCGACTGGTGGCTTGGCTCTGTCTGCTAAGGATCCAAAGGGGGTGTTAGAACTGCACAATTTTGATGATATTACATATTGCCCATACTCGCAAAGTTTCTAGAAAAGTCCCACCATGAGCATATTTTCCCCATATCTGGCCCTGTTGCACTATAGATTCCATCAAGTTCAGATACTCCACATTACAGGTCATATCGCCATGAGATCATTAAAGTCTCCTCGACTTATAATGAATTTTGCTAAGTATGCATCTCTGTTGCTTGTCGGCAAGACCTTAGATATGTCACGATGACTGGAGTTCACATGCAGTTACCTATCGGCAACACATCATTCAGAGTCTCGGCGACTATCAGCTTCCCATCAACATAGAATTTTCTTTCGGGGAAAGGTCTCGGTGAGATCTTCGTGTCTCACCGACTGGCGGTAGAGGGATCCATACATCGTCGGGAGGTTTTCTCTTCACCAAGAAGTCTTGCTAAAGGCTTCATGTCTCACCGACCACCAAGAAAGATATTCCTTTCGGTGAGAGGCCTTTGCGACGGGGATATGTCTCGGCGAAGTCTTCGGGTCTTGCCGACAAGGCACCAAGTGGGAATCGTTCGATATGAGTTCCTGCAATCTTGCTGACCCGGAATGTCCCACCGATAAGAAAATACATCCAGGAGAGAATGAGATTGTTATGGCGACACATGTGAAACAAAAGACTTCATTTCGGCGTGACTAACAAAGAGGTCTCCCCGATATCAAAAGATCGGTAAAATTTTATGCCTTCGGCATAAAGTCTGGCCGACGTGCTAGGGTCTCAGCGACATAGAAAGCGTATCACCGTAAGTCTACCCGAAAGAAAAGGGATCCCATCGAAAGAAATGAGCTCGCTGAAGGATATGGGACTTGGTGTAATGTCTCACCGACTCATGAAGGTCACGTCGAAACAAAGGAAATCGGGGAGACTCCAGAAGCATAAAGGGGTTCGATGAAAGGTCTCCCCAAGATTGAAGGAGTCTGGCCGAAACAGAAGGAGCCCGACAAGAAAGGAAGGAAGTCGTCGGGAGGTATGGGCGACCACGCCGGAGTCTTGCCAAAAAGGAAAAGAGGTCGAGCTCGGAGAGCAAGAAAGTGGGCTCGGCGAGAATGAAAAGGCGTCTTGCTGATGGTCTTTGTGAGCTCGGTATAACTTTTGTAGCTCACCGAAAGGTCTCGCCGATTGTCTTATGTTACACCAATAGTTGCTAGAAGCGATAATCGCATTGGGGAGACACGATGAGTGTCTCACCGACATGCGATACTGTTCAGACCACTTTTGACCACCTGATGAAGCTCGCGTGGCGTATGCCCGACCAATTGGGGGGCCAAAGGAGTGATTCATTGGTCCCTTTGACCGATTGACTATTCCTGGGAAAGAAAGCTAACAAAATGCAAACCAAATGGACTCTTTCTGAGAACAGATGATGATGGACCGGCTCGGGTGAAATGCAAAGATCTAGAAGGAGGCTCGATGGTGCTTCCAGAGGACGGTCAACGTACAGAGAATTCCATAATAGAAAGGAAGCCGAGGGGAAGAAGAAGCTGTGACTCATAGGGATAGTTGTAGTGACCACTGGCAGAGGTTGATCAGAGTTAATGGTAAAGTTCCCTGGAGCATTCAAGGCAACCCTAGCGGAGTTCAAGGTGGACATGAAGACAAAGAATAAATGTTGTAGCTGCAAAAAGATCAAGAGGCTTCTCCTGAGCTCAAGCCATCACCGACCTAGACAACAAGGCTTCTCATTGAATACAACATTAACTCTTCTCAGAAAGATCTAAGAGCTGACCTTCCCACCAACGAAGTAGATATTTTGTAAGCCCTAGTACGGGGGAACAACACATTATTTTTGTTGCATTCTATATATAAGGCATTCTTGCCTCTTTGTAAAGGTTAGAACTTCTAGGTTAGAATTAAGAACTTTTGGAACTTCTACAGTTAGAAAATCTAGGAGTTAGTAAGTTAACAGAAGGAGATAGAGTGGCTTTCTGATTCTTTGTAATAGGAGTTTCTTCTGTCTTCTTGATTAGGATTTAGATTTAGATTCAGATTCAGAATAGACTAATGTACCTTTCAGTTTCCTTAGTGTAAATGAAAACAATCTGAAATCATAGATTATCTGTACACTGGTGATTGTGCCAACTTTGTAAATGTTGCTTATCTATTTCACCAATAGTAAAAGCAACCGGATTAAAATCTATGTCATGTTGTGTTTTAGAATGGTGTTAGTCTTGAATTAATCATTTGATTTGTGAAGTCTTCAAGGAATGAAATGTTATTTTATGTTTTGTTTAAATAGATGAATTGCAATCTGCTATAAAATCAACACTGTGAATGAATGAAACTGTGTGTGAGTCACAAGTTGACTTTGTTCTGTATTTTTTAGTTAGGAATTCCTTGGAGGGTGTCAGGTCTGGTTAATTTGGATGAAGTATCATTCTTTTCTATTCCAAAGCCCTAATCCATCTTTTTCTATTTCTTTAAAAACCCCGGTTAGAGTAGATTTAAATTCGTGTTTAACCCCAGAATAGTCCAAAAGCTCAACACCAGCAGGCCCCTTGAACATTACTATTACATTGACCACTGAGGGACATCAACACAGTTGAGAACCAACTATAAAGACCTTGGGAGCTAAGATATCCATGTGATCATCTTTCTCTTTCAAGAGAAATAGAGTAGCAGTATTATGTTTTCATGTTGATTGTGCCAAAAAGAACGTCAACAAGAACTAGCGCTAGAAGTAGGGCCCTATGAGTAATTTTGGATCATTGTGAGTTGGGGTGAGTCAGATCTGGGAAAACCCAGCTCTAATGGGTAGCCCTTTATATATACCAGGATTTGTCCATGAAATCCCTGGTCACATGTATGATCGGCTTCCTTTATTTTTCCCTAACAGTGGGCAAAATGCTTCTGAACATGTTGGAATTTGCAAGCATATACTTACTTTTCTCCAGGTTTAGCATGAGGATGTCGTCTATCAATTGTTCCTTAGAACACTTCAAGGTACAGCTAGGCAATGGTATGTTAATCTTCCACCAAGTTCTACTTGTTCATGGGTAGAGTTAGAAATCTCATTTTTAGATCAGTTTGGTCCTCGCACACAAGGCCACTGGGAGAACTCATCCCTGCAAAATCCAATCACAGAGTTAAGTACTCCACTTGTTAATGAAGTTGTGACCATATCATCTCTTTTCAGTCATCTTCCAAAGTATAATCCATTACATCACAATGAAGTTCTAAATGAAACATTTGATTCACCAGAATATAATTTTGATGACTTGTTTGGTGAAAAGAATGAAATGGATGTAAATCTAGAGCATAATGGAAATCTCAATATAGAGTCTAGCTTTGTTGAGTAAACTAACGATGGCTTTGAAGGAGATGAGGTATTAATGCGGGATTGCTGTCATGAGAATCTTCCAACGATTTCAGCAACTCTCCCGATCAAGATCAGAATCAGGGTGATGAGGAATGGACAAAGGAACATGGCTCATGTTGGCTAGATATCCCACATGCACAAAATCGAATAAGGAAGAAGTTGGAAGAATTAGCAGATTTGAAATTATTAGAACTTGTTAAACCAACTGGATGTGGGATACATCGAACAAATCAACATTCCCAGATGGATTGCCATGTTTTCTTGGGTAGAATGGAGTTATATTTCATACATCAGATCACTGTTGAAGGAATACTTATGGAAGATCCTTGGAGTACGTATCTCGTCAATGAGGAGGATGAAACAACTAGCATGCATGAAAATGGTAATTAGTTCATCTAAAATGATGAGAGTGACCATGTGAGGAGATTCAATTCTTCCCTATCTTTTGATGACCTTGATCCTTGCAATGAGATGGATTCAACAACTGATGAAACTCCTCTACCTAGTGCATACCTGATAGAAGTGGAGAATGGATTCATCGATGCATTCATAGATGATTTCATGATGGTGAATGAGGAAGAAACACACTTTGGTGGGTTAGCACAAGAGGATGACTCTGCTGATTTAAGTGGTGGGCGGATTGAAACAGGTGACATGCTTCAAAATGAGATTGCCAATGAATCTTGTGGTCAAAGTCAAGGACTTAAATGCCAGCATGAAATTTTAAGGGAAGAAATTCAAGTAGATGTGCAGATCAATCAATTGTTCCTTGAAGAAGTTCATGACGGAGTACATTTGGATGAAGCAGAGGAATGACATGAAAGCAACCAGGTGGTTATCTCAAAAGTTGAATCTCTTCAACATAACGAGGAGAATGAGACAAGGGAGTATTTTCTTGATTTTGATTCTGATTGCTCAAATGTGTTGTTGGAAGAAATTCCTTGCTTAATATCCACTAATCAATTTGTTCTTAACACTGATGAATTTGATGCTAAGTGGCATGTCCTTGTTGATGAGGTGCAGGAATTTGAATTGAGAAAGTGTTTTCCTGTCACTGACTCCATGCATTCAAATGAGTTCGAAGGAAATCCTTGTTCACCATGTGCCAGTATCCCTGACATCAATGATGATAAGATGGAGGCAGAATCTCAAACCCTTGGGGATGACATGTTTCAAGAGAATGTTGAAAGTGAGACTTCATCTCAAGAAATCCATAAAATTTTTGACTCTGTGCCCGAGATGAATACAAAGATGCTAGTGAGTGAATATCCTGACTGCAAGACGAACCTTGATTCAGTGGTGTTCCATGAGCTGAGACCTTGTGAGGAGGAGATCATACAACACAAGCCTGCATTGGTAACTAGAAATCTTCAGAATCAGGTGGTGTCCTTTCATTATCCTTTGTGTTTTAATAATTTTCAGTTTGATTATGGCGTAGGGGATAGTAAAACCTGTTTGTGGGTAAATCATGACAAAACTGAGAACCCACAGTTGATAATATTTCAAGCTTTATGCCCTCAGAATGAACTTATTGCCTATAAACTTTATATTTCTGAGTATAAAGATAAATTTTCTAGGCTTAGAACTGTGCCTAGTAAGTTAAGATTGCTGCACATAATGAAAAATTAGTCAAGTCAATGTATAAATTTTTATAGTTTTGTGTTTGTAAAGCTTAGCTTTTGGAGTTAGTTTAGGATTAGGATAGGTTAGTGTTAGTTTTGGTTTTGTTAGTTTTCCTTTTCCTATTCCTTTTGTTTTTGTTTGTAAATAGTTTGTTTTTCTGTTTGCAAATATTTTGTCTGTTTGTAAATACTTTGTTGTTTGTTTGTTTGTCCTTTTCTTTCTGTCTTTTTGTTTCCTTTGCTCTTTCGGTTTCTATTTTGTTTTGTTTTATTCTTTGGGGTTTATCTATTCTTTCCCATCTTAGAGTGGTGGTTGTTATCTAAGGCGTATTTTGGTCACAAGGAGAAAAATGGTTTAGGTATTTTTAGGCTTTCTGATGGGGTAATTTTGTCCTAAACTTTTGTTTTATGCCCATTGTCAATAAGAGTTGTGGAACATTTTGAAAACAAGGTTCAAAGTAAATAACTGTCATTGGCTCCTTTGAATCTGTCAGAAATCAATAAGATCATCTCCTCTTGTAATGGTATATTTGTCCTAGGATGATAGTGTTGTAAGATTTGAGTGAAAAATATGATCTCCCAATTGCTGTTACGAGGTCCATGGTAGTTTTCAACCCAGATCAGGTGTTAAACATCTGAAATATTGAAAAAGAGGATTAAATGAATATCTAAAACTTCAAGAGAAAACATAAAATATTTTTTTTTTAAAAAGAGAGAGAAGATGATTCAATATGAATGGGTGATTCCAGTATCTCTACCGGGGCTATGGACGCCTGGCTGGCAGTAGAGCAATGTTGTGAGAAAACTAAAGGTATCTCAGTCGGGGCTATGAACGCCTAACTGGCAGCAGAGCAATGCCTAGGATATCATTGCACAACAACCAATTGGAATCAACTCATGTAGTTCAAATCTTGCACCTTGTTGTTCAAAAGATGAGGAAAACTTCATGAGAGAATGATGCACAATCAAGCACACACATAGATTCAGGGGTAGCTATTGTTGATTTACGTTTGAGATCCTAGCTCAACCTTGTTTCTTAAAACTAACCCAGTTGGAGTTGTAATGTTCATGAACCGGGATTTCTGGGTAGCTGAATCCTTTAGATTCTTGAAAATGGTTAAACCATTTTCCCAGCCGATTCGCCATTTGTTATGCCTTGCATAACTGCCCCATTTTATTCTGGAACAAAATGGGTCCCCCTTTCTCTTTCTGGTTTCTTTTTGCTTTTGGTTACTTACTTTCCCCTTGGTGGTTCTTCTGGTTTTCTACCTGAGTTTGTCTTCTGGTTTTGTCAAAGTTTGGTTATGCCTCGGTCAGAATTCAGGTTTTCTCCTGAGTTCGGGATTTTCCACCCCATCCGGATTTTCCCGAATCTCGCTTGAACTCCGACTAAGCGCTGTTGTTCAAGGATTTTTGGTCCTCGCAGAATTCCACATGGACAGGATTTTCCCGATGTCTTCTCCTTTGCGGAAATCCGTCCCGCGTGGATTTCCCCAAAATCTGATGGAATGTGAAGAAGTATGGAGTAGCAAGGCTAGTTAATAAATGATGATGCATTTTATGATTAATTGATGCTATTTTGGATCTCGCATGTTGTTCCTTGATTGATAATGATCAGATTAAGTTTATGGTGGGTGTTTTCATGTTTATTTCACTGGAATCCGCCTGACTCAAAATTCTCCAAAATTCCTCCCTGGCTTGGATTTCGCGGGTCGACCTGAAACCCGAATTGTTTGTATGATCATTTTGTTTGAAGATTTAGTGGTACCCTACTGACATAGGATTCGTTTTAATGATGATTTTGATTAATTAACTTCTGTTTGTGTGATCTTTACTGTGGTTTTCTTTGTTGAATGCAGGATTAAATCACATACAAGATGATATTTGTCAAGGGAGCTCAGTTGGGGTGCATTCTTCAATCCAGTTGGTCATGAAAAATTAGCTAAGGCAAAGGTCGACAAGACTTTCCTAACCTCTTTCCGACTGGTGGCTTGGCTCTATCTGCTAAGGATCCAAAGGGGGTGTTAGAACTGCACAATTTTGATGATATTACATATTGCCCATACTCACAAAGTTTCCAGAAAAGTCCCACCATGAGCATATTTTCCCCATATCTGGCCCTGTTGCACTATAGATTTCATCAAGTCCAGATACTCAACATTATAGGTCATATCGCCATGAGATCATTAAAGTCTCCCCGACTTATAATGAATTTTGCTAAGTATGCGTCTCTGTTGCTTGTCGGCAAGACCTCAAATATGTCACGGTGAGTGGAGTTCACATGCAATTACCTATCGGTAGCACATCATTCAGAGTCTCGGTGACTATCAGCTTCCCATCGGCATAGAATTTTCTTTCGGGGAAAGGTCTTGGCGAGATCTTCGTGTCTCACCGACTAGTGGCAGAGGGATCCATACATCGGTGGGAGGTTTTCTCTTCGCCAAGAAGTCTTGCCGAAGGCTTCATGTCTCACCGACCACCAAGAAAGATATGCCTTTCGGTGAGAGGCCTTTGCGGTGGGGAGATGTCTCGGCGAAGTCTTCGGGTCTTGCCAACAAGGCACCAAGTGGGAATCGTTCGATATGAGGTTCTACAGTCTTTCAGACCCGGAAGGTCCCACCGATAAGAAAATACATCGGGGAGAGAATGAGATTGTTACAGCGACACATGTGAAGCAAAAGATTTCATTTGGGTGTGACTAATGGAGAGGTCTCCCCAAAATCAAAGGATTGGCAAAAGGTTATGCCTTTGGCATCAAGTCTAGCCGACGTGCTAGGGTCTCGGTGACACAGAAAGGGTATCGCCGTAAGTCTGCCCAAAAGAAAAGGGATCCCACCAAAAGAAATGAGCTTGCCAAAGGATATGGGACTCGGTGTAATGTCTCACTGACTCATGAAGGTCACGCCGAAACAAAGGAAATCAGGGAGACTCCAGAAGCATAAAGAGGTTTGATGAAAGGTCTCCCCAAGATTGAAGGAGTCTGGCCAAAACAGAAGGAGCCCGACAAGAAAGAAAAGAAGTCGCTGGGAGGTCTGGGCGACCACGCCGGAGTCTTACCGAAAAGGAAAAGAGGTCGAGCTTGGAGAACAAGAAAGTGGGCTCGGCGAGAATGAAAAGGAGTCTTGCTGATGGTCTTTGTGAGCTTGGTATAACTTATGTAGCTCGCCGAAAGGTCTTGCCAACTGTCTTATGTTACACCGATAGTTGCTAGAAGCGATAATCGCATCGGGGAGACACGATGAGTGTCTCTCTGACATGTGATACTGTTCAGACCACTTTTGACCGCCTGATGAAGCTCACGTGGCATATGCCCAACCAATCAGAGGGGGCCAAAGGAGTGATTCATTGGTCCCTTTGACCGATTGACTGTTCCTGGGAAAGAAAGCCAATAGAATGCAAACCAGATGGACTCTTTCTAAGAATAGGTGATGATGGACCGGCTCAAGCAAAATGCAAAGATATGCAAGGAGGCCTGATGGTGCTTCTAGAGGACGATCAACGTATAGAGAAGTCCAAAACATAAAGGAATTTGAGGGGAAGAAGAAGTTGTGACTCATAGGGACAGTTGTAGTGACCACTAGCGGAGGTTGATCAGAGTTAATGGTAAAGTGCCCTGGAGCATTCAAGGAGACCCTCGCAGAGTTCAAGGTGGACATGAAGACAAAGAATAAATGTTGCAGCTACAAAAAGATCAAGAGGCTTCTCCTGAGCTCAAGCCATCACCAACCCAGACAGCAAGGCTTCTCATTGAATACAGCATTAACTCTTCTCAGAAAGATCTAAGAGCTGACCTTCCCACCAACGAAGCAGATATTTTGTAAGCCCTAGTATGAGGGGGACAGTACATTCTTTTTGTTGCATTCTGTATATAAGGCATTCTTGCCTCTTTGTAAAGGTTAGAACTTCTAGGTTAGAATTAAGAACTTTTGGAACTTCTACAGTTAGAAAATCTAGGAATTAGTAAGTTAACAGAAGGAGATAGAGTGGCTTCCTGATTCTTTGTAATAGGAGTTTCTTTTGTCTTCTTGATTAGGATTTAGATTCAGATTCAAAATAGACTAATGTACATTTCAATTTCCTTAGTGTAAATGAAAACAATTTGAAATCACAGATTATCTGTACACTGGTGATTGTGCCAGCTTTGTAAATGTTGCTTATCTATTTCACCAATAGAAGAAGCAACCAAATTAAAATCTATTTCATGTTGTGTTTCAGAATGGTGTTTGTCTTGAATTAATCATTTGATTTGTGAAGTCTTCAAGGAATGAAATGTTATTTTATGTTTTGTTTAAATAGATGAATTGCAATTTGCTATCAATTCAGCACTGTGAATGAATGAAACTGTGTGTTAGTCACATGTTGACTTTGTTCTACAGTTTTTAGTTAGGAATTCCTTGGAGGGTGTTAGGTCTGGTTAATTTAGATGAAGTATCATTCTTTTCTGTTCCAAAGCCCTGATCCATCTTTTTCTATTTCTTTAAAAACCCCGGTTAGAGTAGATTTAAATTCGTGTTTAACCCCAAAACAGTCCAAAAGCTCAACACCAACAGGCCCCTTGAACATTACTGTTACATTGACCACTGAGGGACATCAGCACGGTTGAGAACCAACTATAAAGACCTTGGGAGCTAAGATATCCATGTGATCATCTTTCTCTTTCAGGAGAAACAAAGTAGCAGTATTTTGTTTGCATGTTGATTGTGCCAAAAGGAACGTCAATAGTGTTGAAGATGATGTTGGTTTCAAGGAGCTGCTTGAGTTCCTCACGGTGGATTGGGCGATGGCTATACATGATATGCCTGGCAGGAAGGAAAATAATTAGGCCGTTGGGCCTGTTTGTTCTTGTTTGTTTCTATGTCTTGTTGTTTGTTTTTTCTGCTAAAACTTGGTGGACCCCTGGTGGTCTTTGGACTTATTTGGCTGGCTTTAGGCTTGCATGATGAACTTTGTTATCCTACGTTTACTATTAATTTTTTTTTTTTGATGATGTGCTGTGGGTGATGGCTTTCTCTCTGCTGTCATTGAGTTGTTAGTATGCTTTCGCTGGATGGCCTTTGTTGCCTTGTTCTTATGGGTCAACACCCTTGGTTTGCTGCTTTTTATTTCAAAAACATAGAAGCAACTTAACCCAACTAAAACCTGATGACACACTATGACTAGGGTGATGACTTGGCATGGAAAACCTAGCTACTATCTCCCAATTGAATACCATTGGCTAATGGACATGCTCAAACCCGTGAAACAGGTGGAGTCGATGTCCTGTACCTGTCAACTTGTGAACAAAGAGTATATCGAACATGCATATATATATGATATAATAAAACACACCGTGAAGAGGAAATCTCAAAATCTTAGGGAACTCGCAAGCGAGTGGTACAATCCTGTCCCCTTCACCAATACAGAATTACTGACTAACGGATCTAACATCAATAATATGATGAAAAGCATAAAGCATCGTTAATTCAATATCTGCTAAGCTAATCCAAAGCATGCCATAATGATAACATCATAGTAAAATACCATCACATCAAAATATAACATTCACATCGTTGTACAGTTTGCGATCAAATAGTAACCAAGTACCAAAGTCACAACATAAACAGAAACAACATAACAAAGAAGAACACTGCCGATCAAAGAGCCCAAAATGGAGGGGCGCTACAATATTTTAAATGGACTTTGGAATGGTACTTATCTTCATTGAATTGGTTATGAATCTAACTATTCATTGTAAGTCAATGTGAAGCTATGTTTTAATATGTAGAAACATTTGTGTACGAGATGTTGTGTATGAAGGTCTTTTATGTGAGTTCTTTATGTGTTTATGGTCAAGGGGCTTCCAGAAGTTCGAGGGGATTGTCTTGTTGGTATTTTTATTTCCATGAGTGGATTGCTTGTAGTTAGTGTATTTGAGATGTTCTTCAACCTTGCACTATGTATATGCCTATATGTTTGAACTGTTGAGACTTAGAAGTGAGAAGGGGTAATGCCTCGCTATGTGTTTTTCTTGAGTTTTGAAGTTGGTGGAAGTGGCTTTGTTTTCAATTTTATTGGCTCCTAGTGGTTAGTAGGGGAGTGGCTCTCAGTGGGGGTCCGACACACAAAGGGGCACCGTGGTAACTCACTGAGGGTTTAATCAAGTGATAACTTAAAAAGAATTAGGGGGATTGGGTAATTTTCACAATAATAAAGATAATGGATGCCTCTCTCATGGCTCAAGCGCTTGTTTAGGCTTGAGGTGAGACAATAAGCATAGTTTGTATGGGGGTTTGGCGACTGGCAGAGGGAACCAGGGTGACCCAGGATGGGGGTCTGGTAGCCAAGGAAGGTTACGCAAGGGTAGCCCATAGAAAATTATGCGGTGACACTCCTCTTATGTCAACCACGAGTTCCCTTGCTTGTTGTTTTACTTTGAGTATTTATGTGCGTCTAGATGTATATTCACTATTGTATGTTGTTATTGTTGTACCTCTTATTCTCATGAGTTTTGTCAGTCTTTTGATGTCTAGACCTTGTTCATCTGTTATGGTGGGGCCATTTGTTACCTCCTAACATGAGGGGTGAACCTTTGGGTTCACATAGTTGGGTGGAACATGTTACGTTCTCCATTGGGTTCCCAGTCAAAGTTCAGTTTGGATGGAGTGATACTTTTTCAGAGCTTCCAGAGTTCCTTCAGAGTTGGAGATTCCTTAATGTGTAGAATCATGTACTTTTAGTTGTACCACATATACTTTACTTGTTTTATCATATTGATGTATTCTTTCCATGGATTTATAGGAAGCCTGAGGTATCATGTATATCAATGTACTTGTATATTCTTGTAATTGGTTTGGAAGATGTTTAACTTGATGATATTTATGGACCTATTAAGTGTTGTATTTGTGGAAATATGTTATACTTATGATGTTTATGTAATGGATGATTACTTGATATTTCATGTTGTATTTCATTGGCATTATGTAATGTTATGGATACATGTATTGGTGGATTATCTTTTGTCATGGTTAGAGGTATTGGCTCTTAATTGTTTAACCTTCATTTGGATGTGAGAGTTGTTGGATACGTTAGCATGTAACTAAGTCATGTACCCCAAAGGATTAGTAGATGTGTTTGCATATTATTATCAGTGCAATGTATGTTATGCACATTATACATAGGTTATTTATTTTTAAAAAAAATTGTGTGGATGCTAATTTTTGGTTGTCCTTTGGGGTTGCGTGGTGGGGCATTACACATGGTATCAAAGCCCAGGTTTAAACATTGGGTGCTCTGGCTATATAAACAAGCCCATTAAGTTGTCTTAGATGTATAGTTTGAAGTTTAAGTTTTCCTTGTTGACCTCATCTAATACCCTGAATTTTTCCTTGGTGGTGCCTGTGTAGGATCATGCATAGGAGATAGGGTAGAGGTCATGGTGGTGGCCGTGGGGCCAATCACCAGGATTCACCTCCATAGAGTTCTCATGAGTTAGATCGTGAGGAGCATCAGAGTTCACAGAAAAATTAGGGAGGTGTAGGACAAAATTTGGGTTAGCTAGGGATGCAGGGCGCACAGTTGCACCAATTATTAGAGGAGGTTCTTTCCCAGCTTGGTTCGAGGCAGGAAGGTGAGCAGTTAGTGATTCAAGAGAGAGAGATCTCCCAGGAGGAGGGAGTTAGTTGTTGAGCAGGATGCCATTTTAGTTGGTCATATGAGGGACCTTCTTTGAGCACATCCTTTGACATTTGATGGGATAGGCAGTAGTCTAGAGGCTGAGACTTGGCTAATCGATTTGAACCAATGTTTTGCTATGCACCCATATGGTAACAAACCAAGGCTAGGTGCGCTATTATGCATCTTCGAGGTTTTTCTTCCACGTGGTAGCATCTTGAGGAGCAGAAGCTCCATCTATATATAGATTCACTTTCATGGGAGATGTTTCTTGAGTGATTCAAAGCTCAATTCTTGTCTGACCATTGGTGGTAGCGTCAATCAGATGAATTTCATGAGCTGAGATAGTTGGCAATGTCAGTGGAACAATATGAGCGGAAATTCTATGAACTTAAGCAGTACGTTGACATTGGAGATGACAAGGGAATGTTAGTACAACACTTTATTAGGGGCTTAAATGCCTACATCAGTGGTGGATTTTGAGCTGAAAACCATGGAGGTAGCTGTGGAAAAAGCTTAGATTGTTGAGGAGAATCTAGCTTTGGCTTTAGGTGGACAGTCGGTAGTGCACCTCCATTTGGTACCAGAATTCATGGTGGTACATCTCAGACTGTGGGATCCTCCAAGGGGCATCAGGCACCCGCTAAGGGTGAGAAGCAGCAGCACTCTCAGTCAAAACATAGGACTTCTCAGTCTCAACATGGTGGTAGTTGGATTCAGAAGAAGAGAGATCAGAGTTGGCAGCAAGCTCAACGTGATCGTTTTGATCAGCTAGCATAGAGCTCTCAGTCTGCAATTAGTGGAGGTGGTTTTAAGTGGTCTAGTGCACCTCCAGGTGATAGAGGATTCAGTAGAGGTACAATATTTTTTGCTTGTGGTCAACAGGGTCACATTGCTCGACAATGTCCTCAGAAGGGCACTTCTAGATTCAGTCAGAGATCAGCAGCTTTAGAGTCGATAGTAGGTGATGCCAAAAGATCTCACAGGGTGTTTGCCATGATTGATAACTACCAGGCTGAGCACCAGGGTGCAGTTGGAGAGGCTTCTGGTAGAGGACATGAATCATTCTTTGGAAACCGTGCATGTAGGTGCAGCGTCGGGAGTTGACCCTCGGGGGGGCGAGTCATGGTCCAGGTGTGGGTCTAGTGGGATCCTAGTGTCGAGTCTTCTATTTCTTGGGAGGATTTATCCTAGATGTGTGTGTTTTACCCATTTTTGTTTACAGGCTTCCAAGAGTAAACCTGGTCCTAGGGGGAGGATGTGATGCCCCCTCAGTTTTCTTATGTTTGGACAGCTACTTGGATTGCACCTAGACTTTATGATGTTGTTTGCTAGGTTTTATGTTACTGTTTGTTAGAGACTATGACTCTATTGGATGTTACTCAGACATTGTGATACTATGATGATTAGATATGGTGACTTTTTGATGTTACTATGATGCTTAGTTCTATGATATTGTTGATCTTGTGGTATTTGATGCTTCTTATTTATATCATGTTTAGCAGATTAGTTGATTTCTTATTTGAGTATCATGGATATGATGTTTTGTATTGTTAGATGTATGTGTTATCATGTTTTGATATCAATTTTTATGAGTTGGTGTTGGGGAACAGTGTCACATCACTCGCTTGCAAGCACCTTGCGACTACGATTTCCCCATCACGGTGTGACTAATTATTTCCTTATGCACATGTTCAACCCTTTTGTTTTACTGCAGGTTGTAGGTACAGGGCTTCAACTCCACCTGATTATCAGGTCTGAGCGTGCTAGAGCCCAATGGAGTTGTTGTTTTAGAGGTAACACCGGGTTCCCCACTTCGAGCCATCATCCTCGTCAAGGATGAATCCCCAATGTTATGTTCTATTTGTGAGGTCTAATGGTATTGTTTTGTCTTTGTGTGGCTGTTTTACCTTCGTCATGTCTATGAATTGTGCTTTGTTTGATTATTTCATTATATTTATGTTGTCAAAATCGAAGACTTTGGTTAATGGAAATAAAAGCCATATTAAATTAAAGAATAAAATTTAAAAAAATAAGGTATTTAATTTTAATAAATTAAGATTTATTGCTTAAATAGAATATTTAAATAATATATATATATATATATTAATATGTTGTGTAAATAAAGTTTATATGGAATTTAAAATAATAAATTAATAAAGTAATGGCATATTGTGTGTTAAGTAAATGAAAGGTAAAATTAAATAAAAAATTTGGAAAGTGAGGAAATTGAAAATTTAGTGGAGGAATAAAATGCGGTTACGAAAAAATAAATAAGAGGGAGGAGGAGTTAACTCCACAGGGGAAATTGGTCTGTTTCTCGGGGGAAGCAAAACTAATTCTTAAAATGTTTTTCCGTGAATGTCTTGCTGAGGGTTTTCTAGATAAACTTGCTCTATTTTTTTGAAATTTTCTGGAAATTGGTGAAGCTCTGAGGTTGTTTTGGGAAGTTTTGGAGGTTTTTATAGTGGTAATGCAAATCAGGGAGTTGGAGAGAAAATTTGAAGCTGGAAGCTGCAACTTGTGTTCTCATTCGACATTAATTATTTTCTTAGTTGAGCGAATTGTACTAGGTTCCTCTATTTCCCTTCTTGTTTTCATTTTGTTCTGAAAAGAATGCTTGTCTAGAAATATTGCAAATCTTGACTCTGGCTTGTTTAGTTCTGAAATTAAAAAAATCCTAGTAAAGAATCTTCAAAAAAATTAATGGTTAGAAATTGTAGATATGTAAATTTTTTTGGGTGAAATTTTTAATTCCTTATCAAGGAAAATTCTCCAATTCCTTATCGCTTGTTTCAGAATTCTACCCCTTAAATTAAAATCTTTGAATCATTATGAGATTCCCCTCTTATTTATGCTTAGTATTGGGTTATTTCGATCTTCTTCTGTTTTGTACCCCTGCTCTACGATTTAAGGGCTCCACCCTGTTCTTCAACATTGTCTCTTTTAAAATTTGTCATTTGTCCTTCTTTTAGCCATGACCTATCTTCTTGATAATTTAATTCAATTCAATATATAAGCTAATTCATGTAAGAATGTTGTTGATGTGTTGGGATGATTAAATAAATCCTTCCTTATAATCTACAATGTAAACAGACCTATAAATGACCAGGCTATCTTAAGTCGTTGCCCTGTTTCTTTTAGATTGAATGAATTTGTATTTTAACCTCTCTCTCTGGTAGTGACGTATTACCAAACATATTGTGTTTATTTCTTACATACATATTGCATATTCAATACTCTTTTAAAGCCACCATACTTTCTTACTTTCATTCTTCTATCTTGGATGACTCATGCCATCGGTGCCTCGCCGTGGAACATGCACGTTTTGATTGATTTACTTTATATTTAGGATGTAAATTGAGAAGGGAGAAATTTTCATTATATCCATCTTCACTTGGTGTGGGCCTTAAAGCTCTAATATTCAGATTTGTTTATCTCATGTAGCCTAGACCTAGTAGAAGGCATCAGCCTAAGTATCCAATTGTAGGCTTATCTATATCGAATTTTTGTGGAGAAATTACTTGTGAAATCGGCTAGTGATTAATGTCTTTGTTTTGGCCTATGATAGAGTTCGCATGTCGCCCTCAATTACGGATTGTCTACCAGGAAATCCTCCTTCTTTATACACATCATAGTCTATAAGATTATTAATTCCTCCAAATTTGGGTTAAGCAATGGTTGTAGGTTGCTCAAATGAAACTTCCTTATTCAACGTCCTTTGTGTGGGCCTCCCTTAATATAATTCCTTACACAACTATCTTCGCATTTAATTGATGAATAATATTTAAATATCTTTGTTTCTCTTTGGGCGCCATGCAAAAGAAAGCTTTAATTCTTTTGGAAATGGACTGGTTGTCATGCATTTTATTCGGTTCCTGTACACATTGCTAGCTGTAGATTACTTAAGTTAAGTGTCGGTTGGTCATTTCTATTATTGTGAACTAGAAGACTTCATTGTTCTTTCTTTGCATCGACTAAATGTTATGAGCACTCTATTCCCTTAAATCATTGTCTGTGATGTTCTTGTCATCATAGTTTGAACTATGTGTAAGTGGATTTGCATACAATTAAAGGATATTGTAATCTATAATAGTCGTCCCAATTTAGTCGACAATGTGTGGATTAGGTGGATGGCAGAAATCGCTCAATCTGTTTATATCTACATATAAGTATATATATAAATATATAGTTACTTCGATCAGGCTGGATAAACTTGTAATTTCTTAGGTTATTAACAGAGCTTAAAATTTATTAAATAAAAACCAGAATTTAATGATATATATACTTATGTTAATATATATATATATACTTATCGTATATATATATATAGAGTGTAGTCATAGGCTTTAAGAAAATAAGATTATGACATGGAATAATTTAGTCTACAATATTTTAAATGGACCTTGGAATGGTACTTATCTTTATTGAATAGGTTATGAATCTAACTATTCATTGTAAGTCAATGCGAAGCTATGTTTTAATATGTAGAAACATTTGTGTACGAGATGTTATGTATGAGGGTCTTTTATGGGAGTTCTTTATGAGTTTATGGTTGAGGGGCTTCCAGAGGTTCGAGGGGATTGTCTTGTTGGTATTTTTATTTCCATGAGTGGATTGCTTGTATTTAGTGTATTTGAGATGTTCTTCAACCTTGCACTATGTATATGCCTATATGTTTGAACTGTTGAGACTTAGAAGCGAGAAGGGGTAATGCCTCGCTATGTGTTTTTCTTGAGTTTTGAAGTTGGTGCAAGTTGCTTTATTTTCGGTTTTATTGGCTCCTAGTGGTCAGTAGGGGAGTGGCTCTCAGTGGTGGTCCAACACACAAAGGGGCGCTAGGGTAACTCACTGAGGGTCTAATCAAGTGATAACTTAAAAATAATTAGGGGGATTGGGTAGCTTTCACAATAATAAAGATAATGGATGCCTCTCTCATGGCTCAAGCGCTTGTTTAGGCTTGAGGTGAGACGAGAAGCATAGTTTGTATGGGGGTCCAACAACCGGTAGAGGCAACTAGGGTAACCCAGGATGGGGGTCTGGTATCCAAAGAAGGTTACGCCAGGGTAACCCATAGCAAATTATGCGATGACACTCCTCCTACAACAACCATGAGTTCCCTTGCTTGTTGTTTTACTTTGAGTATTTATATGTCTTTGGATGTATAGTCACTGTTGTATGTTTTTGTTGTTGTACATCTTGTGCGTGTGAGTTTTGTCAGTCTTGTGATGTCTAGACGTTGTTCATCTATTATGGTGGGGCCCTTTGTTACCTCCTAGCATGGGGGGTGGACCTTTGGGTTCACATGGTTGGGCGGAATGTGTTACGTTCTCTATTGCATTCCTAGAGTTCCTTCAGAGTTAGAGATGCCTTAATGCGTAGAAGCATGTACTTTCAGTTGTACCACATATATTGTACTTGTATCATATTGATGTATTGATGTATTCTTTCCATGGATTTACGGGAAGTCTGAGGTATCATGTATATCAGTGTACTTGTATATTCTTATAATTGGTTTGGAAGATATTTAACTTCATGATATTTATGGACCTATTAAGTGTTGTATTTGTGGAAATATGTTATACTTATGATGTTTATGTAATGGATGATTACTTGATATTTCATGTTGTCTTTCATTGGCATTATGTAATGTTATGGATACATGTACTGGCAGATTGTCTTTTATCATGGTTAGAGGTGGTGGCTCTTAATTGTTTAACCTTCATTTGGATGTGAGAGTTGTTGGATACGTTAGCATGTAACGCAGTCATGTACCCCAAAGGATTAGTAGATGTGTTTGCATGTATTATTATCATTGCAATGTATGTTATGCACATTATACATAGGTTAGTTATTTAAAAAAAAAAATTGTGTGGATGTTAATTTTTGGTTGTCCTTTTGGGTTGTGTGGTAGAGTGTTAAAAATTGCATGGGATCTGTTGCATTTGGTTAGGAATGGGGAAAGGAAGTGATGACTGCGATCTCATGTGCTCTTGTTGCTTGTGTGAAAACATCTTCTCATTTGAATTTCTTGCTTGGGAATGAAGGTATTTTATCATTTTTTCATGTTTACTCGATTTTAAATGGTTTGAATGATTCTAATTGCATTGGTAGTATGTTAGAATCCTTCCATACATTTTATTTGAATCAAATTGATAGTGTAGAATTTATTTTGAGAAATTTTTGAGAATTTTCCCAAATATGGGGTTACCATGCCCAATTTTTAATTGGAGGCTCAGATTGATGTTTTTATGTTAAAAGTGTGTTGTTGGTCACTTTTGGATCAAAAGGGTATTCTTACATTTTTTATTTTTGAATTTTAAAATTTTAAGTTTTCCAAACTTCATCAATGGTGGAACCTGGATATCTATGAAAAATGAACTTTGTTTAAAAGTGGATTTTT
Source organism: Sequoia sempervirens (assembly GCA_007258455.2). Classification (NCBI taxonomy): domain Eukaryota; kingdom Viridiplantae; phylum Streptophyta; class Pinopsida; order Cupressales; family Cupressaceae; genus Sequoia; species Sequoia sempervirens. The sequence goes on from VDFB02000015.1 coordinate 414,492,252, forward strand.
GAGAATATTATTTCATATTATTATAGGGAATGATAGAAAATGCATATGAATTCTTTGAATGAGATCGTTTCAGATCCGTTTTCTTGTTCAAATTCCTGATTTGCTATTTTAGTGTAAAAATGTGAATAGTGTCACAAGAAGTGTGAATGCCTTGTGTTTTCTTTATGTTAAAAAGGTGTTGTTGGGCACTTTTGGATCAAAATGGTGTTCTTAGATTTTTGAATTTTGAATTTTGAATTTTGAAATTTTAAGTTTTTTCAAGCTTCATCAATGGCGGAACCTGCATAATTGTGGAAATTGGACTTTGTTTAAAAGTGAATTTTTGAGAATATTATTTCATATTATAATAGGGAATGATAGAAAATGCATATGAATTCTTTGAATGGGATCGTTTCAGATCCGTTTGTTTGTTCAAATTCTTGATTTTCTATTTTAGTGTAAAAATGTGAATAGTGCCGCAAGAAGTGTGAATGCCTTGTGTTTTCGGATGTGAATTCAATTGTGAGTTGCATTATTGCTTAGGATAAATTTATGTGTTTGTATAGAATGAGATGAAACCTAGGATTAGGTACTAGAGTGAGTCGTGGAAGTCATATATGGTTTATTGGATATCCCTGCATGCCTTTAGTGCTCTTATAGGCTAAGGATATTTGGGAAGACATGCCCACTCATGGAGCATGGGACTTGTGTAGTTGTGCATTCTTTTTTATATGAAAGGATGCCAAGTTTCTATGATGCCATCCCTTTGGGCACACATTATGACTCTCCCTATACTTGCACTCTAGCATCAAGATCCTATTTTGAGTAGCACCTGAAAGATGTGTGTTGCTTCCTCTTTTGGTGTTGAGTTTGAATACTATGTTCATATCATGTGTACTGGCTTGTATGTCATTTAACTCCTCTTATGAGTGATTGGTATATCAATTGTAATGGCTTTTATTTCATTTGATTTCTCTTATGAGTGACATGTGTGGCATGTGGTTTCCATGTGTGAGTAACTTGTATGTCATGTATTCCATGTGTTGGAATGTTTTCTTCCTTTGTGTTTGATGCATTAAATGTATTATGTAGTTGCATTAATTCTACTATTCTCCCTTGTGTGAATTGAGTTGCATTGAAATATATGTTAGTTTCCCCTAATTGGGATGCCTACCCTTTATCTTAAATGAAGTGTATTCATTGTGATTGGTGTGTGTGTAATCCTACACCTTTGTGCTTGAACCCTGCTTGAGTGTTTGGGTCATGTGTCTATCTCCATGAGCACGAGGGGTGGACCTACGGGTTCCACATGGTTGGGTGGCATTGCAAACCACCATTAGGGACCAGTGATCTCGGCGTGGTGGATCTACTTCGAGTTTGTCCTCCTTTCATGCTTTCATGTCTCCTTCTCTTCATGCTTTATTATTAGTGTAAAATGTATAATTCAAGGACCTTGAGTCCTAAGCTTGTAATTATAATATTGTCATTGGATCTTCCTCATGAAGGATGTTGTAATCAAATGATATTGAGAATAGTTGTATGCTTTGATTAGACTAGATTTGGTGACTCGGTGTGGGTGTCGAGTACCTAATTATTGTTATCATTTCCATTCTAATTGTTGCATAATGGGTGAATAAATATAGGAATCTCATTTGGGTTTTAAAATGAATTTAGAACCTTATGTTATCCAACTCTTATGTTGTGAGCGTTTAAGTGTGTCTTGGGGTTTCGGTAGAGTTTGGTGAACTCCGATCACGTCTTGTAAGATGTTAGACCTCTCTTGTGTCGTCTTGTTTTGTCTAGGAAGGTCTTGCGAAGGTTTGTAAAGTCTTGTTGGGGTGGAGACTCCTGGTAGACCTTTCCTAGAGTGTTAGTGTTGTCTTGTAGTGTTGGTTCGCGTTGTGGAACCATTAGATGCCATTTTTCTTTTGAACACCCATTTGTTGTTGTAAAGGCAGTTGTCATTGTAGACGGTTGCTATTGTAATGGCCATTAGATGTCATTTTTCTTTTGAACACCCATATTTTGCTATAAAGACAAAAGTCTTTGCACCAAAAGATCGACCTATTAATGGCCAATACAACCACCAGAGTTAATGAATCCACAAGAGGTAGTTAAGCCATGTCATGAAACTGAGTGTTGCACTGCACAACACAAGGAGACCAAGGGAACACACCTTGCAACAATCCCCCCAATGCAAGTGAGGGGTTTGAACCCGTGACCTAGGCTTTGATACCAATCATTTCAAAGACAATTGTTGTTGCACCAAATGATTGACCTTTTAATGCTTGATACAACTGCCAAAGTTAATTAATCCATAGGAGGCAGTTAATCCATGTCACAAACTCGAGCACTGCGTTGCACAACACAAGGAGACCAAGGGCACACACCTTATAACATTTGCATCCAAAATTATTTTGTCCATCAATAAAAGGTACTATGTCCCATGTATTATTTTTCTCCAAATTATTAATCTCCTCATCCATGTCCACCTTATAAGAATCTATATCATACATACCCATAGCTTCCTTTACAGTCCTAAGATCATCAATGTTATTAATCAAATAAAAAATGTATCTCCAATTAGGGGGAGTATACCTTTTTGGTTGTTTTCTTTGTCAATTGGAGCTCCTCAATGATTGAGGTGGTGGTTCTATATCTTCTTTAGAACTATCTAACATCTCCTCCTCTTTGGGTCCCTCATGAGATTCTAGTTCAACCTTCTTGATCTTTGGGCTAGTTGAACCATATCTGTCTTCTCATCCTTCTCTAGTTAAAATACTGTGGAAGAAGACTTGACTTCTCTAAAGATAACACTTCTTCTATATAGGATCTCAAAGCTTGTATCCTTTCACGCCAACAACATAGAAATTTAAGATGCATTTAATAGTTTTATTATCCAACTTTGATCACTTATCCCTAGGTATATGTGCATATTCCTTGCAACCAAAAACTTGAAAAAGTCTCAATTAGTTTGTTTCCCAATCACACCTCCATAGGTTTCTTAACAACAAGATTTGATGTAGGATATATATTTACCAGGTTGCAAGATGTGGTAACTACTTCTACCCAAAAAAATCCAGGCTAGCCCCACTTAACATACCCCTATCCCTCTCCATTAATGTCCTTTCATTATTTATACAAATTTGTTCTATTGAGGGGTGTAAAAAGTTGTCTTATATATTTCTATTCCATGGTCCTTACATAATATATATCAAAAATTTCTAAACAAATATCACTGCTATTATCAATCCTCAAAATATTTAATATTCTTACCAGTCTATTTTTTACAAGAGCCTTAGACTCTTTAAAATGATTGAATACTTCATATTTACTTCTATATATATATATATATATATTTGGAAATGAAAGGAACTTTAATAGGACTCAATACATCAAAATGGATTAAATCCAACACTCCAAAATATTTATGAGAACTAGAGTAAAAATGAACATGGTTTTTATTTTTTTAATATACACAATCTTCATAAAAATCAAATTTAAGATTAGAATCATTTATCCCCTCATGTTCAAGATTTGTATTCTTCAAGTTCCTTAAACCCTTCTCACATGTATGACCAATCCTTTGGTGTCATAACATTATTTTCTCTACTGGAAACTTAGTCTTCAAAGCATGAACACCCTTAGGTTCCTAAAAAGAATGGCCATTAGAAGTAGACACAATGCATCTCTTTATTGTTGGCTCCAATGGTGAGGATGAAGATTATATAGATCTCTTCACTATAGGAACTAACAAACTATTAAATTGAACTATTCATGCATCTAGCTAAAATAGGGTGCCAATAAAAACACCCCTAGTAAAAACTATAGCTCCTCTGACCATCTTGCATCCTCTACTCAAGAAAGCAACCTACAAACTTGCATCATTTAATTTACTTACAAAAAGAAAGTTTTATGTCAAACCATGAATAATTAGTACACAATTTATCCATTTTACTTGTCCATCATGGAATCAAATCAATACTCTACCATGGCCAACAATATTCAAATGAGAATCATCTCCTAGGTACACCTTCCTACCATCATATCCTTCTTATTTTGTAAACCAACTTCAATGCAAGGTTATGTTGAAAGAGGAACCAAATTCTATCAAACATGCACCTTTTGATGTATGAGTACCCAAGGTAGTGACAAAAGCATCGCTTTCATCCTAAGAGGATATCTCATACTCATCATCAAAATTTCCTTGTAGTGTTTTCATATATGTATAATTTTATCACAATTCCAACATTTTATCTTACTTACCAAAAGATTTGGATCTAAACTTATCTTGCTTTGTGTCCTTCTTTCCTTTTTCTTTGGATCTTCCATGAACTACTAGAGCCTCAGCCAAATCAAAACACTTCTCAATTATTTTGAGATCAAAGGTGCAACCACTACATCTATATTGAACTTGTTGGCAATTCTCTCAATGGTCATAACAAGGTGGTCCCATGAATCTAGCAAAGAACACAGTGAATTCATGTAATGATCCTCCTCCCCCATTTTCACTCCCATGGAGTGCAACTAGATAACTATCATATTGAAGGAATTTAGTTGTTTTACCACAGACCCACCATCCTCCGTCCTAAGGGTATACAACTTATTTCTTAGGAAAATCTTATTCTTAGGAAAATCTTATTCACTAGGGACTTAGCGTAATAAATTTCTCCAAGCTTCATTAAAAGATTCATTATGGTAGAATCTTGATGCACATCCATCAACATTTAATTAAATAAATTGATTGTAATAAGACCCTTTACATTTATATCCATCATGTCCCAATCTTCTTATGATATAGTTGCAGGTCTGGATCTAGATACTACAACCCATAGATCTCAGTCTACAAGCACATCCTCCTCAATATTCCACAACTCAAAGTTTTTGCTTGAGAACTTATCCATCTCTATCCTCGATGTGCTTGAAATCTCTTCTTACAATAAGATTGAAACCATATCTATACAAGCTCCAATTCAAATGAATATTAGTACTAAAAATCTTCTACCCAACACTTAGAATCTGAGGTGATTAAGCTCTTATACCAAATGTTAGGAAGCAAGGTACATGAAAATACTATCTACACTAATATTAAGGAGAATGATGTACAAATTTTAATCTCTTAACAATTATTGAAACTAGAAATACATTTAAACAAAAAAACAATAAATACTATAACACAAGTATACATGGGGAAATCCATTTCGGGATAAAACCCCACACTCCAAAGTAGCTCAATGGATTTTTAAGTAAATCATGATTATAATACACTTTTAGAGAAATCCTTCATAGGAGTACCACCAACTAGAGATCTAGAGGAATTATTACAACTTAAACAATATCTACAAAACTCTACACACAATCTAATATATAGGAGATATAAAACCTTAAACCATCAAATGGTAATTAGAAACCCATGAGCTAAAACCACCCAAAAGTGGTGCACAAAATATCTCCCATTAAAATATGCCTTATGATGTGTGATAATATGCATTATAAGTTGTTCAACACGTGTAACTCCCCTTTACAACTCAGTTATACATCCAACAAATTTTTACATTTCCTACACAAACTTCCAAAGGCCATTAATTTTGAATCACTGAACCAATTAAGTCCATTTTTTTTAAATTGAAGTACTTGAAGAGATCTATGCAATGAACACCTCATAGGTGGTGTTGAGAAACCAAGAATGTTTTTCGGCCAAAAACAATCCTATAGCCCATGTAACATCCCACTATGCAACACTGAAGGGTAAGAGCCAAAAGAGGACAAGATAATTTTTTTTTGAAAACATAAAGAATAACTTACACATAAAGCAGTTTCCAATACAATAAATCGACAACTTACATGGCCAAGCATGGTCGGACACAACCCAAAGGAGAGGACTAATCCACCATCTAGAGAAAATCCAAATAGGAGCAAACACAATGGCTCCAGAAACTTTGCTCTGAAACTTCCTGCTACGGAACTTCCAGCTATGGAACTCCCAACTACAAAGCTTCTAGCTATGGAAGTTCCAGTTATGGAACTTCCAATTATGGAACTTCCTTCTCCGGAACTTCCAACTACAGAACTTCTAGCTACGGAACTTCCTGCTCCAGAACTTCCTGCTGCTCCGGAACTTCTGCTGCTCCAGAACTTCCTGCTCTGGAACCTCTTCTCTGGAACTTCCTACTGCTCTAGAGCTTCCTGCTCCAAAACCCCTACTCCGAAACTTCCTGCATCAGTGCTCCGGAACTTCCTGCACCAGTGCTCTAGAACTTCCTACTGCTCCAGAACTTCCTGCTACAGAACCTCTGCTCTGAAACTTCCTATGCCGGTGCTCCAGAACTTTGCAGTAGTGATACAGAACAACAAATAGAAGGCGGTGATGTGCCAAAATTTTTGCAGCAGCAACACAAAACATTAACAAAAGGCGGCGTTGCTCTAGAACTTTAGCAAACTATAGCAAAAAGGAAAATATACAGCCCTAGCTTCTAATTTTGCATGAAAATAAGGAAAGAAAGCCATAAAAGAATTATCATAGTACACGCGAGTCCGACACCAACACCAGAACTCATAAGTCAAACATAATCATCACATATCTTCTCATTAAATTTATGATTACTTTCTCTCTCTCAAGAGAGTACAATGAGCATAAAAGAAGTATGAATACAATAGCACTGCCATGAATAAAATATATCATCTGATAAGATAATTACAGAAGAGGGAATGACTCCAACTGGTGCTCCAATAACCTGTACGTCAGTCCCCAATGGCGGTGGCAACGCCTCCCTACCATGTGGACTCAAAAGAGACCACCTCACCATGCTTGGAGGTAGTCACAAGGCCCAAGCAATAAACAAGGCAAGAGTAACAAATGGCCAACACTCACATCAGACACCTAGCAAACATGAAATACAATACTTAAGGCCAATGTCACGACATGAAGATGCTCATACAATAATCATGTCACGTACTACTCACGACTACTAAGGTACGAGGTACAAGAGTGCTGATCGGATGGAGTGTCATCGTGTGTGCTCAAGGGATAGCACCACACGAAACTAGGTACACCTCTCATACAGACGAGGAGACTCAATCATGCCCGTATCAACGCCCTGTAGATGAATAACTCAATGCCCTGCCGACGGACAGGCCTTCTCGTTTAACCAACGAGGAATCCATAGAAAACATGAAACAATGAAAAGCCACTAGAACATCATAAAATCCATTTAAAACAACCAAGCAACATTGCTACTAAATCATTTAAACAGCTGATCACAAATGCCAACAAGTAGATTACACACCCTTCATACATTCAACATTAATTTCATAAAAGAAACCAATCATATAATCAATATTAACCACATCAAATCATCCCATAAAATCACTTCCAAAATAGATAAAATCTATCAAGAGGCAGTGGCACAAAATACAGTTTCAACTGTTGTTCAACGCATGAGAAAGAGGCATAAAAATTCTATAAAAGATAAAGGTGCCCAGATCTAAAAATAGACAACAACCTAGTTCATATTTTGATGTTTCCAATTGGTTTCCACTTTTATTATTTTATTCTATGACCCGAAATAGGGTGTTGTTCAGAAAAATGCCATTTTAAGCATGGCTGGGAAAAAATCATGAGAAATAAAAGTGCCCGAATTAAAAATCGAACGAAGACCCGGTTCATATTTTGATGTGTCTACAAGGAATCCAACTTTATTTTATGTTTTTAACAAGCGGTAAAAGAGCAACAATGAAAAACATCATTTTACAAATAGACACAAATTTGGGAAAAAAAGAAAGTGCCCAGAATTAAAATTTGCCAAAGACCCAGTTGAGATCTTGGCATTTCTACATGAAATCCACCCTTAAAATTCATTTTTAGCAAGGGGATAATGAGCAGCAATAAAAAAAAGTTTTACCAGGCGGCACAAATTTTGGCCAAAAATGAAAGTGTTCTAAATTCATTTTGAACTCCAACCCAGTTGAGATTTGGGCATTTTCAAGTGAATCCCAAAGCTGGATTTGAGTTTAAACTAAGGGATTTGTACAGATTAAAAAAAAAAACTTAGACTTTCTCCAAATTGAATTCCATAACCAGGCTGAAAAGAAAACTCAACAACCAAATGCCATAACAACACCCAATAGCCAAGATTCCCAAGCATTTAAACATGCACTCATGCATACATTTAAAACTCAGAAAATTCAAGAAAGACACTGAAGAATACCTCAAATCTTCCCAAATATGAAAAAAAGAAATGCTCTTTTAGCAAGACACGACGAAATTCCAAAACGAAGTAGCAAAACAACAAAACTATGTTGAGCCTTCGGTGCCATTGCCCACAATTTTCTTCTCAGAAATTCTCCATACTCTTCTCCAACTCAGCTACCCAATTCATAGGGTTTTCTTCTTCTTCTCCAAAACAAACGTTTCTACTTTTTTTTTCTTTTTTTTTTTCAAAAGAATGAACTCCCCACAAAATAAATTTTTCTTCCTTTTTATCATTTCTTCCCAAAACAATAAAATGAAATAAGGCATTTAATAGACAAGCTATTAAAGCATTTAATTAAACAAACTTATTAAAACTCCCCAATTAAATAATTAAAATCACAAAATATCCAGCATTCCCTTTTCATAAAAAAAATAATAATTTATATCAAAACGTTAAAATACATGAAGCTCCCCAAAAATGATTAATAAAATCATTTAAAATAACATATTTTAAAATATCATGGATAAAACCATTTAAATCTCCCATCAATAAAATACTATAAAATGCCATATAAGAGATTCACGAAAACCTTAACAAAATAACTCAACAAGACATACTAGTAAAGCACATACAACAGAAAGGTGTGCCAAAACATATGGCTAAAAGGTGCTCCAGACGTTACCATTAGGTAACCGGACGGTAAGACATTAACAAGGAAACACTACCCTAACAGGGTATAGTGGGCTAGGATAGGGAAATTTGGCCTGTGACTACCTCCAGTAACAACCATCGGAGAATATGAGTACACTCAGGCCTGTGGATCCAGGCGGAGTCGATACTTAGTTCCTGCATCACTTCCAATTACACGTCAAAATACATGTGCATATACATATAGTCCAAAGCAACATCAATCGTTAGGAAGGGAGTCATGACATTGTAAGCCTCTCGAACATGAGTGTTACAACATCATCCCTTTCCTATCCATAATCATACATAAGTAATGATAACAATATATAAACATATAAACATGTAATCCAGAATAATACTAATCATCAATGGCTAATCTCATTATAACAACATTTAACATTTAGAATACCAAATCAAAATCAAATGCTATCTTACTGGCCTGGGTTTAGAGAGGTGTTACATCCTCCCTCCCTAAGATTTGACTTACTCCTGGAAGTCATGTAAACTCAATATGCAGCCATATCACACATTAGTACTCAAAATATAATAATCAACATTAAAGGATTGTACTTTATCCCAAGGATAAGAAATATAATATACATCATTCATCACTAAATGAAATAAAGAGGACATCCATATATCATTCACTTTTCTAAGAATCACTATCAATATGATTACATATGCCTTACTCATAAAATCTCAACATGAAACATAGTAACATGGTTAATCTTGCTAACATTACATGTGACACAATTCTCAAAATATGCATTTATTTTAACATCCACATTCATCCAAGGATAGGTCAAGATACACATTAATTCCACAAAGAAAATGGTAAAGAAGATGCATAAGCACTCAATTCTTCCCAAAATACCATAATTTGCAACAATATTTGTTTTCCAAACACTTCCAATCTCACACATGAGAACATATTTGACATTATTTTCAGCCAAAATATAACAATTTACACTTTCTACAGCTCAATAAATCAAATTTTGAACTTTTCATATGAAACCATATCCAAGATGAAACATGCATTTATACATACATACATACTTACATCACTGGGAATCACATCACAAGGTTACACAAGGGTCCATCTAGACACCGATAAGTAGCATACTAATCCATGATACATAATCCATGAGCCAAGAGCTAATATCCATCTCACATAATCCATACCTCACACTCAGTGGTTTGATGGTGTTAGGCCACACACACATGGTGAGACCATCCAAACAAGACCACAATGACCTATCTCTTGTTGAATAAGGTGGTTAGCCTTCAAGAGATAGTCATCACACATAGGTGGGTAGTGGGTCCTAGCTGTGTAACAACTTAACATACCCCCATCCTCAAGGTTCCCTGCGTCTACTTCCTCGTATACACTCAACCGAGTCCAGCTCTCCTATTCTCAATGAGGAATCACATTACAACACAAGACCAACATTTTAAAACAACAATTAGAAAATTAGTTTAGCCACAAAGATCATAAATAATTATCAAATAAAGATTCAATTTGTAGCAATAAAGCAAGAAATTGCGTGCAAATTTCAACACTAAATCATATGTAACCACGAGGGCTACGAGCAAAGAAATTTCACAATTTGTGGCTAAACCATCACAAACAAGATAAATCAAATTTTTTCGGTCCTCACAATCAAAGTAAAAGTCATCAATAACCAAAAGAAGATTCACAATCTTCGAAATGGCACAATACATAACTATGTGACCAAACTAGCCACCAAACGAGGAAGGATGGAACAACGTCTGACTATCGCAATAGCCCTTCATGTGTGGCGGAGTGGGCACACCAAACACATGGTATAAGGTGTACTCCTCGGCTACACCCTGGATCGCGTCATCACGCGTCATGGACTCGCCAAGTGGCCCACGTACTGCTTGGCTATCCACATGGAATGTACACCTCAGCCACATCTCGCATCGTGTCTCAGCACGACATGGTCATATGCTAGCCAGAGAAGGTACGTACTAGTCGTATGCCGCATGGCAGCATGTATATGGCTCTGCGGAAGTAGGCACGTACATATCACACCCTGCATAGCGACACCTCGTGGAAAGGGCACACACAGGTACTCGCCATAGCTAGAGGTATACATGGTTAGGACATACCCATATGCCAACTGACCTAAACACTGTCGAGAGCAAACATGAGTGTCCCTCTACAAGTGTACGAGGCCCCATTACGCTCATCACACAAGTAGGCTATCATAACACAATCTCATAGTGCACCTTCACGCGTCTAATCATGTGGCATCATCGCCAACACTATGCCGGAACATCAGTGTGGTGTGGCATCATATCTATGGCATCGTGGTAGGACATGTGTAGATACAGAATAAATAGTGCATATATGAGTATATAAAAATATGGGGCTACCCGAGTCTCACCTCTCATGTGGACGAGGTCGACTCACTAATGCTAGCTCAACGTCCCTACGGACGGCCAGGCAATACAAACAAATCAATGTTGTTGTACACAAAACTAGGGATTAGGCTAGCACATGTGGATCAAGTACCCTGATCCATCACAAGGGGAAGTAGTGAGTACTTTCCTCGGGATCGGTTGAGCTAAGAATGCTCTGTACCGCAACATGCATACGTTGCACACTCCCCCCAAGGAACTTTGTGGCTGCTACTACCCCTTCATGGATTGAGGAACTAGAGAACCAAAAGAAGAGATTCTACGAAACTAACTTTTGGTTGCTCTTAATATAAATGTAAATTTCAACCACACATGGGTTGGCCCTCAATCAGGTAACAAATAGACAAGCACACATAATGGTATGGTTAATCCCACACCCTAAATACAACATATCCTCCATGGATGGGTACACTGTCTCACCATCCCATGGGCACACAAATCAAGTACGGGGTATTCACAACACTCAACATGTGCGCTAACACAGGATGTTCACACAATAGGGAGTACCTTTTTCCAATTTCCTCTTACCAAAATAAAACCATTATTTTCCTATAATTATGCAAGACCAATACAACTTTCCAAGAACATGTACTCCCAACATCCATACAATACATCATAGTGCTACAAGGAGTAAATCACAATGCCATGATAACTCTCACATTCACATTCACTTTTATTAAGTGGTAAATCACATTACTACACATATATGTTAACCACATTTATTTCCCACACACAGATCAATATCATTACAATGTTTACTCAAGAAAAGGTGTGCAACATTATCACTTCAACATACATTTACCTTTTTGCATTTTGAATCCAAGTACAATAATTTAACATATATATGATTTCTTAAGACTTAACAATAAAGTTGGGGACTATAGGCCTCACCAACAATATGCACCTATTATGCAATTATCATTAACATGCAAATGTTTCACTATTCACTTTTTTTCTAACTTTTACTTAATGTAGAACGATTTTCTATTCATATTCATACATGTTCCATGATTATGAATTCAACTTGGGGACTTAGGTCCTTTACCAAAGGTTAGATCTAATAAAACAAATCTTCATGAATGCATAACATTTGCTCATAAAAGACAAGCATACACTAGATTTCAATACACCACACATTCAAAGATAGGCATATTCATTAAACCAATGAGAAAAGAGAGAGGGAGAGAGATTTACAATTCTGACATAGGCACAAATGCAAACATGGTTTCATCATCACACAATCACTTTCACACAAATGCATAAATCATACAAGAGCATGCAATAATCTCTATGAACTAACAACATGATCATTCATTTTCTATTACCATATTTCATAATTTCAATACAATATAACGTGCAAAGCAACTTCAAAACCACATAGGGTCAATTAAGCAATCATTAACACAAGGAGGTAAAGCACAATAAGACATGTGCCAAAAGCTTTGCATGATAAGAAAAATAGAAAACCTAGGAAGAGAATACACACAAAAGGAACTTCTTGGTACCCTCAAGGTCAAATAGACCCTCCCACAACATGAACAAAGAAACCAAGCAAGGGTAACTTAGGCAACACATGTCACCTGCAACCCACCAACAAGCGAAGGTCCAACATGCCCCCCTGCAACACATGATATAGGAAAGTAATCAATCTCAACCTCGGGAGACTCTCAACCAAGGGAATCACTCCAATCCCATAGGGTAAGGCAAGACCTAGGAGGCATCATTCCTCCACACACAATTCTGGGTTGGGAAACTCAACCCTCTAAAATGCCATACGAAGGAACTCAAGCAAGAGGTCATATGACTGTCTTGCCACAACAAGCACTTGGAACACCCACATCAAGCACACTGCAACCACATGGGCTACAACCACTCAGGAACCACTCAAGGTTCGTAACCCTTAACACAACGAAAAAGCCACGCATCAAGAAGGAGACCAATCATAACACATTTCTTGGTAGGCTTGAGGGTCTAACTAACCCTCACAAAACATTCCTCAACCGGGCATGCAAGGGCAGGAAACAACAACACTTGTTGCTATCCACCACATACAACACACCAAGTAGGAATCAACCAAAAGCAGGGATCCCAGTGCTACATCATGGGCTCCACCTCTAACTTTGCCTCTGGCTCTGCCCTTAGGGGCATCCTAAAGGAAACAAGGAACACATCAAAATAGATCATCACAAGGATTATCTAAACACCACACTAAGACATGAAAGAAAAACAATAAGACTATGAAAACATTATAATTAGCTCACGCCAAACATAGCATAACATAGAAGGATCAAGTACGCCAGAGCTCCCAGTGTGTGAACATGGGCTCTAATACCAGATGTAACATCCCTCTATGCAACCCCGAAGGGTAAGAGCCAAAAGAGGACAAGATAATTTTTTTTTGAAAACATAAAGAATAACTTACACATAAAGTAGTTTTCAATACAATAAATCGGCAACTTACATGGCCAAGCATGGCTGAACACAACCCAAAGGAGAGGACTAATCCACCCTCCAGAGAAAATCCAAACATGAGCAAACACAATGGCTCCAGAAACTTTGCTGCGGAACTTCTTGCTGCTCCAGAATTTCCTACTCCGGAACTTCCTGCTGCTCCGTAACTTCTGTTCCGAAACTTCTACTGCTCTGGAACTTCCTGCTCTGGAACCTCTGCTCCGGAACTTCCTACTCTAGAACCTCTGCTTCGGAACTTCCTGCGCCGGTGCTCTGGAACTTCCTGCGTCGGTGCTCTGGAACTTCTTGTGCCAGTGCTCTGGAACTTCCTATTGCTCTGGAACTTCTTGCTATGAAACCTCTGCTCTAGAACTTCTTGCACCAGTGCTCCATAACTTTGCAACAAAGAAACAAAACAACAAAGAGAAGGCGGCGATGCGCCGAAACTTTTGCAACAGCAACACAAAACATTAACAAAAGGTGGCGTTGCTCCAGAACTTTAGCAGACTATAGCAAAAAGGAAAATATATAGCTCTAGCTTCTAATTTTGTATGAAAATAAGGAAAGAAAGCCATAAAAGAATTATCATAGTACACACGAGTCCAACACCAACACCAGAACTCGTAAGTCAAACATAATCATCACATATCTTCTCATTAAATTTATGATTACTTTCTCTCTCTCAAGAGAGTACAATGAGCATAAAAGAAGTATGAATACAATAGCATTGCCATGAATAAAATATATCATCTGATAAGATAATTACAGAAGAGGGAATGACTCCAACTGGTGCTCCAATAACTTGTACGCCGGTCCCCAATGGCGGTGGCAACGCCTCCCTACCATGTGGACTCAAAAGAGACCACCCCACCGTGCTCGGAGGTAGTCACAAGGCCCAAGCAGCAAACAAGGCAAGGGTAACAAATGGCCAACGCTCACATCAGACACCTAGCAAACATGAAATACAATACTTAAGGCCAATGTCACAACATGAAGATGCTCATAAAATAATCATGTCAGGTACTACTCACGACTACTAAGGTATGAGGTACAAGAGTGTCGATCGGATGGAGTGTCATCATGTGTGCTCAAGGGATAGCACCACATGGAACTAGGTACACCTCTCATATAGACGAGGAGACTTAATCATGCCTGTATCAACGCCCTGCAGACGGATAACTCAACGCCCTGCCGATGGATATGCCTTCTTGTTTAACCAACGAGGAATCCATAGCAAACATGAAACAATGAAAAGCCACTAAAACATCATAAAATCCATTTAAAACAACCAAACAACATTGCTACTAAATCATTTAAACAGCTGATCACAAATGCCAACAAGTAAATTACACACCCTTCAAACATTCACCATTAATTTCATAAAAGAAACCAATCATATAATCAATATTAACCACATCAAATCATCCCATAAAATCAATTCCAAAACAGATAAAATCTATCAAGAGGCAGTGGCACAAAATACAGTTTCAACTGTTGTTCAACGCATGAAAAAGAGGCATAAATTTTTTATAAAGGATAAAGGTGCCCGAATCTAAAAATGGACAACCCAGTTCATATTTTGATGTTTCCAATTGGTTTCCACTTTTATTATTTTATTCTATGACCCGAAATAAGGCGTTGTTAAGAAAAACACCATTTTAAGCATGGCTGGGCAAAAATCATGAGAAATGAAAGTACCTAGATTAAAAATCGGATGAAGACCCAGTTCATATTTTGACGTGTCTACAAGGAATCCAACTTTATTTTATGTTTTTAACAAGCAGTAAAAGAGTAGCAATGAAAAACATCATTTTACAAATAGGCACAAATTTGGGCAAAAATGAAAGTGCCCAGAATTAAAATTTGCCAAAGACCCAGTTGAGATCTTGGCATTTCTACATGAAATCCACCCTTAAAATTCATTTTTAGCAAGGGGATAATGAGCAGCAATAAAAAAAATGTTTTACCACGCAGCACAAATTTTGGCCAAAAAGGAAAGTGTTCTAAATTCATTTTGAACTCCAACCCAGTTGAGATTTGGGCATTTTCAAGTGAATCCCAAAGCTAGATTTGAGTTTAAACTAAGGGATTTGTACACATTTTAAAAAAAACTCAGACTTTCTCCAAATTGAATTCCATAACCAGGTTGAAAAGAAAACTCAACAACCAAATGCCATAACAACACCCAACATCCAAGATTCTCAAGCATTTAAACATGCACTCATGCATACATTTAAAACTTAGAAAATTCAAGAAAGACACTGAAGAATACCTCAAATCTGCCCAAAAATGAAAAGAAGAAATGCTCTTTCAGCAAGACACAGCGAGATTCCAAAACGAAGCAGCAAAACAACAAAACTATGTTGAGCCTCCGGTGCCATTGCCCACAATTTTCTTATCAAAAATTCTCCATGCTCTTCTCCAACTCAGCTATCCAATTCATGGGGTTTTCTTCTTCTTCCCCAAAACAGACGTTTCTACTTTTTTTTTCTTTTTTTTTCCAAAAGAATGAACCCCTCACAAAATAAATTTTTCTTCCTTTTTATCATTTCTCCCCCAAAACAATAAAATGAAATAAGGCATTTAATAGACAAGCTATCAAAACATCTAATTAAACAAACTTATTAAAGCTCCCCAATTAAACAATTAAAATCACAAAATATCCAGCATTCCCTTTTCATAATTTTTTTTTTTTATATCAAAACGTTAAAATACATGAAGCTACCCAAAAAGGATTAATAAAATTATTTAAAATAACATATTTTAAAATCTCATGGATAAAACCATTTAAATCTCCCATCAATAAAATACTATAAAATGCCATATAAAAAATTCACAAAATTCATAACAAAATATCTCAACAAGACATACTGGTAAAGCCCATACAACATAAAGGTGCACCAGAACATACAGTTGAAAGGTGCTCCGGATGTTACCGTTAGGTAACCAGACGGTAAGACATTAACAAGGAAACACTACCCTAATGGGGTACAGTGGGCTAGGATAGGGAAATTTGGCTTGTGACTACCTCCAGTAACCACCATCGGGGACTATGAGTACACTCGGCCTATGGATCCAGCGGAGTCGATACTTAGTAACTGCATCACTTCCAATTACACGTCAAAGTACATGTGCATATACATATAGTCCAAAGCAACATCAATCATTAGGAAGAGAGTCATGACATCGTAAGCCTCTCGAACATGAGTGTTATGACATCATCCCTTTCCTATCCATAATCGTACATAAGCAATGATAACAATATATAAACATATAAACATGTAATCCAGAATAATACTAATCATCAATGGCTAATATCATTATAACATTTAACAGTTAGAATACCAAATCAAAATCAAATGCTATCTTACCAGCCTGGGTTTAGAGAGGTGTTACAACCCAAAAATTGATTTTTTCTATTGTATGCCAAAAATTGGCTCTAGGAAAATTCACCGCTAGCAATTCACCATGGAAAAATTCACCACCAACAATTCACCATCGAAAAAATCACCATTGGCAATTCACCGCGGTGGAAAATTAATCGCATTAACACTTTTTAATATATATATTTCCAAAACTTTAAAAAAAATTTGTAAAAGAATAATTTGATTTATGATAATAAAAATGTAGTCAAAATTATTCTTTTGCAAAAAAAATATTCGAAGTTTTGGAAATATATATTAAAAAATGTTAATGTGATTAATGTTCTATGGTGGTGAATTGCTGGTGGTGAATTTTCTTAATGCCTAAAATTTTACACCTTCTATAATATTAACATTAAGAACAAGATTTATACACCTTTCCCAATAGAAATTTGTAAGAAAAACTCGAGTTTCTTTAGACAATAAATTATCAAGAGGATATAGTTATGACTTCTAATAATTTAGTCCATTAGGTAAGGGTTAGGGTCCCAAAAAGACTTGAGAAAGGGATAAACTAGCATGAAGTGCCATGTAATAATGGGGTAGAGAATGATAAATAATACATAAAGTTCACTTGGAAAAAAAAATATTTTATAATTTTTAAGCACTAGAGGTTGAAAAAATTATAAAAACTAAACAAATACTTGGTTTTCTAGAATGAAACATCATTCAAGGAAAAACTACACAAGCATACACAAATATTTAAAGAAAACACAAATGAAAAAAAATAGGGAAGGATTTACAAGGTGTGTTTGATTTGTAAGCTCATAAATATAATAATCTTATTTGTAATAATGTAACTACAAAGGATAAACCATTCTTGTATCCCAATATCACATCAAGATGTTCTATGTTGTAAGTAACTTCATGGGCCTAACTACTTATTAATGCATGAAAAATTATAGATGGTTAAAGTTTACCTAGACTAGAGGTTTTAAAAATAGTTCTATGCGGTCTTCCAGTATACTTACTTGAAGGTACAAGAAACCTCAAATTTATGTATAGAGATTGTATGAGGCCTAGCTATTGGAGGTCAATCCTTCCTTACTTCACTAGACCTTTTATGGGGAATCTATCTTCGACAAAAATTATAGCTCTTTTATGGATATTTTTAAACCCCCAGCACAGGGTTTCTAACATATTTTTCAAAACTACTTGTAAGGGAGAAACATTCAAACAAATCTTAAGCAAACAAATACTTGGTTTTCTAGAACAAAACATCATTCAAGGAAAAACTACACAAGCATACACAAATATTTAAAGAAAACACAAATGAAAAAAATAGGGAAGGATTTACAAGGTGTGTTTGATTTGTAAGCTCATAAATATAATAATCTTATTTGTAATAATGTAACTACAAAGGATAAACCATTCTTGTATCCCACTATCTCATCAAGTTGTTCTATGTTGTAAGTAACTTCATGGGCCTAACTACTTATTGATGCATGAAAAATTATAGATGGTTAAAGTTTACCTAGACTAGAGGTTTTAAAAATAATTCTATGCGGTCTTCCAATATACTTACTTGAAGGTACAAGAAACCTCAAATTCATGTATAGAGATTGTCTGAGGCCTAGCTATTGGAGTTCAATCCTTCCTTACTTCACTAGACCTTTTATGGGGAATCTATCTTAGACAAAAATTATAGCTCTTTTATGGATATTTTTAAACCCCTAGCATAGGGTTTCTAACATATTTTTAAAAACTACTTGTAAGGGAGAAACATTCAAACAAATCTTAAGCAAACAAATACTTGGTTTTCTAGAACAAAACATCATTCAAGGAAAAACTACACAAGCATAAACAAATATTTAAAGAAAACACAAATGAAAAAAAATAGGGAAGGATTTACAAGGTGTGTTTGATTTGTAAGCTCATAAATATAATAATCTTATTTGTAATAATGTAACTACAAAGGATAAACCATTCTTGTATCCCACTATCTCATCAAGTTGTTCTATGTTGTAAGTAACTTCATGGGCCTAACTACTTATTGATGCATGAAAAATATAGATGGTTAAAGTTTACCTAGACTAGAGGTTTTAAAAATAATTCTATGGGTCTTCCAATATACTTACTTGAAGGTACAAGAAACCTCAAATTCATGTATAGAGATTGTCTGAGGCCTAGCTATTGGAGTTCAATCCTTCCTTACTTCACTAGACCTTTTATGGGGAATCTATCTTAGACAAAAATTATAGCTCTTTTATGGATATTTTTAAACCCTAGCATAGGGTTTCTAATATTTTAAAAGCACTTGTAAGGGAGAAACATTCAAACAAATCTTAAGCAAACAAATACTTGGTTTTCTAGAACGAAACATCATTCAAGGAAAAACTACACAAGCATACACAAATATTTAAAGAAAACACAAATGAAAAAAAATAGGGAAGGATTTACAAGGTGTGTTTGATTTGTAAGCTCATAAATTATATAATAATCTTATTTGTAATAATGTAACTACAAAGGATAAACGATTCTTGTATCCCACTATCTCATCAAGTTGATCAAGTTGTTCTATGTTGTAAGTAACTTCATGGGCCTAACTACTTATTGATGCATGAAAAATTATAGATGGTTAAAGTTTACCGAGACTAGACGTTTTAAAAATAATTCTATGCGGTCTTCCAATATACTTACTTGAAGGTACAAGAAACCTCAAATTCATGTATAGAGATTGTCTGAGGCCTAGCTATTGGAGTTCAATCCTTCCTTACTTCACTAGACCTTTTATGGGGAATCTATCTTAGCCAAAAATTATAGCTCTTTTATGGATATTTTTAAACCCCTAGCATAGGGTTTCTAACCTATTTTTTAAAACTACTTGTAAGGGAGAAACATTCAAACAAATCTTAAGCAATATATATATTTACTAAATAAATGAGTAGATAAAAAAAATTAAACCATGTAGAAGGATCTTGATGAAACAAACACTTCAAATTTGTATTCTAATTAATCTATTTGCTATTTAAATTAAAGTTTTTTTTAAAAAAAATACCTTATCTTTTTTTGATATATTTTTACACCCTTTCTTCATTCAGTTTCTCGTCTTTTTCTTTCAAATATGAATACATTATCTTATTTTTCTTAGTTAATTTATTTTCCATATTTTTCTTTATGAAAATATATCACAATAATATTCTATTTAAAAAAATCAACCAAAGAAAGTTCTCCTTTCAAATAATGCAATCAAAGAAAAAAAGTTTGTAAAAGTTTGTAAAAATATTTATTTGATTCAGAACAATAGACCTCTTTGTTTATATATATTAATAGTTGCATTTACTATTTTAACTTATTTATATAATGTTTGAATACTTTCGGTCCTTCATTTAAAGGTGCTTGGATAAACCAAGTTACCTTCCTCACTTGGTTTTTAAAGAAAAAATATTTTTCAAAGAAAGAGTTGGATTATTATAAGCTTTCTAAAAAGGATAATTTATAATATACTTTATTTAAGTATGATATTTTTTATCTTTTTAGTGAACATAGTTTTTTTATCAAACATAAGGCTCTTCTTATTCACACGTGGAAAAATGAAAAAGGTAGTTTTCTTGCTTAAAAGTATCTATGTGCTCCATATCAATGACCTTGTTTTAACAAAAATAATTAATTAATTTTGATATATACACAAAATGTAATACATTATGGAATAAAATTTCTCTAATTTATAATTAATATGAATTAAAAATTATTAATAAAAAATATGCAATCAAAAGTTCATGCACTAGATATTAGTGTTAATGATATGTGTTTAAGAATTTATGATTATATGTCATTTACAATAAAATATGTGTTAAATGGAATAAATGTTACCCATTAAAAATACTATAAAATACTAAAACAAGTTATTAAGAAATTCTTAAAAATTACACATTATTTTTTAATTTTTTAAAAATATATATTTGGAATCTACATGCAAAATCTAAAAAACATTAATTCATATTATCTTCAAATTTTTAACAATTTGCATGCTATAAATAACAAAAAAGTGAAATTTTGGTTTAAAATGTTGATTTCAATGTCTCGTGTGTGTCAAAAAGTGAGACACACTATTTTGAGATTACCCTATTGTTGAAGTTGATTATTGAATCCCACAATTCCCAAAAAATCACCTACAACCAAAATGCCTATCATATGAAGAGAAAAAAATTATTATTATGCTATGCCACCTTGAGAAATTAATTGATCAAAAAAGACTCCATGATTAAGCTTTTGTATTGAATGAATTCTAGATGATGAATGATTACACTGATGAATAATGAATCATATAAAAGGAAAAATCAACCTTAGATAAAACCCTAGGTGAGGATTAAATTGTTTCATGACATGTGTCCTCATCATATGTTATGAGACAAACAAGCATGTGACCTAAATATAGAAAAGGAATTCTAAATTTAGCTTAAGTATAATAAAGTTAAAAATGGACCTAATTAATTAATTGATGATTAATTAATTAATTAGGTGGTTGCTTATTTTACTCTAACACCCCTTTAAGTACAACTTAGGGAGAAGCTAAAAACTTAATGATGAATGCATAGATGGATTCATGGATGGGTTCCAATTACAAGGCCTAATGAGGTGCCCATTTAAAATTAAACAAATCTCTCATAAATGAAGAAAAAGAGAAAATCTCATGGGAAAAATACTCCTTTCCAAAAGAGAGAAAATGAAATAAATATGTACTAGTGAAAGAAGGAATGGAAGACTAGATATGACCCCCATAGACTTCTTTTGTCACATAAGTAAAATGAATGTCCCCCAAATAGGAGAGATATGAGAATATGAATACCCCATAAAGAAGTAGCTCTTGTGTCAATAATGAAATCTTTAAGACAAAACATGATCCACTACCTACAAACAACATTCTCGGACCCTTAGGAAGAAACATATCCACTAGTGATTGGAGAATCCATTCTCATAAGTTGGATGAATAGGGAATGAAAATCCAACTGATGTGTGCCTCTAAAAATTGATAAAATTTTAACATGTTGGAATGAGATGATAATAATAGATTAGAATCCTATGAAAACTAATATAGAACAAGATCTAAAGACAGTGATGATGGGCTTAAATAGATGATGGGTTTGTCACAAAAAAGAAGATGAATATCATGAAAATAATCCTCAAAATTTGTAATATGAGATTCCACAAACAAGGATGATATGTTTGATAGATATGAATCCCAAGTAGTTGTGTTTAGAAGAGGATGAATATCCTACTACACTAAATCAATAAGGGTCATGGATGTGGTGATACTAATCTTATTCAAAACAATAGGAGATGGTGATTGGGTCTCGATATGAAGTGGGAACAAGGAGGCGAGCCTCTGACCATCAGAACATGCAAGACCTATGATATATTCAAGCTCCTCTAGAGTATCATTATCAAATGGTATGCAATCTACATCACAAGGGAAATGAGACAATCTACAACAAAATCCTATAAGAATGGAGAGATATGAGGGTCTCCATGGATCTCCCAAAGTCTAGCCCAAAGTGTTTGGGGACATTCAATGTTTGGTATAGCACACATAGTGTCATAATCAACACTAGAACAAATCACTCCTACAACATGATTAATGATGTCACCCCAAGTGAGTGACATAATGGCTTATCAACCATGGAATTTCCAAGTGCATTTGAAGTCACAGCCATGGGAGAGGCCTTTTGAGGGCTATTTGGCACAAGAGGACTTAGCCATAATGTTTTCACTGAATTTCCCAAGGGTTGAAGGTTTCGTCCGCACAGTCATTGGCTTCCATGTAATTAGTCGCAAGGCTAGGAGGATTCTTCAACCATCTCAGGTGTTGTCAATTTTCCTCTCAAATCTCATGGATTTTTTCCAATCATTAGGAGATTTAGAGAAAATAGCAGGGAAAATTGTAAAAGAACAGTTTCTTCAAGCAGATGCATTGCAACTAGTTGTTCAAAAGTATAATCTATTTAAAGGTAAAGGGTTCATAGGTGGTATTTTCCCTAGGAAATCCCTCAAGAAGCGACAAGGGTTTCAAGAAATTTATGATGGGATTAAGATGGATTTAGAGTATAATAATGACAAGATTTTTCTGAAAACTTTGAGCAAAAATTCTCAGTTCATTTGCCTAGCTATGGAGGCTAATTTCAAAGATAAATATTTTGCAATTTCTTTCCTTCGTTCACATGAATGTGTGCTCTCTATTTCTAACCCAAGAATGGAGCAGTTAATTATTACAAATCAGGTGTATATTGCTTTGAGTATGCATCATTCTCCAAGCACAGAGGCAGTGCATGGAATTCAAGCTTTAGGGTGCAAAAGGAAAGGAAAGGAGTTGGTTGCAGACAACGAAGAAGGGTAAAGGGAGAATTTGGTGGTGTGCATGGAAGAAGATTAACCTTCTTAGTCTTTCAAGATGTTTTGTAAATGAATAGCATGGTCTTTGTATCTTCATTCCGGCTAATTAGCTTATGTGGATAGTGCATATATGTTTGTAAAAGGTTTTCTTTCATATAGCCTTATTCTAGTTACAGTGAGTGGATAGACTGGGTCTATGTAAATGCAGTTATAAAGGAAGTAAAGTATGCATTTTGTATGGTTTTGATTCCTAGTCAGGTTTTGGTAATGGGTTGTTGGGGATAATACAAGTAATTTTTTTGTTAGTCTGATAGCCAAAAATGTTGGCTTTAGACAAAAAAATAGCTTTTTTATATAATCTCTATGTAAATATTGAATTATATTAATATATATTACATGCATACTTTGCCTTTTATTAAAAAAATGATGTCACCCCAAAATGATCTACTCCCTAATGTGTTTGGTTTAGGTATGAGTCAATAAAGATAAGGAAAGAGATTAAGCCACCTAAGATATGTCAAGATGTCATTTTGTCAAGACTCATAATTATCATTTTCCAAGATTACCACAGAAAGATGAGTAGAAAATATATAATACCTCCTCAAATAATAAAATCAAAGACCAATAACCTCAATACATATAAATTAGATCAAATGAATTCATCTCATGCAAACAAAACATTTCCAGGTGCCAAGATGTCCAAGTAATTATCTAGAATATGAAGTAATGACAAACTAAATAAAAAACATATGGGGAATATTTTAGAAAAGTGTAGAAAAAGATCTA
Source organism: Sequoia sempervirens (assembly GCA_007258455.2). NCBI lineage: Eukaryota > Viridiplantae > Streptophyta > Pinopsida > Cupressales > Cupressaceae > Sequoia > Sequoia sempervirens. The sequence continues at coordinate 414,516,544 of VDFB02000015.1, forward strand.
AAAAACTTAAAATATCTTTTCAATGCCACAAAAATTATGAAAATAAAAAAGAAAAAAATTATGAGTTTAGAAACAAAAAATAATGATCTAAATTTGAGAGATGATAAATTGTACTAGTAGAAAATTTTGATGATGAGATGTACACCACTAGAAATTACACGAAAAGAAATTTTTGGCGATATCTCATTTAAAAAAAATTATTATGCTTGCCCAAGTTATGAAGAAAAGAAAAGAAAACCCCCCCTTTAGGAATGATTGGAAGGGGTATGGTGGCTCTACAATGGTAGGTTGGTGATCTGACAGGGTGGCCTTGCTTTTTTGGGTGGCAATCTAGTAGCATGATGGTGACAACAAGGTTGATTTTAGGTAGGGACCTGGCCATGTCTAAGTGGTGGGTCAATAGACCTCCCACAACTGGTTTTTAGTGGAGAATATTGGTGATGACACTAGCAATGGCAACCCAAAATAGAGGCACCACCAATGATTAGTGGCACTATTTATTTTAAGACCAAAGGCACTTAAGAATTAAGCCATCGGTCATAGAAATGCTCGAGGCTTTGAACCCTAAAAACCAACATCAAAATCGATGTAAAAAAAGGTGGTTGTCATGAAAACCACAATGTCAACTAGCAAATGGATGCCGACAACCAAAAAACCTCAACTCGTTAGAAATTGTTAAAAAATTCCAATAACACAAAAATTATGTTGGGAATGTAAAACATTTATTGTGAACAGAAAAATTCTACCTGGAAATTCTCAGATAATAGATTTTAATGTAGAGGACTGAGCAATTTATTACACATATTCTATGTCATATTTTTGTATCGTGTACAACCTTGGTACAATTATAAAAATTTGCACAATTGCATAGATATTGCCTTGAATTTTCTGTATGCCAAAAAAAATTGTATTTTTCAATTGCTAAATTTTGGTGAAGTAGCAATTAACCTTAAGGTTTTTGACTATTCTGGATGCAACAATGATGCTCATTTTTCTTTGGGATGAGTCAATATTTTTCATAAGGTTAGATCTCTCAAAAAAAGAATAAGAAGTCATAGATATGATGCTCTAATACCATGTTGGGTTTATTATTATTAAACCCCACAGTTTTGAAAAACCACCTACAACCAAAACGCATATCACATGAAGAGAGAAAAAGCTAATGATTGTTCTATGCAATCTTGAGAAATGAATTGATCCAAAAAGGCTCCATGATTAGCTTCCTTATTGAATTAATTCTAAATTTTGGATGATTATAATGATGAAGAATGAATCCTTACAAAATGAAAATGCAACCCTAGATAAAACCTTGGGTGGAGATTAAATTAGATCATGACATGTGTCCTCATCCTATGCTATGAGATAAAAAATCACATGATCTAGTTATAGAAAATCACTCCTAAGTTTAGCTTAAGTTTAATAAAGGTAAAAGGGGGCCTAATTAATTAGTTGATGATTAATTAATTATTTTTTGATTGCCTATTTTACTCTAACACCTATTAGATAGTATGAACTATTTAAAGAACATAAAAGCAGGTTTTTTGTTGGTTATCAAGCTCATATACAATAATTCAATAATTATCATATAAGTCATGCTTTAAATGATTTGACATCAATTAAAAATATGATTAAAGAAAAATTTATGAGATGGATATCATATTCATTTTGATGGCCTATAGAGCATTCTAATCATTCACATAATTTTACTAGAGTCTTTGAGACATTTTTTCAAAAAATTCATGCTTCAAATTTTGAATGAAGTAAGGAAATTATAATATTTTTTGATAATATCACCTTTCCATTATGAAACATATATATTTGACAACAATATATACATCATCTCATAGTATGGGTTCAACTTAATAAGGAATCTTGTTACTTACATTTTGATACTTATAGATTTTGTAGGCATCAAGAACTAGCTCCCACACATGTTAATAATATTCTCTACATTATCAAGTTTCCCAACATGTCCAAGAGGGTAAAATATATAGCTCTAATGATCTCTCACATATGTGGCATGAGAATGTAAATAAAGTTTTTATTTCCTAGATATAATTGCTTAGAAATTTTATCAAACATTTGGCTTGCAAACACCATACTCCTACACATCCAAAATAGTTCCAAGAAACAATGTAAAACATGGAATATTATGGACACCATAAAATATCTAAGAAATAAAAGTAATTGGGTATGTGCGGGGTCATCATGGAAAAAATAGGCTCTTAAGTG
>VDFB02000015.1:414518875-414562010 GCA_007258455.2 Sequoia sempervirens
AATTCCACATGAAATCCAAGAAGAGGATGATAGTGATTTTGATAGTCTCCCTAATCAAAGATTTTTTCCCATTATCATTGTTATTTATTTGACTCGAAAAAAGATGCACCCTAATAGACCAATTTAACCATCAAAATAGGAATTCCATATTTAGAAGTCTTGTTGAATTAGGAGCCAAATTACCTCTTGATTATAACAAAGATGAACTCACTAAAATTATAAGCCAAGAGCCATCCAACCAAAATACCATTGACACTAATGTTAATAAAACTCATATTGATAAAGACAATGTTAATCCAAAAGTGTCTACCCTCACCATAAAATAAAAATCACATCAGGATTCCTAGAACAAGAAAAAATAAAAACCTTGTCACTCAAGTTTCCATGGTGACCCAATCCATTATACCAATAGCCCAATAATTAAAATCCTCAATAAATTAATCCATTAAAAACAACCAACAATCCAATAAAAACAACCAACAATCCAATAAATACAATCAATAAGCCAACAAAACAATTAGTATGATCAAATAAAGTTGTAGAATTGATCCAATCAAAATCATCAACCAAATCAATCCAATCTCAATAATTCAAAATAATTATAGTATGTAGCCAATTAACATAAGAAGAAAAACAAACATCACATCCTAATATTCCATTTGACCAAGAATGGAAAGCCATGAAAGACATAATAAGAAGTTCAAAATTAGGAAACCAAAATCAATGAAAGGGATACACATTTAGAAACTTATGTCCACATCAATTAAACATATCCATAACACAAATTTCAATAGCTCCATATTTTAAAATTTAAAATTTGATAAATAAAAGGGAAAGGGAGATCCTTGAGAGTGGGCTAAATAATTTTATATGGCTAGGAAATAAGTGGATTTTGATGACATGTTTTTGAATAGGTTATTTATATGAAGCTTAGGTGGACAATAACTTGAGTGATTTTAACATCTACCAAAGAACACTATCACCATATTCAAATATTTATCTTTAAGAGGTTTGTTACACATTTCTCATACAATGTAGAATACAAAATCACAATGATGAACCTTTGCAATATCAAACAATAAAATGGAGAAAAATTCTCCTCCTTACAATGATGGAGAGTAACAAAAATTCCACTCCCTACATATTTTAAAATTTTAAAATTGGATAAACAAAAGGGAAAGGGAGATCCTCAAGAGTGGATTAAGGAATTTTACATGGCTAGGAAAGAAGTGGCTTTTGATGGCATGTATTTGAATAGGTTATTTATATGAAGCTTAGGTGGGAAAGAACATGAGTGGTTTTAACATCTATCAAAGAACACTATCACCACATTCAAAGATTTATCTAAGAAGTTTGTTACACATTTCTCATATAATGTAGAATATAAAATCACAATGAGGAACCTTTGTAATATCAAACAACACAATGGAGAAAAATTCTCCTCCTTCTTACTGTAGTGTAGAAAAATTTACACCTTTACACACTATGTTTGGGTCCATTAATTAAATTAGACTTAATTAGGCCTCTAATTGACCTAATTATGCATTTAAAATCCAAAATAATCTGGTTTTATGAAAGGGGAACCTACATTAAACAATCACAAACATCAAACTAAACACCTTGAAAATTGTGTGTCCTAGATTTAGGTCAGAGGACCCAATTTAGAATATGTTTTTGGAAGTATTTTAATGATCCAAATTCAAGTTGCAATTGTCAACTTTTAAATTTTAATTATCAGGAAATTAGAAAATCACCTATAAACACAAGGTCTTTTTATCAATTTGAAACTATATTTAAATTGGGAGAACTTCTTATGAGAAAATATTATTGTCAAGAGCATTCAAGAGTAGATTTATCAGTCTTCTACATCAGCATTCAAGATCCTATCATGATGTCAAAGTTATTTACATTCATGCATGATTTTGGAGCTAACATTGTGATGTAGGTTTCAAGCATTCAAGCACCAAATCAAGTGTCAAATCAAGCATCCAATCAATCCATTTCATGCAAGATCTAATCTTTGGAGAGATGTGTTAGAATTCAGTCCTCCAAGGGTAACCATTAAAGGGTTTGGTGAGTTGCAACAAGCTAGTGTTCATTCATCATTCCTTCCATTTATGCTTTCATTTCATTATCAAGGTTTAATTACCAAACTAGGGTTTGACCAAGGAAAACCCTTATTCACCAAAAACAAACAATTTTTCTCCTCTTTGTGTGTTTTTAGATTTACAGGTGAAGGAGGATTGAAGATTGATCAAAAGTGCAATTTTGCAAAGTTGTCAAAGTTGTCATTAAAGTTGTCAAGACATAGAATCTTACTTGAAAAATTTATTTCCAACTTTTTGATAGTGAGATTTGGAGAAATCAAGAGTGCAGATCCAAGAGTAGAGGACTGTGAAATCAGATTTTGGACCCTTGTAGTAGGACCCATTTTCCCTAGGGTGAATATGTCCCAAGAGGACACTCAGCAAAAAAATTTGGTGATAGGTGCATGACATATTACCCTTCTTAGATCTACCGAAAGTCTGTTGTTTCTTATTGTGTTATGCTTTAAATTGATGATTCAAGTTTTACATTGCACAATTGAGCTCATTTAGTATTTTTAGTTTATCTCCCCAAAGTGCATTTTAGGCATATTTACCCTGTCTTGTCATAAGGAAAAACAATAAAATATCTCTAATAGGGTTGACTCAACTAAGGTTTGAAATTCAATCCTACCTTTGGGGATATCTATTTATTAATGAAACAAGAAAGATAGGTGCATCATATATCCAATCATCTCATTATGATAAAACCTATTTTCCTTCATTTCATTTTGGTGAACCCAACATTCTTGCACTATAAATTTCTTGATTTGGAGGTCATTAAAACCCTATATTTAGGATTTGCATTAGTTTGCATTGAAATTGCATTAATTCACTTTCTATTTAGGGTTGTAAAAATTGCATTAGTTTACATCTCATTTAGGGTTTTAAATTTTCATTTTGCATTGTTTGAAATCTGAAAGTTCCAAAAAATTGCATGCATATTACATTGATTTTGCATACTACTTACATTTTAGTGTATTTTTTGTCATTTACATCAAAAAATTTAATTAAAATTGCATCCAATAAAGTGTCACTTTGTTTATCATTTGTCACTAATTTCATTTGCATTAGGACAACAAAATCTAGAAAAATCTATCACAAAATCCACATTCTACAACCTGAAACAAGGAATTCAAACATTAAGAAAGAATTTCAAACTTTGATTTTTTAGATCCTTGACCTAGGACTCATTTTCCTCAGGGAAAATAAGTCCCTGTTGTGCATTATTTGGTCTCTATTTGCTTCATTCTATTTTTCTATTAGATCTGGGTTTTAGTTTCAAAAAACAAAAAAAATTGTACTTTTTTGCATTAAGTTTAATTGGTCAAATTAAGTGCATTGTTTGAAATGAAAATTGGCATTGAAAAGACATCATTTTTTTAGGTTTTTTCATAGTATAATTAGTAAATTATCATGTTTCCAATATGAAAATTGCATAAGTTGGATAAATTACTTCTCATTTTTGGCACATACTTAAAATTCAAAATGTTAGCATCTTTCCTTTTCAAGTATGCCAAGAAAAATATCATTAACAAGCATGTTAGTAATTCTTCCAATATCTTTCCTAGTTATGAGAGTCCCTTAGTGCAAGAAAATGAAATTGTTAACACATTCCTTAATACCACATTGCCTACTCTTCACTCATCCCAAAAAAATCTCTCCTATTTGTGAGGATGTTTTGATACAAGAAGATGCAAACATAGATAATTATGATAACCATAATTGTTATTTTCTTAGTACCTCTCCTACTTGTGACGAAGGCATCTTGGTGTTAGAAGATCCAATTATCAAATGTCATGAGAATCTTGTTTGTCCCTCTACCCCACCCACTTGGGAGGATATTATGGTTTAAGAGAATGAGATCATTGACACATTTCTTAACATCACCTTTCCTAGCCTCCATTCATCTCCTAGCATCTCTCCCACTTGTGAGAATATTTTATGAAAGGGGATGCAATCGTAGATAATCATGACAATCATAGTTTCCCTTCTCCCAATATCTCTCCTATTTTTGATGAATATATTTTGCTGAAAGAAGATCCACTTATTGAGAGTCATGAGAATCTTGTTTCTCTGTCTCCCAATACTTCTCTCACTTGGGAAGATGTTGTTGAACAAGAGGATGCAATCATTTATAAGCAAGAAAACCATAGTTGTTCATCTCTAGATGCATTCCCTACTTGTGATGAAGTTATCTTAGAAGATCCAATCATTGAATGTCATGAAAATCTTGTTTTCTCCTCTCGTCAAAACTATCTTACTAGGGAAGATATCATGGTGCAAGAGGATAATAGCATTGGTACATGTCTTTCAAACAATAGTAATGTGGCTTCATTAGATGAAGATGATAAAGTGACATTAGACTTCCCCTCACTAGAAGATCATCAAAATTAGGATAAGTTTTTTGAGGTTCTAAACATTAGATCTCCCTTGATTATTAGACCTCCCGCAAGTCCTTTAATTATTGGACCTCCCAAGTCATTTCGCAAGCCACTTCTTATCATAATACCACCTCAAAACAAACCTAAGCCTATTGGAAGTATCTTGAACTTTGTAAGGTAACTTACTAGTAACAATGTTTTGCAACAACCTAATTATAATAATGTTGCTCATACATACAACACAAGGAGCAATAGGCAACCACAAACCATACCTACTTCATTACCACTTCCTCAACCTATCTTGCCTAGTGCTCCTCGTTTGCCTTTGCATAGTGGAAAGGAGTATGATCTTGTAGAACAATTTAGAAACACTCATGCTAAGATTTATTTATGGGACCTTATTCAAGCTTCACCTAATTACTATAACATGCTTCAAAATTATTTGCAACAAGTAGTGGTCCCTCCTAGTGTGCAACCAAACAATGTAACAACCCTATGAATTCAACTAACATTAACATTGTCTCTCATCAACATGAGTTACTTTCATTGGAAACAAAAAAAAAAAATGAATCTTTCATGGTAGTGGCCATCATTAATAAGCATTAGATAAAATGAATTCGCATTGACAATGGTTCAACTCTTAATGTGTGTAGTGTAAACCTTTTAGATAAGATTGGAGTGGAAAATACTATGATTGAATTTTATTCTTTATCTATTCATGAATTTGATAATGTGGGAAAATAACTACTTGGTGTGATAACATTTCCTATTAGAGTTGAAAGGTCACATTTCAAACTCCTATCCATGTCATGCCTCAAGATCTCTCATACAATCTTCTTTTGGGTAGACCATGGATCCATGAAATGAATGGGGTACCTTCAACTCTTCATCGTTTAATGAAGTATGCCTATAACAACATGGTTTATACAATCAAGGCTGACCCTCAACCAAAAATTTGTTTGCACACTAAGAAAGAAAAGGAAAGTCCTTTGAAAACATTGATACCAACTTCAAAAATAGAACCTATGCAAGAGGAAGAAAAAGAGAAGAATATTGAATAAGTCACAAAGCTATTGGAAAATGAGTGGGGTTCCTTAGATTTTACACCTACATTTGTGGGAGAATACAAGATTACACATAAAACAAGAAAAAGAGAAAGAAACAAACATACTATCCACACAAGTTGAGTCATCAAAAGAACATGAGTCCACATATTTTAGCAAATAAGATAAAAACAATAATTATATAGCCACATATTAAGAGTGTTATCATGAGAAACCACCAAATCAAAAAGAAATGGAAGAACTTTATGGAAGAGGTTATGCGATTTTGAAAAAACTTGGTTATAATTGAAAAGGATGTGGTGCTAGAGAACATGGTATTTGTGTCCCTATAGATCCTAACACAAAAGAAATGAAAGCATCAAAGAAACCTTCACTTAATATCAATGTCATCACATAAAACACTCCTAGGACATCTCCAAACACATCTTAGTAATGATTGGGGTTCATTAGATTTTACACCCTCCTTTACGGGAGAGTACAAAATATCACAATCTAAAGAGTCTTGTGTATGTATGACACCTTGTACTAAGCAAGAAAGACCTTTGTCACAAAAGAAAGGAACATCTTCTACTATTGATCAATAGAATAGCTTGTGGAGGCTTCCCCAAGCTCGCTTGATATTCTCCCTCCAAGAACACAAAATAAATTCTATAACAAGAGTTCATTTTGTGCATATCGTCAAGTACATGGGCACTCTACTAATGAACGTAAGGCTTTGAGTAACAAAATTCAACATCTTAAGGATTGTGGTTCTCTTCCTTGTGTTGATGCACCTATTTCCTCTAATTGATAACGATCTTCATCTTATCATGTTTCTCATCACTATGTGGCATTGGTAGCTTTATGTGTCTTATGTGTCTTGCTCATTTCCATTCACGGTGGTATAATTTTAGGTGCAACCATATTTATCTCGGTAGCAACATAATAGTTCTTAGTGTTTATGTTTGTCTCTATAATTGGGGGGAAAGGATAACTAGTTTTGGGAGGTGTGCATTCTTTTCAAGGATCCCCCTTCCTCTCATTCTACTTAAAATACGAACATAGCAAGTATGTTGACATTTTAAGTGGGGAGCATATAGTCCCCCATTCATTGTTTTCATATTCTCTTCTTAGTGATGATAGCATAAATCTCCTAGGAAGTGCGATTATTACATTGACATTATTTTATTGGCATTATTTCATCTTGGCATGAGTTTCATTGATATTTTGACATTTTTTTGCTTCACTTTGTTCATAAAAGATGAATTTAGTGTAGCATTAGCATAACATATTGATCATGTTGTGGCACCTTATCAAAGTTATTAGGGAGTATACATTTTTGTATGGTTAACATATGGGAGCCTATAGACCTAACATGACTTTCCCATTGCCACTTATTTTACTTTTCTTGGGGGCTCACCTAGTGTATTTTGGACTGCACTAGCCCTTATGAGCATATTTTTCATGGCCACTGAGCATAACACAACTTGCTTTCCTATGGAGCCATGTTTTTCATAAGTGTTTTTTCATCCTTATGAGTGTATTTGATGGACGTGGCATAATGCAACTTGCTAGTTCATCTTTCTTTCCTCTTTGCATTAATTTTGACATTGTATGTTTGTGTATCTTGTCTTGTTGCTTCATATCATACATTCATGTGTGTCCCTTTGTGATTATATTGATTTGTCATGGGATCTTGATCTTGGGGGCTTGAAAAACCTCCTTGATCCTTATCATTGTATCCCATCAACATTTGTGCACTTGGACCTCTCTTGGCATATATTTGTCTACTTTATTGTGATTTTGAGCATAGGGCTCATCCTTTGACTAAAGTGGGGGCTGAATGTGGTGTAGAAAAATGCACAACTTTACACACTAGGTTTGGTCCCTTAATTAAAGTGGACTTAATTAAGCCTCTAATTGACCCAATTATACATTTAAAAGCCTAATTAATCCTATTTTTTGAAAGGGGAACCTACATTAAATAATTGCAAACATCAAATTAAACACCTTGAAAATTATGTGTCTTGGATTTAGGTCCTAGGACCCATTCACCCAAGGGTGAATGGGTTCCCTTTAGATTCCAAAACCCAATTTAAAATATGTTTTTGGTGGTATTTTAATGATCCCAATTCAAGTTTTAATTGCCAACTTTTGAATTCTAATTGTCGAGAAATTATAAAATCACCTATAAATACAAGTTCTTTTTATCAAATTGAAACTAGATTTGTATTGGGAGAACTTCTATGAGAAAATATTATTGTCAAGAGCATTCAAGATAAGATTTATCAGTATTCTACATCAACATTCAAGATCCTATCATGATATTAAAGTTATTTGCATTCATGCATGTTTTTGGATCTAACATTGTGATGTAGGTTTCAAGAATTCAAGCATCAAATCAAGTGTCAAATCAAGCATCCAATCAAGCCATTTCATGCAATATCTAATATTTGGAGAGATGTGTTAGACTTCAGTCCTTCCATTTATGCTTTCATTTCATCATTAGGGTTTAATTACCAAACTAGGGTTTAACCAAGGAAAACCCCTATTCACCAAAAACAAACAATTTTTCTCCTCTTTGTGTGTTTGCAGATTTACAGGTGGAGGATTGAAGATTGATCAAAAGTGTAATTTTTCAAAGTTGTCTTCAAATTTGTTAAGACACAAAATATTACTTGCAAAATTTATTTCCGACTTTGCAAAATAAGTGTGTAGCTAGTGACATTGCTACCAACTTAAAACATATTAGTTGATGCGTTGGTCATATTTTTGTTAAAAATAATCCTAATATAACAACTCCCATTGAACAACCAAAACATGAAATGAAACATAGATAATAGAAACCTCTTGGTGAGCCAATAGAGGTCGATTTCCATAAATTGGTCAAAGAAAATATGATCATTTTTCCATCTACTAAACCATTTGGTGAAAGTAAAACCAAGCCAAAATATTACAAGGAAATGAAATATTGTGAGTACCACAAAGATTAAAGGATATTAATACTAATAAATGTGTAAAATTAAAAAATTATGTCCAAGACCCCATTGAAAATAGGGATATTGAGATAAAAGGGGACACACCATTATCACCAAATACATAATTAGGGATATATCAAGACTCTTTTCCAAAGATTAAATGTGTCAATCACCAAACCAAATTAGTAATACTCATACTAAGAAATTCCATTATAATAAACATTCCTATACATATGATGTTGTGGTATGTCATATCCATCATTCTAAAATCAAATAGCTACAATCAAATAAAATCCATAGCTTGCGTTGTCACCACTAGAGGTAGAAAAGTCAATATCCATAGGCCTCTATTGCCTAATAATAAGGGTAAAAAAAACCTCATTGAGTAATTGGAGAAGACTCCAACACAAATATCAATCATGCAACTTCTCAAAAAATTAAATGTTCATAAAGATGTATTATATAAAGTCCTATAGGAGCCAAGATCACCAAAATGATATTGACCTATCACAATTGCATGATATTATGGGAAATCTATCCTCAAATAATCATCTTACATTTATCCAAAGTGATATTCCTTCCAAAAGTCCATCCAACAACCTTCCTCTATACATTGAAGTGATTGTCACCAAACACATAGTAAAAAAGGGTGCTAGTGGATAATGGGTTTGGTCTAAATATTTTTACTTGGAAGTTGATTCAACACTTTGGATATTCAAAAGAATATTTTAATTTTAAAATGATTACCATCAAAGCTTATGAAAATATAAAATGAGAGACTATTGGAATAATACATCTACTATTAAAATGTGGACTATCATACAACAAACCTTTTTACATGTCTTTGATCTTGATGATCCTTATAATATCCTCTTGGGCCATCCATATATCCATGAAATGAAATCCATACCCTTTACCTTCCAATAATGGATGTAAAATTCCCACACTTAGAAGTGGAAGCAATGGTCTGTTTTGATCCCCAACCTTTTCAATATTATAAAATGTTAGAAGGCCACTATAACAAATACTTGAAATGAATAATGTAAAATAGAGATTGCCTACCTTCACAAGGAATGTAACTAATAAAATGAGTTACCATCTTGGATAATAAAATTGGTATTGGTAACCATTTGGATCCTTGTGAGGAATATTCGAAGTGCTCCCAAGGTTGTGCAAATTTATTCCTTGCTATAGTTGCATTATGATTCTCTATCCACAACCCATCAATTATAACTAGTCTTGAAACCTTTGCAATGGCTTCTTCAAAATTTATCACTCTAAGAACCTTTATAGTAACTTCATTATTAACTAGAATTATTATAAATTGATGAGTAAGCTCTTCATTGTATCCATCTAGCCTTTGAAAATAGTCTAACCACCCTACCTATTAGAAGATAGGTAAGATTGTCTATTCATTTATGTTAAGAATTAGGTGTTGTACACCTTGAATAATTTTTATAATGTTTAATTTATTATTATGTGTGGTTCACCTAGGGGGACCTAGAAGTACGCGCATCACTAGGAGTTAAAATTCTTGGGGCCACTTTATGTTGTATGTAACATTGGGACATAATGTAAGTTACAAAAATGTATTTATTTAATGTTGGGGAAAGTAATTTAATAAATTACCCAATATTAAATGTGGGGTCATGGCTTTGTAATCTCATAGTTTTAGTCACATAGTTTTAAGTAATACCACTTGGTGTTTTTGTGTGATCTTGTTTGTATACAAGAAAACACAAGGGTAGTTGTGTAAGGTTGGCTAGCTGGGGTTTTGAGTATTTTTTGAGGAGTGCATATGTGAAGCATGGAATGGAATGTGTGGATTCATGCTTGGACACATGGATGATGCATTGGAGAGACTTGATGCTTCAGAGGTATTCATTATAACTCTTGTAATGTTTTATTGCTAAATAATAGATGAAGTATGGATGATTTTGGAGGCTGGGTTTTTCCCTCTTAAGGATTTTCTTAGGGTATATCTTGTGTCATCTTTTGATGGGTATGTTGTCTATTCTCTTGCATGTAGATTCTGAATACTTATTTATATTGCTTTCTCTTTTGGGTTATGTAGAAATTGCCATTAGATAGCTGCAAATTTCCTTTTCATTTGGTATTAGAGTCATGGTTGTGGTTGTATAACCCTAAGTCAAACAAATATTGTTTAAGTTTGAATTTGTGGTATTGCATGAGAGAATGAAAGAAATGAAAAGATATGAGGGTTTTGCAGGTTGTTCATTGTAGATATGAGGGTTTTGGGTTTGCTGTTATGATGGGTTGTTTACAGATTTGGGGTGAGAAATGTTGGGTCAAAAGGGTTTCTTGGATGTGCATTCAAATGAGGGTTTTATAGGGGAAGTGTTGTAGATGAACCCTTGGGACAAAATGGAACTCACTATTGGATCCCAGTTTGACGAGAAATAAAAAATGATATAAAACTTGACCTATTTTTTTATATATAGATTGCAGGAATCGGGTAGCACGACCCCCTATAAACTGCAGTGCGCCTGGTAAACTTTTTAACGTGACCGGCGGCGCTGGCGCGACACGCCCTCCGATACCACGGGGGTGGGGGAGACTAGACCTCGTGACCAACCTCCTGCAATAGGAAAGATTTAGCCAACCGAGCTAGGGCCCCAACCCATAAAACTTGACCTATTTTGCTCATTATGAAAAAATGTATTTTTTTGGCCATACAATCGTACGACTTGTAATTTTCATTTGTAGAAAAATAAATAAAAAGAAAAATCCATCGAGCTTTAAATTTTTTCTTGAAAATATTAAAAATTCTATAAAAAATAAAATAAAAATAAAATCAAATCGTGAGGGGGTTCGTAAAACCCCCAATACCTACGCTGACAGGTATTGCCAGTGGTATGTACCGCCTACGTTGACACTATCGGTTATGGCCAATAGTCACTGGGTCGATAGTACCCTACCACCAGTGGCCGAATAGCCCCCCATGTGGGGCTAAACAAATTTAAAATTTTAACCGCCACCCAATAAAATTAAATACACTAAAAACTTCTAAAGTTTGAAATTTTATATTTATTAAACCATATTTAAATGTGGTGTTGGGTCCATATGGGGGACAGAGGGGATTTTTTTTTAAAGGGAAAATTTAAATAATTTTAAAACTCATTTGGTATCTGCCACCCCTCTTTGGTGGCACCACTGATGGATTTCCAGCCTACCATCAGGCAACAACCAACTTTGTTACATAAGGCAGATTGGGCTACTTTTCTTCAAACATAAATAACTTTCACCTAGATTGTTAGTTTTTCAACTAATTATACTCATTAGAAAGTTCTCTCCATGCACTACACTTTGGTATAGTTTTGGTTTCCTTATTTTTCTATTTTGATCAATTTTTGGAGCATGAAAGGTTGATGTTCTTCATTTCAGAGTTTTGAGCATAAATTTTGCATACACAATCAATTTTTCAATTTTAAATAGGCGTTGGAGAGCATGCTCAGTTTACTTCATAGTGGTGCTAATATTTTCTTAGTTTGATGAGTTTGGAGAGTTGTGTACTTGTTTGAACACTTGTGGGTTCTTGAGATTCAGGGTGTGATTGCGTGAGCATCTGAATGAGTCAATAGATGAAATCTGGAGGGAGTACATGTTTTCATGTGTTTTTCATGATGGTACAGTTGATTATCATTTTGGTGCTTTCTAGTATAGGTTTAAAAGTTCTTTTCAGATTTGGAATTTGATGGTGACAAGTACATAGGTTGTCTTCAATTTTGAGGACATATTTGGACATGGTTTGGGACTTGGAATCACATGTGGGTGATAGTTGAGTGTAGGTACAACATTGGTGTTGATTATGGTGTCATGATTATGCAGGTATCCTTTTGCATTGACACAGCATAATCAGGTTTGTGGTGTTTGGTGGTGATTTAGTTTTGTGTTAGGAGGTTGTTTCTTATGTCCTAAATTCTTGTTTGGTTCCTTGACTATGGTACTTGGGTGTGGACATGTTTGGAAAATCAGATCTGAGGTTGATTTGGTGTTTGAGTCTTGATGTCTACAAGATTATATTCTTTGATATCTCAGTTTGTAGTTTACTATTTTGATGATGAGTTTGCATGTTTCAGTGATTGGATCTATGAGTTATGTGATTGGTAGGTATGTGCAACCTATTGATTGCAATGGCATGACTCAGATGTGGGATATCTATATACACCAGGTTTGATTCAACATTGTTACAAACTTTGTTAGTTGGCCTTGTTTGTGATCATTTGTACATTGGTATGTGTGCTTTGACATGAGAGGATGGATTAGTACTTGGATAGTTGGTTTTGGGACTTCAAGATTGATTTATCAATTTTTCATGGATATATTGGTTATATTTTCCAGTGGGAGATTTTGATAGTGATGGATTGGCGGTGTTGGATATATTCCTAATGGTTTGTTGGTGGTTGTATCTTTTTGGCTTGGAGATATTAGTTTCACTTGATGTTACTAAAATTTCAGTTGTGTGTGTAGATCTAGATGATCTTCATTTAAGAGATGGTTATCATGATGCCATATGTAGCTCGGTATCATAGTTTAGTGAGAGTTGTTGGTAGTGATGTGATTCATCATTGGTGATGTATGGTCTTCTTCATGTTGATTGGGGATATTGTCATCTTGGCATGCCATGGAGGAATTTTAGTCTTTGGTTGAGATTTCATGGCTTTTTCAGTTTTGACAAGTGTTTCTTTGGTTTA
This sequence comes from Sequoia sempervirens, assembly GCA_007258455.2. Lineage (NCBI taxonomy): Eukaryota > Viridiplantae > Streptophyta > Pinopsida > Cupressales > Cupressaceae > Sequoia > Sequoia sempervirens. Next base: position 414,532,080 of record VDFB02000015.1, read on the forward strand.
GAGAATGATTTTTTATTATGTCATGTTATACTCTTGATTACATGTTTAAAGCTTTGGCATGATGCAGGTTCTCTTGATACCATGATATGTTCATTGGAGGATATGATATCCTAGGAGGAGATGGTTAGATCATTTTGTCATGTGAATGTTCTTGATTCCTAGGTTGGATATGTGCATTGATCTTGTTTGGTTCTCTTTATATTGAGTACATGATCATTTTCTTGATTAATTTATGATGATGCTATGTTGTATTTGGAGTTTGGTATGGATTGATCAGTTATAGGTGCTCATGGATACACCGAGACTTAGGTGAGGCTTGGAGTTCTCTTATGGTTAAAGACATGTTATTGAGATGGCTAATTTTGATGAGATTTCAGTAGGAAGTTCAAGGAGCTTACACCTTGGTTGGACGTGAGTCCAACATGGACCTATGAGGAGAGTGTTCTTGGATGAGTCATGATGACTTGGGTATCTTGGAGGAGAATTCTCATTCCCCACTCCTGGTCTAGTCGATGGATTATCACTTGAGATGTATTGCCCATTATTTCTTTCAGGTGCATTATGTTTATGCTTTGTCTTCTTATGCATATAGATCTTGAGCTATAAATATTTGGTTTTAGAGGGTTCATTTGAGGAGTGTTGGAATGTTTATCTCCTTATTCATTGTGAGTACATTCTTTGATGTTGAGTTTAGGAGATGTATTGGGCTGATTTCCTTCTTTGGGAATGGTTACATTGAGTTTGATCTTCTTGTTTTGAGAGGCTTACATCTATGTTAGTTACACGATACATATGTTATGTTTGATATTTGATCTTGGTGATTGAATAGTTTGGTGTTGTGATGGATTTTCTTTTGGGGTATTGCGGAGGAGATCACATTTGACACAATTAACATTTAGAGGTGTATGTAGAAAGAATTTCTAAAGGTGTATGATGTGCACTATTTCTCTCTTTGGTCTTGGTTATCTTCATGGATGTTTGGTTTCACATTAAATTGGTTTTAAGATTTGGTTGGAGCTATTGTGATCACTAGAATGTGGTAATTTGTTTTCACTTATGTTGTTCCAGGGCGATGACATGGAGGTTCCTTTATCTCTTTCCTTTGTTGGGTGTGGAGAACATGGGAGAGATATGTCAACTTGTGGTGAGAGTTGTTCTTACAGGTTATTAATTTATAGGTTTTGCATATCATTGTGGACGTTCCTTGGTACTATATGATGTTGTTTACACCTTCTATGCGATGCTATTGGTAGCCTTGGTATGCCTTGATAATTTTAAGATTTGCATTAACCATTTAGTGGGAGTTCCTGGATGTGTATGTTCTTCATTGACAGGTTTGCACATGGAGCTTGTGATTGTGGTTTATGGGTGTATATATTGATGGCGTGAGTTTACTAGATGTTTTTGTATACCTTGGAGGTATGTATAGTTGGATATGTTAGCACTTGTTATGGGTTATATTTCAGCTATGGTTAGTGTATCTTGATAGCTGCTAGTGCATATTGATGCCTTTGGATTGAGTGTTTGCGTTTGGGATATTAGTTGAGACAAGACTTATGCTTTGTTATGAAAGATTGTGTGGATTCTCTTTGGATGGTTTCTTATCTTTGTGCATTGACATGATGGAGGATGAGATCATTCATGCTTGGGATGGTGGTCACCTTGTTTCTTGTTATCTAGGTATCTTGATGGAGCACATGGAGCACTTTAATTCCTTGATGGTATATGTCGCTATAAGGATTGTTCCCTTGTTCATGTTTTGAGGTTACTTGTTACCCCTTATGCAATGTATACAACAAGTGGGAGAATGTTAGGAATTAGGTGTTGTACACCTTGCATAATGTTTATAATGTTTAATTTATTATTATGTGTGTGGTGCACCTAGAGGACCTAAAAGTACATGCATCACTAGGAGTTAACATTCTTGGGGCCACTTTATGTTGTATGTAACATTGGGACATAATGTAAGTTATAAAAAAAAAATTATTTAATATTGGGGGAAAGTAATTTAATAAAGTACCTAATATTAAATGTGGGGTCATGGTCTTTTAATCTCATGGTTTTAGTCACATGGTTTTATGTAATACAACTTGGTAGTTTTGTGTGAGCTTTTTTGTATAAAAGAAAACACAAGGGTATTTGTCTAAGGTTGGATAGTTGGGGTTTTGAGTCTTTTTTTGAGGAGTATATATGTGAAGCATGACATGGGATGTGTGGATTCATTCTTGGACACATGGAGGATACATTGGAGAGGCTTGATGCTTTAGAGGTATTCATTGTAACTCTTGTAATGTTCTATTGCTGAATATTAGATGGAGTATGGATGATTTTGGAGGTTGGGATTTTCCCTCTTGAGGGTTTTCCTAGGGTATATCTTGTGTCATATTTTGATGGGTATGTTGTCTATTCTCTTGTATGTGGATTTTGAATACTTATTTGCATTGATTTCTCTTTTGGGTTATGTAGAAATTGTCATTAGATGACTGCAAGTTTCCTTTCAATTTAGGATATTGTGTGATCTATAGTTTCTCTATGAATAATTTATTCTCCCATTATATTACAGAGAGCTATAAAAGGTAGCAATTATTGTGAAAGTATTACTAACCTTTTCCTCTTATGTTGTAGTGAATCTATTACCGGATGTTACTTGTAGCTCTTTTCCTTTAGCTATTGGTAACTTCTTTTGAGTGGTTTGTTTTAAAATTGGTCTTAGTTTTTAGTAGGTGAACTAAAATGGTCATAATTTTTTGAAAAAATATGACAAGTTAGGTTGTAAGGTTTAAGAGCTCATGAATTTGTGGGTACAATAACCCTAAGGTGGAAACTTTGGGTAATCACAATATCATTATTATCTAGTCATTTTCATTAACTGCATGGTTAGGCCAAGTGTTCCAACCATCCCCCAATCGAGTCACTTGTCCATAAGTGACATGGAGTAGTTGGAAATAAGGGGTGATTGGTAGGGACTATGAAAAATTTGTTGGATCTCAATTGTGTTTATGGTATGTCCTTGATGACAAAATCTCTTTCAGTTGGTTCTCTTTGGTGATCTGTCTCTGTTTGGATCCTTATGATTTATTATGACACTTCTTTGATGTCTCTTGGCTATTACAGAAAGTTATTTGTTATGATTCAAATTTATGGTGATGAGATTTCTGGTTCATGTTATGAATGCTATTTCTTTGACTGATAGAGTTTGATAGATGGCTTCTTTGTCAGGATGGTTCTCTTTGCATATCAGGTGTATTTCACATGACTACATTCTTTGAACTCACATTTTTAAAGGAATTACAGTTACCTTGATTCTGACATCTCATTTGTCTAATGGTATTAGTTGTTTCTCTTTCGGGCTTACACATATCAGAGTGAAAATGGTAGGGTCTCTGATTCTTTTTGAAATGTCTGTGTTGCCTATCGACAAGACATTTCTGATGTTATGTCGATTGAATTTAACATATAGGCTGCAGTCGACAAGACCTCTTTTTGTGTTTCAGCGACTGAAAGTGATCTCTATTGGCATATGTTATTCCATCGGTATGTGGTCACAGCGAATTTGTTATGTCACATCGACTGCCATTGAAAAATTGCATATCGGTAAGAGGTTGGTATTATCTTAGCGACTCAGAGTGGATAAAGTTTTTTTGGCCAAACATAAAGTAATCTCCAAGAGGGCTCCTTGACATTGATATGTCTCGGCAATGCATAAATCAAAAGGAAAATTTTAGAATGAATCATGAGCATCAAAGAAAGGTCTTGCGAGTTCGATTTGTTACATCGATTGACAACATAAAGGTAGACATTTTGGTAAGAGCTAGGGTTTTCGGCGTGAGGTCTCGGCGAGTGACCTCTAGTCTCGCCGATGGAATACATAAAAAGACTTTGTCGGCATAAGTTCTGACCTGTCTCAACGACTCACAAGATGGGGGGTGATCTTTGGTGAAAAAAATCTTATCTGTATGAAGTCTCCCCGAGAGCGATAGGTTATGGTGACAATGTGTATTCAAGTGACTTTCGAAAAAACTTTATGAAGTCTACAAGAGGTCTCTCCGATATCGTTTGGTCACAGCGATAGTGAATGAAACTAAAGGGCATCTCAGTGAGAAGTTTCCTTATGTCTCAGCGAACGAATAATACTCTAAGGAAGCCCATCGATGAAACATGATGCATTCGTTATGTCTTCTCCCCGACTCTGATGTGTCACAGCGAAAGCGATAACTAAGGGGATTGTCTGGCGTTAAAGTTGCCTTCGGCATAACATTACAACAATGGAAAAGGAGAGATTAGGGAAAAGATGAAATTCATTATTGTTTCTGTAATGAATGGTATGGCTGCTAATGATTGGTGCACCTCACTGGCTGGAAGCTCGATAGTGGTTGAAGGAAATCGTGGCAGCAACAAATTATGTTTGATATTCATGCGTTTCATATTGCACTTACTGGTTTGTATTCACCATTTTAAGGCTCTCTGCATTTCAGTTACGAATGTGGCAAATGATGCCCTGACTGAGTATTGTCATTCATGCATTGGAGGTTATGATTTTATGTGGTGGACAGTTGTGCTTTCTATGTTGTAAAATGAACTCATAAGTTACAGATTTGTTGAGAACGGCTCTTAGCTGGGTTGGTTGTTCTGCGGTTACTCCTTAAGACAGTTACCTTTTTGGCAGATGTTTAAATAGAAGCAGAAAACTCTTTTCTGTAGCTGTTGTAATTCTGAGATTATCATTCCTTGGCTGTATGAAAATGTATGGATAAAACTCTGCAATAAAATCTGAATAACAAGATGCAGAGATGTTGTAAATTTCTTCTCTATATAGTATTTTAGGGATTCAATTATTGAATCTTTAAGGTATTTTGTAGACTAGAAAATAGAGAAACATGTGCTTAACTGAAAACAGAGAAATCCTCTGAGTCATTATTATTGTTCAAAACATAATTTGAGGGGTTGGTACTCCTTGAGTGGGTGCTCAAAAATCAGCCTATAAGGCATTGTGAACAGTTGTTTAAAAAGATTAAGCCTGCAAGGCATTTCGGGAGTGGTTTTTATACCCCAGGAGGGTTTTCCACTCGACAAAATCTTTTGTCTCTTTGTTCTTCTGTGTGCTCTCTACTTTACAGTGTTAATGTTGTTTCTGTTCACTGTTGGGATCATTACTTTTCTCAATTCTGTTTATGAATGATTACATTCAACTCATGAATGTTTTAATTAGAGTAATATTGAGATCAAATCTGAGCTATGTTTTTGAATTTTCAAAAATTGGTCAAATCTGTTAAGACACTGATTCACCCCCCCGTCTCAGTGTCATTTTAACTCCAACAATTGGTATCAGAGCGTAGGGTCCTCTGAAAGGTTTTAATCACCTTGGATTGATCTTGGTCTTGGAGTTTGTTTTAAATGGCACATTCTCAAGACGATGCCTCTGTAACTAGAGATTCGTTATTTGATGGAACATATTATGTGTTCTAAAGAATAAGAATGGAAGATTTTCTTGTTTCTTTTGATGTTGATGTTTGGAGCATTATTTTAGAAGATTACAATGTACCGGCCACTATTCCCACTGATGCTGCTGAAAATAAGAAGTATGAAACAAATGCTAGAGCTAAGCATGCCATCTTGTGTGGGTTAACTAAAGATGTGCTCATTAAAGTCATGCATTGCAAATCTGCTCATGGAATCTGGGAAAAACTTGAAACTATATATCAAGGGAATGAGAAAGTCAAACTGTCAAAAATCATTACACTCAAACATCAGTTTGAGGAGTTGAAAATGAAGGATGATGAAAAAGTGGCTAAATATTTCCTAAGAGTTGATGAAGTTGTCAATGCAATGAAAGGTCTAGGTCAAGATGTTAATGAATTTGATGTTGTCACAAAGGTTGTTAGAACCTTACCATCCAAATTTGAATCTAAGGTTTCAGCCCTAGAAGAAAAGAAACACTCTGATAAACTTACCTTAGACAGCCTGCAAGGAATACTTACTGCCTATGAAATGAGAATTAGCAAAAACAATTCATCAGGCCTTTAACACTAAAAAGAAAGAAAAGGTCGAAGTCAGTGAATCAGAGTTGTCTGATTCTAAAGAATCCCATTTTGTTAGAAGATTTAAAAAGGGATCAGGAAAATATAAGGGAAAACTTCCCTTTAAATGTTTTAACTGTGGAAAAATATGTCACTTTGCTGCAAAGTGTCCCTATGATGATCAAATTTGTGACAACGAGACAAGTGAAATACAACCTAAGAAGAAGGCCTTCAAACCTAAACGAAACTTCAATTTCAAAAAGAAGAAAAGTCTGTTTAGTAAGGATGAATCTGATATTGAGTTTGAAGATTCATCAGTTGAAGAAGATGAAACTTTGTTCATGGCTGAAATTACTCAACAAAATGATTCAAACACCACTGATATTGAAGAAGGTGAAGTAGATCTTGAAAGTGAGCTGAAATGTGCTTTACAAGAGGTCAAAAAACTCAAAAAACAAGTTCTTGCTCAAGAACATAAACCAGATCAAGAAATGGTCTCTCTGAAAACTCAACTTGAAGAAGCTAAAAGAGTTGAAGACTATCTTCGAGAGACTGTAAGCTGCAAAGATCAAGAGATTCAAAAACTGGAACAAGAAGTAGTCTGTCTTAGGAAGGAAATTGAAAAATATGAAAGCACTCTAAAACTGAATGAGATGCTCAGCAAGCAGAAGATGTACAAAGATAAAACTGGTATTGGTTTTGAAAAGGGTGAATGCTCAATTGACCATGCAAAACAAAACCCCTCTTTTGAAGTCAAAGGTTCTAGTTCAAATCACTCAGAATTTAATAAGGATCATGGTCAGTCTTTAAGAGGTAATAGATCTTCATACAGAGTCAATCCTTTCTTCTATGGTTATTTTTTTTTCTACAACAAATTTGGCCATAAGGTGAACACATGTAGGCTTATGAATCCTAAAATTCCCAGGTTTGGTCTTAGGAAACACTATGGTTTTGTTAGACAGATCAGATGTTTTAAATGCAATGCTTTGGGACATTTTGTCAAACAGTGCAGAACTGATCTGCAATCGAAACAACAGAAAATTAAAAAGGTTTGGAAACCTAAGACTGTTAACAACATTGAGAAAACTATGTTGGTTCAAACTGCTTTTCATTCCAAGAAAAAGGACTTATGGGTCCTGGACAATGGATGTTCTAACCATATGATTGGTGACAAGGATAAGTTTATAAATCTTGAAGATTATGTAGGTGGTTATGTTAAGTTTGGTGATAACTCTGGTATTCAAATTAAAGGTAGAGGTTCACTTCTTCTGAATGAAGACACTCCTATCTATAATGTGTACTATGTGGAAGGTCTCAAGCACAATCTTCTAAGTGTTAGTCAAATCTGTGATAGTGGTTATCATGTTCTTTTCAATTCGCAGGGATGTGAGATCAAGAACAAGCTAGGGAAGGCTGTTGCAGCTGGGAGGAGGACAAAAGGAAATGTGTACAATCTTCTTGACACATCAAGCAATGACAATAATCAAGGTATGTGTCTAATGGGCCAAATTGAAGAGAATTGGTTATGGCATAAAAGATTAGGACACATAAACTTTGAAAATCTGGTTAGAATTAGTAGAAATCAGAATGTTAGAGGTCTACCAGTTCTTAGCAAGCCAGAAAACTCTGTGTGCAAAGAATGTTTAAGTGGTAAACAGACTAAAATCAGCTTCAAAACAAAAGAACATTCTTCTTCAAAACCTTTACGCTTGTGCATACTGATTTATGTGGACCAACCAGAACAAGGTCTATTAATGGTGAAAGGTACTTTATGTTGTTTGTGGATGATTATACTAGAATGATATGGGTCACATTTCTTAAGCACAAATCAGAAGCCTTTGGAAGGTTCAAAATTTTCCGTAAAATGGTTGAAAAGGAATCTGATATGAAACTTAAATGTCTGCGATCTAACAAAGGAGGTGAGTTCACTTCTCAAGAGTTTATTGATTACCGTGAACAACACGACATTAAAAGATAGTATGCTGCAACAAAAACACCTCAACAAAACGGGGTAGTTGAACGTAAGAATAGAACTGTAAAAGAAATGACTAGAACCATGCTAGATGAAGCTAAGTTGACTGATATGTATTGGAAAGAAGTTGTTCATACAAATGTATACATTTTGAATAGAGTGCAGCTTAGGGTGAAATCTAAACACACTCCTTATGAACTTTGGTATGGAAAAACTGCTTCTGTCAAACACTTTAAATTTTTTGGAAGTAAGTGTTTTATCAAGAAAGATGATGATAACCTTGGGAGCTTTCAATCAAAGAGTGATGAGGGTATCTTTTTGGGATACTCAACTCACAACAAAGCTTATAAATTCCTTAACAAAAGGCTTAATAAGATTGTTGAAGTTGTTAATGTAAAATTTGATGAAAGACCACATTTGTATGCTGAATCTCTGCAGGATAATGAGGAAGAAAAACTTGAAATTGAAATAATTTCAGAAGGAGATGAAACAACAAAGTCTGTTACTGAATCAACAAGCCCTAAAAATAAAAAAACAAGTCCTGAAAAGGTTGCATCAAATGCTCCTTTGAAAACTCTAGCTATATATCACCCCAAAGATCAGATTATTGGGGATAAAAATGCAGGAGTTCAAACTAGAAGAAAGATTGTAGAATCTGATGAAAAGGCACAAATTGCTTTCTGTCTAGTTACTCAGTTTGAGCCTAAATTTTTTAATGAAGCTCTCACAGACTCATGTTGGCTTAATGCTATGTAGGAAGAAATTGATCAAATTGAGAAAAATCAAACTTGGGAGTTAGTCCCAAGACCAGATGACAAGAATGTCATTGGAGGCAAATGGATTTACAGAAATAAGCTTGATGAAAATGGTAATGTTATTCACAACAAAGCAAGATTTTTCTGCAAAGGCTATGCTCAACAAGAAGGTATTGATTTCAGTGAAACCTTTGCACCCGTTGCTAGATTAGAATCCATCAAAATATTCTTGGCTTATTCTATTTATAAAAACTTTATTATTTATCAAATGGATGTCAAAACAACTTTTTTAAATGGCTATTTAGATGAAGAGGTCTATGTTGAACAACCTGAAGGATTTATGTGCAAAGATAAGCCTGATCATGTTTACAGATTGAAAAAGGCTCTCTATGGCTTAAAACAAGCACCTAGAGCTTGGTACTCTATGCTGGACAGTCATTTGCTTTCAAATGGGTTTGTTAGAGGAGGTGTAGATAGCAATCTTTATGTTAAAACTAAAGGTTCTGATATTCTGGTTGTTGAAATTTACATTGATGACACTATCTTTGGCTACAACAATGTTACATTGAGTAAAAAATTCTCTCAGCTAATGGAATCTGAATTTGAAATGTCATTATTAGGAGAATTAAATTTCTTCTTGGGTCTTCAAATCTCTCAACATGAAAATGGAATATTTCTTTCTCAAACCAAGTATGCTAGAGAGATGCTTAAGAAATTTCAGATGGATGAATGCCATCCAGTTAGCACTCCAATGGTTACTGGATGCAAACTTACTAAGGTTGATGATTCTCCTGATACAAATCAAACTGAATTTAGATCAATGATCGGCAGTCTTTTATATTTAACCGCCTCTAGACTTGACATTATCCAAGCAGTTTGCACTGTTGCACGGTTTCAGGCATCATCTAAAGAATCCCATGTCACTGCTGTTAAAAGGATTTTTAAATATATTCAGGGCACTCTTGATTATGGTCTTTGGTATCCTAGAAGCAATGATTTCTCCTTGATTGCTTATACTGATGCTGATTGGGTTGGTTGTTTGGATGATAGGAAAAGCACCAGTGGTGCTGCATTCTTTCTTGGTGATCGTTTAGTTGCTTGGCACAACAAGAAACAAGTATCTGTTTCTCTTTCTACTGCTGAAGTAGAATACATTGCTGCCACTTCATGCTGTACTCAAGTTCTTTGGATGAGTCAGACTCTTTCAGATATGGGTATTGATGTTTCTAAACCTGTTTCCATTCTTTGTGATAATACTAGTGCGATAAATATTTCAAAAAATCTTGTTATGCACTCTCGCACTAAACATATTGCTATCAAGTTTCACTTTCTTCAAGAAAAGGTTTTGGCTAATGAAGTCTACTTACAGTTTGTTGGATCTCAAGATCAGGTGGCTGATATTTTTACCAAGCCTTTAGCAAAAGAGTTATTTGAAAGGCTGAGACTTCGATTAGGAGTTATCTCTCAATCGTTACTTCACTAAATCTCCAAGCTACTGCTTAGGGGGAGCATGTTATATGTTTTGATTCACTTAAAGCTCTCCTACAATCTTGGTTGCTACACTGGTACTCTTTTTTGCAGCTGTTTCTCATGATATTTTGGTTGGCTTCTCAGTTGTGTTATGGCAATGCACATTTTCTTCTATTCTTTTCCTTGTGGCAAAAAGGGGGAGAGTCATTTGTGTTTTGCCATCAAGGACAAAGGGGGAGTTTGTTGGATCTCAATTGTGTTTATGGTTTGTCCTTGATGACAAAATCTCTTTCAGTTGGTTCTCTTTGGTGATCTGTCTTTGTTTGGATCCTTATGATTTATTATGGCACTTCTTTGATGTCTCTTGGCTATTACAAAAAGTTATTTGTTATGATTCAAATTCATGGTGATGAGATTTCTGGTTCATGTTATGAATGCTATTTCTTTGACTGATAGAGTTTGACAGATGGCTTCTTTGTCAGGATGGTTCTCTTTGCATATTAGGTGTATTTCACATGACTACATTCTTTGAACTCACAGTTTTTAAAGGCATTACAGTTACCTTGATTCTGACATCTCATTTGTCTAATGGTATTGGTTATTTCTCTTTCGGGCTTACACATATCAGAGTGAAAATGGCAGGGTCTCCTCGATTCTTTTTGAAATGTCTGTGTTACCTATTGGCAAGACATTTCTGATGTTATGTCGATTGAATTTAACATACAGGTTGCAGTCGGCAAGACCTCTTTCTGTGTTTTGGCGAATGAAAGTGATCTCTATCGGCATATGTTATTCCGTTGGTATGTGGTCATAGCGAATTTGGTATGTCACACCGACCATCGTTGAAAAATTGCATATCGGTAAGAGGTTGGTATTATCTCAGCAACTCAGAGTGGATAAAGTTTTTTTGGCCAAACATAAAGTAATCTCCAAGAGGTCTCCCCGACATTGATATTTCTCGGCGATGCATAAATCAAAAGGAACATTTTGGTATGACTCATGAGCATCGAAGAAAGGTCTTGCCGAGTTTGATTTGTTACACCGACTGAAAACATAAAGGTAGCCATTTCGGTAAGAGCTAGGGTTTTCGGCGTGAGGTCTCGACGAGTGACCTCTGGTCTCGCCGATGGAATACATAAAAAGACTTTGTCAGCATAAGTTCTGACCTGTCTCAACGACTCACAAGATGGTGGGTGATCTTTGGTGAAACAAAATCTTATCTGTATGAAGTCTCCTCGAGAGCGATATGTTACGGTGACAATGTGTATTCAAGTGAATTTCGACAAAACTTTATGAAGTCTACAAGAGGTCTCTCCGATATCGTTTGGTCACAGCGATAGTGAATGAAACTAAAGGTCATCTCGGTGAGAATTTTCCTTATGTCTCAGCGAACGAATAATACTCTAAGGAAGCCCATCGATGAAACATGATGCATTCGTTATGTCTTCTCCCCGACTCTGATGTGTCATAGCGAAAGTGATAACTAAGGGGATTGTATGGCGTTAAAGTTTCCTTCAGCATAACATTACAGCGATGGAAAAGGAGAGATTAGGGAAAAGATGAAATTCATTATTGTTTCTGTAATGAATGGTATGGCTGCTAATGATTGGTGCACCTCACTAGTTGGAAGCTCGACAGTGGTTGAAGGAAATCGTGGCAGCAACAAATTCTGTCTGATATTCATGCATTTCATACTGCACTTACTAGTTGGTATTCACCATTTTAAGGCTCTGTGCATTTCAGTTACGAATGTGGCAAATGATGCCCTGACTGAGTATTGTCATTCATGCATTGGAGGTTATGATTTTCTGTGGTGGACAGTTGTGCTTTCTATGCTATAAAATGAACTCATACATTACAGATTTGTTGAGAATGGCTCTTAGCTGGGTTGGTTGTTCTACTATTACTCCTGAAGATAGTTACCTTTTTGGCATATGTTTAAATAGAAGCAAAAAACTCTTTTCTATAGCTGTTGTTGTAATTATGAGATTATCATTCCTTGGCTGTATGAAAATGTATGGATAAAACTCTGCAATAAAATCTGAATAACAAGATGCAGAGATGTTGTAAATTTCTTCTCTATATAGTATTTTAGGGATTCAATTATTGAATCTTTAAGGTATTCTATAGACTAGAAAATAGAGAAACATGTGCTTAACTGAAAACAGAGAAATCCTCTGAGTCATTATTATTGTTCAAAACATAATTTGAGGGGTTGGTACTCCTTGAGATGGGTGTCTCAAAATGAGGGGTTGGTACTCCTTGAGTGGGTGCTCAAAAATCAGCCTATAAGGCATTGTGAACAGTTGTTTAAAAAGATTAAGCCTGCAAGGCATTTTGGGAGTGGTTTTTATACCCCAGGAGGGTTTTCCACTCGGAAAAATCTTTTGTCTCTTTGTTCTTATGTGTGATCTCTACTTTACAGTGTTAATGTTGTTTCTATTCACTGTTGGGATTATTACTTTTCTTAATTCTGTTTATGAATGATTACATTCAACTCATGAATGTTTTAATCAGAGTAATATTGAGATCAAATCTGAGCTATGTTTTTGAATTTTCAAAAATTGGTCAAATATGTTAAGACACTGATTCACCCCCCCCTCTCAGTGTCATTTTAACTCCAACAAAATTAGGTTAAAGGTATAATAATAATTAATAAATTTAATAAAGAACTAATTTAATGTAAACTTCATTAAATGTCATGTAAAAATTAATTATTAATAAAATAAATAAAATTTAAATTTAGTACAAGAGCCTTTATTACTAAAATTTAATGATTTATTCAAAAAAATCATGGATGTGAGAGGAAGAAAATGATTGATGTTAATTTTGAACTATAAATGACATTATGTTGTGGGTTATTGATGGAATGGAATGACTTGCAACTCATAGGAAATATGGTGGAAATTAATGGTGGCCAAAAAGAGGAGCCAATAAGTTGACCAAATGGGACTAATGAACTGTAGGTAAGCAATGGTGAAAAAATTGATAAAACATTGTGATGAGATTGATATGTACTAAATATGTAACTCACGTAGTGGCTACATGGTGGTCTATAATAGTAAGGAGAGAATAGTACTAGATGTAACACATAAGGTTGCAAAAAATATATGGTTGGAGTTGGTGAATAATAAGAGTGGTTGTAGGTTGGCCTATAGTAGTAGTGTAGAAAGAGATCACTAATAGTAATGTTGATGACCAAATTGATACAGTTCAACATAGTAGAATAATATTACTCTACCTCTCTTGAAAATATAACATATCTAAGTTTTATTATCTCCAAGGTCTCTATAGTTGGGTCTCAACTCTATTGGATGGATCAATGTTCAATTGTGGTTTGTTTTTTCAAAGTTACTTTGATGGTTTACAAACTTTAGAACAAGTTTCTCCCCCAAATGTTTATTTTCTTGTGGGTTATATATTTTTCTTTCTTTCTTTGATTTTTTGATTTTAAAGTTTTATGCTAGTCTAATAGAAGAGATTGTAAGAAAAAATGTAAAAAGGATTAGGTTAATAAGAGATAAACTATATGAATGGTTTGATCTTAAAATTTCAGCTTTTATGCAAAAAAAACTAAGAAATTAATTTTAAAAACTTGCAATATCATGATCAACATCTGTTCAATCTAAGTGTGATCTTCAAAGGATTTTAAAGGAACAAAAGTGTATTAATTAGATTACCATATTCCACATGCAAATCTAATGTAAACTTCAACAACTCAATAATATATTCTCAATTCAATGTTCTCAAACTTTATAGATTCCAAAGCATAATAGTAGATAAGTGCACTCTACCATTCTAAATAAAAACAACACTTAAATAAGATATGATCTTTATCAATTTCAAAAAAATTGACTACACTAAAATTTAACCTTCTTCTCCAAAGTCCTTCATCTAATAACCATTAACAAAAATAAATGCTAACTAGTGTATCTCACAAAATATATATCAAAAGAGTCAACCCCTTTAAATATATGATGCCTCATTTTATAGATAAAAAGAGGAGCTAAAAATAACTATTTTTCATGCATTATCTATAGTAAATTTTTTTATGTAGATGCTTGTATCTTTATATTATTCCAAACATAATTCTCTAACTCTACTTTTGAATAGTTAAGTCATGCATCACATTGTATAAGTCCATGCATAATCCCGAACTATCCCTTGACCATGCCTAGAATATATGAACCACTTTAAAAGTTGAGTGGGACCCATTTTACATCAAGTATTTATTGAAATAAAAATAAAAGAATAAATAAAAATGAATGTCTCAACATGCTAAAAATAGAAAGTTTTTCTTGGCACCAAAATTTATTCAAATTTTAAATATATTTCTAAGTCTTTTGCTTCTACATGTAATCACTGTATATTTTCAAATATTTTTTATAAATAACACCATCAAGACCATCCAACCAATCTATATTGAACTTAGTCTTCATATATTTTTGGAAAAAAATCAATCTAATTACTCATAGCCATCAACTATTTATCAAAACCTCTAAAATATGACTTGAGATGCATAAATTGATCTAATGAGTCTTCATCTAGTTTGTGCCTCAGTTCATAAACCCTACCTTTCACAAATTTCTATATCTCCTATATTAGTTCTACTTCATGCTTTCCTATATCAACTAGTTTGGGACTGATTATTGAACTTATAAAATCTTCCAAATTGTCCCTAAATACATTTAGTTCTTCTTGGTCTTTAGGAATTCACTTATGTACCAAGATATCAAATCCCTCCTAAAGGTTATTAATTTAATAGTTTTATCAATAAAATCTAAGTTACTAGGCTAAAAAATTCCGTTGGACACTAGAATTCTTGAGGAGAAATTTTGTTTCTCTTATCAGAGGAAAATTATTCTCATATGCATCATCTTCATTCTTCATGATTTCTAGGAAATTTCCCATTATTTGATCTAACAGATAACTTTACTTATACAATTTGTACCCATAACCAATCTATTTACATACTTTAACAAAAAATGTATCTATCTAATTATCTAGAGATTTCTATTTCTATTTCATCTCCCGTAGGGTGTCAAATTTTTATTTTGAAATAAAAATTGGTACATCTATTGGAGTACCTTCTTGATAACAACATGAGTGATTTGGGGTTTGATAAAATATTTGAGTTGTTGTAATTGTTCCTTGATCTCCCTTTTAGTTTTTTGATCTTTTTCTACTCTGAGCTTCAAGGACTCAACAACTCTGTCCAAGGAGGCCATGTCTTCTTCCCTTGTTAGTTTTCCCAGCTTAATTAGAGTAACTTGGAAGACCTAGGGTGTCATATCTTGAGCATTCTTGTCGATCATAAGAGTTGCAAGTTTATCAACCATTTCTTTATTTTGATTCATCCTAATGGATGATGAGGTCTTGGGTTTCTTCTTTGGTTTTTCCTTGTCAATTATTGTTTTTACAACCTCCAAGTCTAGGGGTTTTATCTCAACATTCTTTCTTCTTGCAAAAAAATCCAATTTCAAACAAGTTGGGCTTGTAGTGACATTGTGCATTAAAGTAGTGGTCATTGGTTGTTGGTGTTGTGGTGGAATTTGGGGAGTTTGCATCTATTATTAATCATGAGAGGTTTTTGAACTCTACTCCTACTGAGCAACTTGTTCTTGTGATGTTTTTTTTTTTGTTAATCTCTAACTCTGCACTTGTTGAGAAACCTCTTGTGAAACTTTATTATGTTTGGAGGAGATTGAGAAGATTGCAAAATTTATTCCCCCCTCATTAATTTTTCTTTAATTTCTTTTCTTAGTTTGGTAGCTACACCCCTTGTCTCTACTTTGTCCTCCTTCCTTACTTTTGAAGTAAATGGTGTAGTAGAAATTGGTGTTCCCAGAGGTGTCCTTATAGGAGAGGGAGTCCTCTCAAAAGAGGGAGAAGATGGAAACTCTACTATCCCTAGCTTATCATTGAGAAGTGATGAAGCTAGCATTACTACATCATACCTAAATTTTTTTTCTACTTTTCCATTGGGATCATAGTCTACCCGTGCACATACCACAAATGGGCTAGTAACTAAAGACAAAAGGAAATTGAACTCTAAAATTATATTTTTTTATAATTTTTTATGAGATTCTATGATTTTATTAGAAAATTCAAGTAGAATGACCTCATTACTACAAAATATTGGGAGTAGGAATGATGATCTAGAAAAACCTACAATTTTGATGTATGAAAATTTAGGGAATTGGATGAACCAATGTTCCCATCCGATTATTAATTGCTTGGCTTCAGATAAAATTTTGATGGTGCCATCCTTAGCTAGCTTGTTCAAGATGGGGAAAATGAAAAAAATCATTAACCATCTAAAAAAAATTATGGGATTCTTTAAATAGCTAGGTATAAAATTCCCATACTCTTTGCTATCCATTCCCTTCCCCTATGATAAGTTGTTCTCTCCACACAATATGAAAGGATGCAAGAATTTATCAAGGGTCTACATACCCTCTTCTTCTACCTTGACTGAATATAGACCAGTCTTTATAATATTTTTGTTATATAATACAAAATAGAAAGCTACTTTGATGTCTTTTTTTCCTTTGCTCCTCCTCTTAATTACATGAAGTTGGCAATAAATCATGTTGCTATATCCACTACTACAACCAGTACATGAATAGCAAGAGAAACTCCATCTGCAAAGCATGTAGCAGAAACTGAATGCAGATTTGGTGCCTTCACTGGAGTTGGGAGGCATCCTAATAGCTATTGAGAGCGATGTTCTTTCCGTAAAAACCATTGAGAGTGTTGTTCTCCATTATGACTACCAGAGTGTAACTACTTGTAGAATGTGTTTGAGCAAGTCACTGGCTATCTAAATTGACATAACACTAGAGTTGTAGCCCATGTCAGAAAATTTGAGGATTTTAACATCCTCTTTCATTCTATAGTGGTTAAAATCACTTCAAACATTCTTTTTTTGCTAGTGTATTCCCAACCTGTGCCAAAGTGGGAGCTTTGGAACAGGGTATGGACATCCATTAAACCATAATGTAAGGATGATTATTATTAGATATTACAATAGGAAAGCCTTGTTAATTTCTTATAACCTAGCTACAGATTAATTGCGCAATAAATTCATAGAATATAATCAAATATCTAATTTATAACAATTAATACACTAGGTTAAATAACAACTGATAACAATAGAAGCAAAAAATAACAAGAAGCCAATCATAGATACACAATAACATAGAATTACCTAGGAAACCTCATTGTGGGGAAAAACGTGCAAATGTTGGATCTTCTATTCAACCTAACAACAAAATTTCTTTTCGAAAATACAATACAAGTTTGCTACAACAATCTTACATATATAGAGCCCAACTGCTTTACTTAGCGTGCAAGAAAATAAACTTTCCTTGCATTCTTTGGCTTTAAATTACACATAAAACCACTCTTGGTTTTACCTCAACCTAACAAACTAGGAAACATTCTAAAAATAAAAAAAATAAAAAAATATGTTGTTGCTAAAAATCCAACTCGAGTTGCTTTAAAGCAACTCCACATCCCACCTTTCGAGCTAGAAAATGAACATTCCCTCTTAGCGAGGAAGGTGTTCTGCACAACACCCAACTTATCCTTGAAGAATTCAAACTAACTCTTTATCAAGGCCTTGGTTAGGATATCTGCTATCTGTTCATCTGTAGGAATGTAAAGGACTTCACTATCCCCTTCTCCACACAATCTCTGATGATGTGGTACTTGATCTCAGTGTGCTTTGACTTGTCATGAAACAATGGATTCTTAGAGAGTTTGATACAACTCTGATTATCACAGTAAATGACTGTAGGATCCAACTCTTGATCAAAGAGCCCAGTTAGAAGTTTTCAAAGCTAGATAGCCTCACATGTAGCCATACTGGCTGCCATATACTTGGCCTTTGCAGAACTCAATGCAATTGACTTCTATTGCCTACTATACCAAGAGACTGCTCCTGATCCCAAACTGAAACTATACCTTGAAGTGCTCTTCCGATTAGCTGTATTGCCTGCCCAATCTGCATTGGTAAACCCCTCGAGCTTCACTCCATCCTACTGAACATACTTCAATCCATAATCAACTATGCCTTGGAGATATCTCAAAACATGCTTCACAACTATCCAGTGCACACATTTAGGTTCCACCATAAATTGGATGAGTGATTTCACTGCAAAACAAATGTTTGGCCTGGTGTTGAACATATACATAAGAGATTCTATCAACTGTCTATATAAATTCGGGTCCACTACCTTTGATCTAGAAGCATCAATCTTCTTCCAGTTGGTCACAACTGGCATTGACATAGGCTTATAGTTACTTATCCTGAATCACTTCAAGATATCAATTAAGTACTTCCCTTGTCCAAGGAAGATCTCTCCCTCTTTCTACCACAACTCCAATCCCAAAAAGTAGTGCATCAACCCCAAGTGCTTCATCTCAAACTCCCCTGCAAGATCCTTCTAGTGTGCTATGAGCTCCTATGACCCTATGAGAAATAGGTCGTCAACATATAACACCAATATGAGAAGTTTTCCCTTCACTTGAACATAGTACAGGTTCAGATCTGCCTCACTCTTGATGAATCCTGTGCTCTACAAGTAATTGTCAATATGTGAATACCACACCTTGGGAGCCTGCTTGAGTCCATACAATGCTCTTTTCAACCTACATACATGAGAATCCCTCCCATGTGCTTCAAATAATTTTGGCTTCTCTATGTAAATCTCTTCCTCAATCACTCCATTGAGGAAGACCATCTTTACATCCATATGGTGAATCCTCCAACCCATTTGTGTTGCTACAAAAATGGTAGCTCTTATGGATGAGTACCTAACTACTGGAGTGAAAGTCTCATCATAGTCGAATCCTTCCTTCTGAGAAAACCCCTTAGCCATAAATTGGGCTTTGAACTTCTCCACACTACCATCTACAACATGCTTAATCTTATACATCCATCTTGAGCCCACCACAAAATTATCTTCTCGTAATGGTACTACCTCCCACACACTATTCTTCATGATGGAAGAATACTCTTCCACCATAGTATTTCTCCACACTTGATGCTTGGATGCATCTTGGAAGATGGAAGGCTCTACTTCAATTAATTCACTCCTAACTGCCACATACTCAGAATAACATTTGGGATCCTTTCTTTGTCTAATTGAATCTTGAGGATCACCTACATATTCTTGAGCCTCTCTCAGTGTCTGCTCAACTGACTTGTTACTCTTCTTCTCGGTAATATGAATCTGAGGTTGAGGAATTATTTGTTCTTCTTCTGATCAACCTGCTCAACCTACTTGCTTTGCTCTCTAGCTTGCATGACTGAAGTTTGAGGAATTTTTTCTACCTCAAGCGTGGGTGATTTCTCCTCCTCATTCATCAAGTTGCTAGACTTCTAAAGAGCCCTCTCTTCCTTGAACTTCACATCTATATGAAGCACTATTTTCTTGAGAGTAGGAATGTAAACCCGATAAGCCTTACAAGTTTCACTATACCCAACAAGGATACCCTCCTCTACAGTAGGTTCCAACTTGGTTCTCTTCTCAACAGGAATGTGACAATACACAAGGCATCCAAAGATGCGAATGTGCCCCAAATATGGTTTCTTACCAGTGAACGCCTCTTTTGGAGTCAACTTTCCCAACACTTTGTGAGGGCTCCTATTTTGTAAATACACAACTATATTGCAAGCTTCTTCCCATAAGAACCAAGGAAGATCCTGATCATGAAGCATGACCTTAGCTGCTCCAACTAGAGCCCTATTTTTCCTTTCAACAACCCAATTTTGTTGAGGGTTGTACGAAACTATCAACTCTTTCTTGATACCTTCCTGAGCACAAAAATATTTGAAGGAATTCGAGGTATACTCACCTCCATTATTAGGCCTCAATATCTTGATCTTCCTCTCTATTTGGTTCTCCACAAGAGCCTTAAGTTCTATAAACCTACTGAAGACCTCATCTTTATTCTTCAATAAATATATCCACATCTTCTTGGAGAAATCATGAATGAAAGTAACATAATACTCATATCCATTCAAGGATGTTGTTGACATGGGACCACACACATCTGAGTGTACGAGATCAAAAATCCCTTTAGATCTAGTGTCATTGCTTGGAAAATTGGTCTTGGCATATATTTATCAAGAGCACAGCCCTTGCACACCTCATGATTTTCTGTCTTCATCTCAGGCAGCCCCGTCACTATTTCCTTAAGAATAATAAGTGCTCCATGGTGAAGACGAGCCATCCTCCTATGCCATAATTCTCCTATCCCTTTACAACTACTAACCAACACATGTGTTGGCTCAAACTATAACCAAAACAAGCTACCATGACTGACTCCAATGACTTTTGCAACCTTGGATTCCTTGGGACAAATATAGACTTTTCCCCTCTCAAAAATCATGATGTAACCCTTGTCTTCCAAAGAAGAAATTGAGATTAAATTCTTTGTCATGCTAGGGACATACAACACATCCTCCACCAACAAGGGTTTTCCAAACTCCCTCTGAAACTTGACGGTGCCAATACCAGTTATATGGTACTTGGCATTGTCTCTGAGCTCAATATAGAAATCTAGCTTCTTCTCCTCCAACTTGGTGAAACATTTTTTGACTCTCATCATGTGGCAAGAAGCCCCAATATCAATATACCATACCCTATTGGAAATTAAACTTGAGAGACATGAAATGAGTGAAAAATCATTCTCAAATCATGATGCAAACTCATCCACCTCTGTTGTAGCAACAACTTGCTTCTTTTGCTTGTCCTTATTTTTCTTATTCAGACATTGATTGACATAGTGACCCATTTGATGGCAGAAAAAACATTTTATCTTTCTCAAATCTTTCTTCTTCCCACTCTTGGAAGAAGAACCTTCCGTTTGCTCTTTGTTGGACTTCTTCTTACCCTTGCTTGCAAGAGCAAGATTTTATTCACCTTGAACCTTCTTTGTTTGGTCTCCTTGATGAGAACCTTCATGGATCTCCTCCTGAACAAAATCATCCCAAAGCCTCACCCAATTAGGTAGCCGATCTTTGCCAACAACACACTTGACAAACACTTCCCAGTGCTTCAAAAAATCATTCAAGGTTATATGCACCAACTCATCTTCATCAATCATCTCTCCAACAACAACCAGCTCATCCCTGACCTGTGTCAGCTTGGATAAGTAAGAGGTCACACTCTCACCTTTGGACATCTTGGTATTATAAAATTTTTCCTTGAGCATCATCTTACGACTTTGATAGTCACTCTAATAAAGTCTTATGAGTGTATTCCACATCTCCTTGGCGGTGTCTTTCCCTAATAAATGAGGAATTAAATGATCTCTTACTCCATCTAGGATAATCCTCTAAGCCTTTGCCTCTTTGACTTCATGTGAATCTAAGGCAACAAGATCATTTGTTAGTGGTGTCACTTCTGTGCTAGCATAGATCCACAACCTGTTCTCCTTGAAAAAAAAATGTAATCCGAACCTTCCACTACAAGATGTTAGATGCACCCTCAAGCCTATCCTAGTATCTAACACTGGTTACCATAGCCACACAAAAAAACAAACTAGAGACAAAAATCTAGATTTTTTTTCTTGAAATCCGCATCACAAATCTTGGCTTCATATTCAAAGTTTAATGCTCTGATACCATGTTAATTTATTATAACCTAGCTACATATTAATTGCACAATAAATTCATATAATATAATCAAATATCTAATTTATAACAATTAATACACTAGGTTAAATAATAGCTAATAACAATGGAAGCAAAAAATAACAAGCCAATCACAAATACAAAATAACATAGAATTACCCAGGAAACCCTAGTGTAAGGAAAAACTTGCAAATGTTGGATCTTCTGTTTAGCCTAACAACAAAATTTCTTTTCAAAAATACAATATAATTTTGCTATAGTAATCTTACATATATAGAGCCCAACTGCTTTACTTAGTGTGCAAGAAAAGAAAATTTCCTTGCATTCTTTGGCTTTAAATTACACATAAAATCACTCTTGGTTTTACCTCAACCTCACAAACTCATAAATATTCTAAAAAAATAAATTAAAAAATATTCTATTGTTGAAAATCCAACTCGAGTTGCTTTAAAGCAACTCCACATCCCACCTTTCGAGCTAGAAAATAAAAAATTCCTTTGGTAGACATGTATGCAAAATGTGGAAGCATAGACAGGGCACACAAACTATTTGATCGGATGCCTCAAAGAAATATGGTCTTATGGAATGCTATGATTGCAAGATATGCATATAATGTGTTTGTTGAAAATGATTTAGAAACTTTCAACTAAATGCAATTAGCAACCGTAAAGCCATGCTTCACAACCTTTTCCAGTATTCCTCCTGCCTCTACCAAAATAGGAGCTTTGGAACATGGAATGAATATTCATTGCAAGATAATGGATAGAGGAGTTTTGTCAGATGTTGTAGTTGCAATTTCCTTGGTAGACATGTATCCAAAAATGTTGAAGCATAGACAAGGCACAAGAACTGTTTGACAGAATGCCCCACATAAATTTGTTCTCATGTAATGCCCTGGTTGCAAGATATTAACAAAATGTATTTGTTGAAAAGGCTTTAGAGAAAAATGTGATTGGCTAGTGTAAAGCCAAAATCTACAAGCTTTTCTAGCATCCTCACAACTTGTACCGAATGGGAGCTTTGGAACTGCTTTGGTAGGCGTGTGTGCAAAATGCAACTATATATTCATAAAACCTACATATTTAACTTTTGGAGTAATTTTAATACCATAAATATAGTTAAAATTCATCATATAAATTAGCGAAGAGTATATGAGATTACAATTCATCATACAAATTAGTGAAGAGTATATGAGATTAGGAGAGTTGAGGAAGGTTTAGATGAGGTATATGCTTAGGTTGAAATTGGTGAAACAATATATTGTGGATGTGCATTATGTGTGTGTGATTAGTGATGTTATTAAATTGTGACGATATATGTTCAAGCTAGAGTTCACAATGTGGTTGTTGTGTGAATATGTCATTCTATGTCTGTGAATTCATGAGTTTCATGTCTATGTTGGGATCATCGTGTATGAGTTTGATCTATTGTAGCACAATATGCATTTGATCTAGACACAAGGAAGTCTTTTTGGACTAAATTGTTGATCATCCTTCAAGCCTCAATAGAGTTGTATTGTTACCAATTTACAGAGACCATAAATCCATGGTCATTCATGCATAAAGTAACTGTTGTCACCTAGAAATGCACCCTATGCGAAGTGATGAGAACTAAGCTTTCTGGTGAAACATGGGATCATTTCAAGGCTGTGGGTCACCTAATGTTGAAATGAACCTCCAGAGAAGGCCGGATTCCTTTGGGTACCACCTAAACTAATGATCTTTGTGAGGTAAAGGGAGAAGAAGTGCATACAAAATGAAACTATACTGAACTATTCCTATGGTGATACAAACACACTGAAATCATGAAATGAAAACAAGATGCAAACACACTGAGGAAACTAGACTACAATTGTTTTACTTACTCAACATAATCCCATTATACTTATGCATCACTCTTGACAGGTTTGATCTACATACATATCTCAAGAAGGAAGAAACAAACTTCACAACTTTGTGGTATGAATACAGATTTAGAAAAACATTGTTAAAGAAACACATACATAAGCTAACATATATAAATAAGAGTGGTAAAAGTATTAGTACTTGTTTTCAAGGTGAACTCTTTTTTGCATTCTAGATTTTAGTTGGGTTACAAAATATACATCAGCTGAGAAAGGATAGATAAAAACCACTAGCTCTTCTGGATGCATAGTTTGAACTATATACAAAAAAGGAAAAAAATGCCTTATATATCAAACTGTGTCAGCCCCTTAGGGCTTACACAATATCAGTCCCCAAAAAAGATCTCTCCTCAGATCTTTTCGACTAAATTAAATGCAGGACCTTGCGTGTCCATGACGGCCAAGAGTCACCCCAAAGAAGCCTTCTTCAGATATTTCGCAGCTACCGCATTCATTCTGATCCTGGCATCGTGTCCTGTTTGAACCACTTTGGCTGAACACTTTGAATGCCCTGAGCTCACAATAGATTCATGCTGTATTCATCTTGTTGACATTCTTCATTCTGATTAGAGTGCCATGGCTCGCCTCACCTCCTCCTGGTTGGTTGATCGTATTCCATGCAGGCTCTATAGGTGGTCAAAACTCTTTTGAAAAGAATCGCATCTTGGCGAGACACTGAAAGTGTCTCACCAATGCGATTATATCATTCTGCAACTTATCGGCATGATTCACATGATCGACAAGAGTCATAGTGGCTTCATTAGTTACGCCGATAAGCTACCCATATCCATCACTGAGACCACCTTCATTTGGGAAGACATCGTACCGAAAGTAAGACCTCCTTTGCTGAGTCTCCTCGAACGCAACATTCCTTTCTGCGTGATTGGTGTTTGTCACCGAGACCCACGTCGAACTCCTCCATTTTGTCCGAGCTCTTCATTTCCTTTGGAAAGACCATGGCAAGTCGGGAAGACTTAATGGCGAGGTCCACTGGTCATACCGATTTCTGCTTCGGTCACTGAGACCACCGGCATTCGTTGAGATATCTTGTAGAATTCCTTTTGCTTCGGCGAACTGCTTCATTCGGCAAGACACCTGGCAAGACCCTTCATTATCGGTGAGACATTGGCCTGTCGGCCAGACCTCTCATCGGGCTCCTTAACTCTCGGTGATGAGCTACTTTCTTTTCGGTCGGGGAGACCTTATGCCTTCGCCAAGACATCATGGCGAAACTGCTTTCCTTGGGCGAGACCCTTGGCCTTTGGCGAGACATCTTTGATCACCGAGACATCATGGTGAAGGCTTCAACTCTTGGCGAGCTCAAAATATTTGTCATCCATATTGGCAAGACCCTTTGGCGTCGACAAGACATCTCACCGGTCTTCATTCCTTATATCGAAGCCACACCCCTTCGGTGAGACTTCAGTTGGTCACTAGGAACCTATGCCGATATGAGTCCCTCTCGGCGAGACCTTGTTGTCGGAAAGACTTCTTCATTTCAGGAAGACCTTTGGCGAGACCCTGATGTCGGCGAGACATTGGCCGAATACGACCCCTCGGCTAGGCCCCTTTGTTTTCTTTGGTGTGACCTTCATCCTTCGGAAAGACATTATGCCGAAGGCAATATCCTTTGCAGAGCTCCATTTCTTTCGGTGAGGTCCCCTTTTATCGGCGAGACAATTCCTAATCGCCGAGACCTTGTGGCGATGAAATCCTGCTTTGGCGATGCCACTTTATTCATTGAGACTCTGATGGATCGGAAAGACTTATGCTGATATTACCTCATGTCGGCAAGACATCTCCTTCGGTGAGACGTCTTGGCGAAGCCTGCTTACATACGTCAAAGGCATCCTTTCGGTGAGACCTTCTGCTTTCACCGAGACTTCTTGGCAACTTCATTTTCCTTGGCTGAGACCACCTCTGTTCTTTGGTGAGACATTCTGGCGAAGGGACCAACCCTTGCCGAGAGCCCTTCCGTTGTCGCCAAAACATTGTTGGGTCGCCGAAACCTCTTAGCGGGCTCAAAGACTTACCCCGAAGTGTCCATCTATCACTGAGAGTTATACCGAAGATGTCAACACCATCGGCAAGACATTCCATCTTCGCTAAGATTTCTCTCCGAAACTCTTTGTCACACCAAACGAATGCAGTCGGTGTGACTTTTCCTCTTCACTGGGACTTCTTACCAACAATGTTTCTTCTGGCGAGAGCTTCCTCGATGACTTTAAACCAACTGTTGTCGGCGAGAATTTTCGTCTTCGCTGGGACCTTTCACTGAGTGTCATAAGTTATCTCGAAGCCCATGGTTGCCATGAGTCTCCCCAACTAACGATTGAATGGCCTATCGGCCAAAGATCTCGACGTGATAAGAGGTCATACCGAACCTTTCCTGTCACAACGATAGGCTCGGCAGCTTCGTTCAACAGGACAAAAACTAGGTCACAGCGACATGTTCAAAACATAATGTATCAAAGACGTTCGGCGGTGATGAAGATGTCATATCGACCTGGCTCTAATGGACGCTGAGCCTATAACTATTAAAGCATATTTCCAACAAAGCAGGCCTCCCAACTGAATTCCCTGTGAAATGTCATCA
This sequence comes from Sequoia sempervirens, assembly GCA_007258455.2. Classification (NCBI taxonomy): domain Eukaryota; kingdom Viridiplantae; phylum Streptophyta; class Pinopsida; order Cupressales; family Cupressaceae; genus Sequoia; species Sequoia sempervirens. The sequence goes on from VDFB02000015.1 coordinate 414,558,440, forward strand.
GATGCATGAAATAACCCTTCAATGGAGATATCCCATTTGGCCCTTATGAACATATGCAACATAGATGCCTTGCCTGATTTAGCCTGAGGGTGAAAAATAGGTAACATTTTTGGCGACCTTTGTTGGATGTTTTCCTGCTAAACATGAAGACCAATAGTATAGGCTATCCATTGGGCATGGAGTCATTAGGAGGCTCGAGAGAAAACAAAGCGAAAATGCTCCGACTGCGATGGCATACATGCACGGGTCCATGGACACAACAGTTTGAAATTAAAACAAAGCAGGGGAAAGCGAGAAGACACCGGGAAATAGAGGTAGGTAGCGAGACTTATTGAAAACATAACCCTAAACTAATATGTACAAAAGAGGAACTCCATCAAACTTGAAAATAGGGCTTAAGGTGTATCCAGTAATGGGATAAGGTTGTATTTATATATTGTAGCGGTACGATAAGCATTGTGCTATACGGTCTCGTTGACCGTTGGGCTGTCCACATGGTGTCGAACAGTTGTGATGGCTGGCCCTACCCCGAACATCCCATTTGAGCCACGGATCTCCCACCAGGATATCTTTGTAGCCTGGTGGCTCTGAAACAGGCTAAACCTCCGAGCAACCAATCCTCATTACACTTTGGGGTGACCAAGCGAAAGAGGTCAAAGAACTCAACCTTCATTCTTTGGGATGCTGAATTTGGGTGTACCTTCACGAATGAACGGTATGATTATCCTTCTTGAAATGTCACTTTATCCCACAATGGCAAATGCCGATTGAACAAAGCAAAAGCACTCTAGTATTGAATGATTAATAAACAGATTTGAGCGAAATTCAAATAATAATGAAATTGCGAGAACTTCTTGATTACTTGTTGGGTATGCAGTCAAATAAACAGTGGGCAATGCGGCGGAAAATCAAATTGGGGCATATGATCTATTCGCTAACTTGTATAAACAATGCAAGATTATGACTATTGAGCTCTTCTTTAATAATCCAAATGAATCTTCCTGATTACTATGATCAATGAAAAGGGTTTAATCCCTACTTGAGAGAAATAGTTAATTAATCACACAAATGCAGCAAATTATTTTGACCTCAACTAAAGACAAGCATTACATCAATTTAAACAACGGAAAAGGATCAACAGGCCGACTTCAATGCTTTCAATGGGGTTCAACATACAATTGACACGAAATAACACCGCCACACAAACTGATTTTCATTGAATTCGCCATTTTAAAACATGCACATAGTCTCTGCTAAGAGAAAATTATTCTACTGTAGCCATTCCTAACTACTGTATGTGATCTAAAAATCCCCCCTTTCAACTACAATCGGGGTGCCCATTTATACACTAGCATTTGAAGAAAATATCAAATTGAGAACTCATGTCGGCCCAGCACAAAATTCGGGTCCAAAATATGTCGGCCTGCATCGGTCATCCATACAGATTCATGTTGGCCATAGTGATGTATTTCTGTTATTCATTACTGAACAGTTGCCAAGACAGTCATGAAAGTATGCTGAAGGAAAAATAATGTTAATCGTTATCTACCCATGTTAATTGTTCCCCGTGCATTGCCGTGACCACTAGCTTGCTATGTCGAAGTCAAGAAGTATCACTTTTGTTACCTTTATGTTTCGCTATAGCCCATCACCGTCGGTGAGAAGTCACAGAGATAACAAAATGTTTTATCGAAAAGTACTTTACCTCCAATTTGTCGCTATAACAACCCGTTAGTCATACCGAAGCCACATAGTATTCCTTTGTTCCCGCTTTGGTTTGCTATAACACATAGGTATTGGGGAGACCATATACTGAGATCAAAATGCCAGGCTAAAAGGCATTCACTTTTGTTTCATAGTCACCATGACAAGGCAACGCTTACTCCAAAAACCATCTCCCATCCGCTTTCGCTAAGACAATGCAGTGTTGGGGAGAGGTTACATAGATTGTTCTAAGTTTCGTCGAGGGCCTCCCACTTAACCTCATGTCGGTGTGACCTAAAGATTCTTTCACTGACAAGTGACCATCATGAATGTCGCCATAACTTTCAATCTTCGGCGAGACGTCTTGTAGAGAAAGTTGTTATACTGAAGCACACCGAACACCGTCTGTCGCCAAGAGAAAGCAGATATTACATCAAAAGCCACTTGAATAAAACATAACGTTCTGTCGGTGAGACAATCCATACATTGCCATGACCTATCACCGAAGTCACCCAAGTCTCATCGAATCGGCCACCGAGAGGAAGTCCAAGCGTAAGGTCAGCGAGACCGAAGGTCACACCCAAGGCCTTACAACACCAGCAAGTGGGTTACACCGAAAGTCATTTGGAAGAAAACTATTTGTGCTTCTTTGGTGAGACAAACTCACTTTGCCGTGACACTATACCAAAGGCATTCAACTTATACCGATGAACCACCAAAATGCAAAGTTGGGGAAACAAATGATATTCGGTAAGACACCACCTCGAAAGCCATAACATATGCCGATAGGAGCCTCCACGGTCGCCAAAACAACATGGATGCAATGCCGATAACTACCAACAAAAAAATTCCAATCACCCTGACAAAACAAAGGTCCTGCCGAACGCCACCTACAAACAAACTTCAATCGATGTGACATAAAATGAGTCTTGCCGATAGGCAACATAGACTCATGCAAGCGGAAAATGCAGAATTGATCGGGGAGATAGGGATGAACCTATGTCGATATGGATCCAGACATGAAAAAAGCATAACTCGATTGATTCAATGGGGCAATATGGAAAACTATAGATGAAATATGCATACGGTAGGACCAAATCTGGAAAATTATGATTGAAAACATATGTAAAAACATCAGATTTTTACAGTCCCAACAAGCCCTTCTGTCAAATGTTTTCTTTGTTTGGAGCTGATGATACTCCAAATCCTTCATTGCTTTGTCCCTTAACTCCTCAAGTTCCATGAGCTCTGCATATCTTACGGAAATTAGGTCTTGTTCCTCAAACATCTTCAATTGAAACTCATGAAGTACCTTTTCAATCTGATCACTGTGAATGCATCTTAATAAGACACCATTCAGATCCTTTTTGAAAAGAACATTATTTACCAGTACATACAGTATGGATTGTAGTCTGAAGTATCTTCTTTTAGCTCTGTTTAATCCTAATGGGCATGCACCAGTTTGTAGGAATTGGGTCATATCTTGAACCCAATTAGTTATTCCCATAGGCACATCATCTTGAGCATTCTGAAGTTCATTTGTATTAGCAAGCACAACATCCTTTTCTAATTCAGTTTTACTGCTTGACCCTGTAGCAAGCTGCTCACAAAGTCCTTTACCTCTAACCAGTTTGGTGATCTTAATATCTACATCATACTCCATGACCTTGGTGATCCATCCTGCTCTTTTCTCATTCAAATCTTTGTTCAACATAAACTCCTTCACACTTGAGTGGGCAACCAGAATATGAATCTTATTGTTTGACACTAGAGGCTTGAATTTCTTTAGACTTTTGATCACAAAGAGAACATGCTTCTCAACAAATGAATACCTCTCTTCATAATCAACAAGTATTTGGCTAAAGAA